>CM040246.1:60052196-60400366 GCA_022545495.1 Chrysanthemum lavandulifolium
GCCATGTTTCGCCCAGTTATTCATAGCATAGAATTCAACAACCGGAAATGCCATCCTCTTACCAATAAAATATCCATATAAAGTGTGTTCCAATCGTGAACTAACCTTTTCAACCACTTTGCACGGAATAGAAATGTTAACACCTTCAAATGCGGGTTCGGCAACCAGGGGACGAAAGTTAGTATCAAATTTAGGATGACCATTATCCCTCAAACCCATAGCTCCAACATAGGATGTAGCATTAGCATTGATGTTCACAGCTTGGATAATAGGAGACTCATGAGTAGGTTTAGGGGTAGTAGATTTAGCATTTATTTGAGTCTCAAAAGCCTCCCACAAACCATAAATAGCATCCATAACCATCGTTCGAACATCACTTTCCAATTTAGCCCACACCGGATAGTTACCAGCTTCACAACCCTTAGTGAATTCATCAATATCCTTTAATGTTTTAAGTGACACACCAAACAAAGTATCAATATAGTCATGCTTACTCTTAATAGACGACTTCATAGGTAGAGTAAAATTTGCATCCGTAGTCGTATGCGTGTCCCCTTCATCCTGGTTCTTACTACCATCTAAGCTTGCCATCTTAGATGTGAAATTGTACAAAATTGAATTAATATCCTCCTCTCCTACAACCTTGTCCATCAATCGATCCACAGCCACCAGAAAAACATGAGTACTACAAACGATTAGAAGCAATGAACCCTAACCGCCCATCATTATTACTCAGTAATGATTACATACACGATCTACCAATTGAGTTGTTAGGGATGATTTTTGTGTTTGTTTCAATTTAATTATTGAATCGTTGCTGTATCCCACTATAAAAGATCAATACCGCACCTGTTGCATGTACCAAAAACTAAATTCTGATTAGAAGCCCAAGGAAACTGAGATTGATTACCTCTGCCTTGGCTACGGTTATATGAATTGCTGTTACCACGGCCACGCCTATTTCCACGACCGCGGTTATTCCCAACACCAATGTTGGTGTAAAAAACTTGTGGAGAAGATGAGTTTATTGGCTGGACTTGAAGACCATGTTGTCCAAGAACCTGCTGAAGTGCCTGAATATTTGAGGGTGATGCAACAGTAGTTACCCGAGGTGCTGGGCCTGGAATCGCAGAGGAAGCAAGAACGCTGAGCCTCGAGGCACATCAGTGCATGCATTTTTGACCATGTAATCATGATCTGATAGTAGGCCATAGAGTTCAGAAAATGGTGTAGGGAATCGTGTCGAATGTTCATTTCACCTTGTGTATTCCTCACGTAAACCGTAAACGACCAAAGATAACCACATCCTTCTCATTCACTCCACGCACCAATATTGGCGAGGCATCCGCATATTCTTGAGCACGTGTAAGATAAGCAGAGGAGTTTCATCACCTTCATCTCGATCTTGAGTAGTTGTCCACGTAGGGTGTATTCCCTAGAAGTCAGATGTGGGCATAGGCTCGCCTAAAGCAAGCCATAGTTCTCTGGAGGTGTTCTTTGCTTGTAACATCTTGAAAGGAGGCTTTAAATCGTAGAGACCAAAAGCATCCGAATATGAGCATCATTGGATATCCGATAGGATGGTTAGGATTTGGTTGTGGCGGTGGTGTGGCCTCTTTGTCTCAAGAGGCGGCGGTGTAAGAAATTTTGGTGGACACGGTATGGTGCCGTCAACATAACCAAACAGATTGTTGGTAAGAAGAAAGGTTTGTACCATTGCCTTCCAGTACCCATAATTAGTGGGTGAAAGTTTGAAGGCAAACTTGTGGGAATTGTGAGTTGTTTTGTCAACCTGAGAGAAGGCTGCTATAAGGGCCATTGTAGTGTGGGTGGCGGCAGAAAAGAAAGTGCAGGCTGTGGGTGGTGGCTGCACAATTAGGGTTAGGAAAAAGAGAGGCTCTGATACCAAGATTAACTTGGTAATGATTTGTGTATTATTGTATAATTGTGTGTGTTACAAAGATTCATATAGATGACTATATATATACTTAGATTAAACAAGTAGGGCCGGCTAATATAGCTTATAGGGCCGGGCCTAAGCACTACTAAATACACTGTCTAATAATATGAAGCAACTTTCAGTACATGTTTTATGTTTCATGTTTCAGTTTAACGCTTTCGTTTACTCACCAAGCAATTTGCTTACATTGCTTCATATCATGTCTTTTAGGTGAATCAAGCGAAGACATTAAGACTAAGGGCAAAGGGCTTATGGGTATCTAGCGGTAAAGCTTGAGACTGGTAACGGGCTCTCTTCTAACCCCCTTTTGATTTCTACATTGCTTAAAAAGGGGGTTATTTTTATGATAACTAACACGCGTACTTAGTTATCCTAGCATTGTAGAAATCTCAGAGACGCTATTTTTATGGCCGTCACTTTTTATTATGGCACAGGCTCCTAAACATCACGGGATGCCTCTCAACTTCAAAAAAAGAACTGCAAAACCTATGAAATCTTATCTATTTCTGAAAATCCCATTTGACCAAATTCTTCTATTTTTCAAACTACTTGAGCACTATAAACTAATTATCCACGAGTACAGAATACAATGATCAGATAATAAACCTGAAAACTCAATGCCAAACACCCCCAAAATGCCATCAAACCTGATCAAATTTTTTGAAATTGCCAAAAACATTATCATCACTCTCGGACCAATTCGCCTCAATTTAACACCGATCACAATCGTACACAAACCCATAATCATCCTTCAACCTATTTTTCCTCGTCGTTGAAATCTTAGCTGTTTTCAGATGGTTTGAATCCAGCAAAAGTAGGTGTGCCTGGTGGATTGCTGTTGAATTCGATGGAGTTAGGTATGTAACTGAGGTTTTGGCGGGAAGTTTTCAAGTCAAGAGGGCCGACAGTCTGCAACTGATTCGGCCCATATGAATAAGCTATGTGTGGTACACGACCCAACAGAAAATTCAAGTCAAATCAATAATCAATACAATAGATACAAAATACGTTACACCACATTATATAGATAGGTGTCAATAACACTCTGAAATGGTTACACAACAGAACCTTTGAAAATAAGGTATTACAAATAAGTAGAGATGTTGGATGCAAAATCTCTATGAAATATCGTTGTTAAGATGCTTTATGATGAATGATGATTCATGGAACCTTTCATAGAAGTGAAAGAGAATAAATTAGACCAAACCTCAAAACCTAGCAAAAAAATTGGATACATCCATTATCTAGTGTGAAACAAATGCAATGTGTAAGTTACTTAAACCACAAATTACGCCTATATATACATGATACTTTTTGTAAGATCATGGAGCTGAAAAAAGTACCTTAAGGGATTAATCAGTTGAAGTGAAGATGCCACTCATCAATATATGCCATCTTATCATCATCCATGCTTGGTAGTTCAACTGTCTCTAGTCGTTCCAATATCTTTTTAGTCTTACCAAGAAGCTCGGCCGCAACCTTGACACTTGCCTCACGTTTCTCTATCACACTTTCATGGCATTTCATTTTTATGACTTGTGGTATGTTGGTAAAGCAAGCAGAAAGTATATCGGCAATCATGCCATTTAAAAGGGGAAAAAACTCCTCTATGCTAAGCGGTTCTGTGTTGCTTTGGTCTCGGAGCAAGATTGTTTGTGCAATTCGGTACATTGAATTAGAAGCGATCAACTCCTTAGAAATTACGTTTCCACCATTATTCCATTAGAACTTTTGGTGATCTCTATAACAATTTCTTCAGCTTTATTAGCAAACCACTTAAGAATCTCTGTTGCCATCTTCCCTTCAAAAGCATTTTTTGATAGACTATTCTTTAACCACTTGTGGCTGTTTTCGACCTCATGCCATAAGGTCATAGTGTCCTTTCGAATATTCACATATTCACTTGATATATTGAGGCTTTCCTCCACGAGATGGGTGTATGATAAACCTTCACCAACACTTTTCACCAAGCTCTCAACTCTCTCCTCGGGAATATGCGGGAGTGAAACAGCGATACATGTTAAGGTCACTATTGGTAAACTCCAACTCTTAACTAGCTCAACAGAATGCAGAGGTTGAATTTGATCCGTGTCAAACTGCTTTACTCCATCGAATCCAGTAGATTTCTTAAGAAGCTCTAAAACCATTGTCTTGTTCCTTTTCAGCTTTTAAGACGAAGGAATTCATGGAATTTGAAATGCCCTTAAGTGTTCTCTCAGCAAACTACATCTCATCTTGAACTTGTAAAGCAAACCTGCTAAGGTCTTCGTTTAGTTCGCCAATTCTTGAGTCGATGGGTGGAGTAAACAGTTTTGCCTTCAGTGACTTCAAACAATATAAGCAATAGACAACAAGTTTTAGAACGAATATTGGGATGAGCCATATCACTTTGCACAATACCACTAATAGCTTTTGAAATCCAATGCAAAGGCTCAAAGCAATATTTTTCAAACTATAGAGGACAGTTCTTGGTCTACGGGAACATCATGGATATTTTCGATGTAGTGTCAATTTTTGAAAAAAACACCGATTTTTCCTAAATGCATCTTAAATGCACCCGTCCTTTGAAATGTGTTTCCAGTATTACGGTTCAAAAAAATTTGTGTACCTGGTCATATTTGGTCCTGGCTCCGTCCCTGATTATATACATACCTTATGAGAACCAACATTTTCCTTTGATCCAATTTGTGATCTAAAAGCTAAAACATCTGAGCTACACTTAAGCTAGGTAAAGAAAACCATTGCATTGCATGATTCATATTATAACAGAATATAACATCCATAATTTTATAAATGAGATTACCATTGATGGCATGGTTAATGACTTGATTATTTGAAAGATAGTTCTTGTAACGAGATTTCTGTTGTAGTAATTAACTTAAGCATTTATTTGTAGTTCTATTATAGTGATCATAAAAATATAACTAGTACTACGTTATGGGTTATTTGTGACAATTATACAAAAATAGCGAGGGGTTAAGTTTAACACATCTATGAGAATTTTAGGCAACAATAATGTGATGAGGAGATCACGGAAAAGTGATAGATAATGAGTGATCGTGTATATAATAAGATACGTACAGTTATATATACAAGATTTACTTCTGTATGTCACAAAACAAACACCCATATAAAAAAGAAAAGTCCCTATCTATCTACTCATCTATCATAGTGAAACCAACAACATATATATATATATATATATGAGTGAATTACATAATTGGTCCTTGTGGTTTGTTGAAAATCGCGAGAAACGTCCTCATGTTTTTTTTTGCGTTTCGTCGCATGGTTTAAATCTAACGGATTTTGTCCTCGTCCAAAATGTCCGTTAAGTGTTTTGCGCTGTTAGTCCTTCGTTAGTGCAATCCGTTAAGTGTTTTGCATCGTTAGTCCTTCGTTAATAAATTTTGCACCGTTAGTCCTTATTTTTAAAATATAGTTTTCCCACCAGTCCCTCCGCTAATAATAGTTTTATCCGTTGCTCGCTTTTTATCCGCTTCCTCGTTTTTTACGTTTTTAAATACTTTTTACGCTTTTATCCTTTCGCCCTGCTTTTATATGCTTTAAATCGCTTTTTACGCTTTTGTCCGCTTTTCTCTGCTTTTTATCCGCTTCGACCTTTTACATTTTTATTCGTTTTGCCGCTTTTTTAAGTTTTTGTCCGCTTTTCCGCTTTTGAAAAAAATATATATCAAATTAAAAAAATTGAATAAAAAATTCAAAAGAAAATTTTGAACAAAAATATTTTTTTCAAATATTTTAAAAAAAACGGACATTGAAAAAAATTTCAAAAATATTTTTTTCAAATATTTTTTTTTAAATCTTAAATAATTTTCAAAAATATTGAAAAAAGCGGACATATTTACAAAAAAATATATATTTTGAAAATATTTTTTATTCAAATTTTTTGAAATTTTTATTCAAATTTTTTTAAACGGACAAAACGTAAGAAAACCGATAAAAACGCATTTAAAACGGACACAACGTGAAGAACAACGGACAAAACGAAAAAATGACAAAACATAAGAAAACGGACAAAAATTAAGAAAACGAAGAAAAGCGGACGGCGAAAAACCGGGAAACGGATAAAAAACGAACGAAAACGGATAAAAACGGACAAAACGGGTGAAAACTATTATTAACGGAGGGACTAATTGGGAAAACTATATTTTAAAAAATAAGGACTAACGGTGCAAAATTTATTAACGAAGGACTAACGATTACAAAACACTTAACGGACCGCACTAACAAAGGACTAACAAAAGAAAATACTTAACGGACATTTTTGGACGAGGACAAAACTGTAAGATTTGTAAACCATGTGGACGAAACGACCAAAAAAAAGCAGGGACATTTTCTCGCAATTTTCAACAAACCACAAGGACCAATTATGTAATTCACTCTATATATATATATATATATATATATATATATATATATATATACGTAGAAACTCGATAAATTAATACTCGATTATTTAATAAACTCTAAGATAATATTTTTCACGGCCCCGACGTGGGACAGTGCTTAAATTAATAATTCGCTAAAATGATAAGATAATACATTTTTATAATTTCTTTAGACCCCATATAAAATATAAATTAATAATTTTTATATATAGCATATTACATAAATAATTTATGAAGGTTTTAAAACGACTCAATTGTCTTTGTTTTTGTTGAAATCAATTTCCCTTGAATCCGTCCTCTAATTTTTCTTAGCATGGTAAGAACTTCGGTGTTGTTTTCTCGTAGCTCAACAAGAAATTGTTCAATGTGATTGCCGCTTTAATAGCTTTGTTTCGCGAAGGGGGCTCCATTGTAGAACTTTCATCATCTTCTTCAACGATATCATCTTTATTAATTCCAATAACGCTTTTAATATTTTTAATGTCCATAAAGTGATACATTGAACACAAGAAGCATAATAAGGTGGGAGATTGAAGGTTTCTTTCAAATTGGGCCGTTCATTGATATACATGCATTGTATACAATAATTAAGTGAAAGCTTGAAAGGTGATTGTAAACTAAGTATTCTACTATAATTAATAAAATATTAATTAATATATAAATTAATAATTATTAATTTATCGATTAATTAATAACTCTTTAATTAATAAATTTTGATGGTCCCAAGTGTATTATATTATAGAGTTTCTATCAGATGTATGTATATATATATATATATATATATATATTAGTGTCAAAACTCGTCCGATGGATGGTATGACTTGTGGTTTTTATTTTTAGGATTTAGTAGAACAAATATAGCATGGATTTGGATGACCACACTTATTCAACATGTGACATGTTTTATATAAAATTATTAACAATTTCGATAATATATAATGTGTTTACACGATTACATTCACAAGCTTTTCCACTCATATCCATATCCCAACATTTTTAGTTTGGAGCCTTTTCACGTTGACCTCGCCTGCTAACTGAATCACCCATATTGTACTATTTCACCTACAAACACAAAAAAAAGACAATAAACAAACACATAAGATATTGTTATAAATACATATAATCCATTGTTCTATATTAATTTTGTAGATGATTAGAACATAAAATCCTTAATCTGTTAAAACCAAAATATATTTTCATAAGAGGAGATATAACGGTATACTGCATTTTAATGTAGTATTTTATGTGGTATATATGATCTTGAAAATAATGTCAATCAAGTACCTAGAGCCACTATAAATGTTCAGCTTATATAAGTAAGTTGTAGCTCATAATTCAATCAGTTAGTGCTTAACCATTCTAGTAGCAATGTCCAACGCTTATCATTTTTAAGCAACATTTTTTTTTACGTGCATTACTCTAAAATATGTGCTCAAAAAAATTCCAAAAAGTACATCTATGAATGTTACAGAAATAAAATAGTTTGATTAAAGGGTGCATACTAAGAACATAACCCATTACCACAATTGCAAGCTCATAGTAATCACAGTAGACACGCATCTAAATACCCCTTGTAGCCAAGATTTTGTGGTTTTAGATTCACACAGCTATGGTTATGTACGTAATATGAACTTAAAATTATAATTCTTAGTTTGTGGAAGCCTATGATTTATTACAATTTTAATTAAAAGAGAAAACATATTTGAAGTTCAAGGTAAAAGAGTAGCCTAACAATGCAAATGAACCAAATAGCATATAGTTACATCCCATGGAAACAAAGCAATAAAAATTCGAAGTTTTATAGGGTTCATGAAAGAGGTTGTTTCACTATGGCCAATGATAACCTTTTAGATTAAGACTAACATCAACTATTCAATTTCAGTTTTGAACTCCTTTGAAATGAAGCAAACATCAAACTGTGAAAGACAAAGCTAAAAATTTAAAGGGGTGTTTGGTATTACATGTTTTCAGCTTATATGCTTATAAAGAATCACCTAAAATTAACTTTGTATGAACTAAAAAAAATAGTAGCAAGGTTGTAACCACATAATGTGAGCATGGGAATGAGTATTTTGGACAGTAATCAAATATACTTTATTCCATGGTTTAAAACCAAAATATATATAGAAATTTTGGTGGCTAGACAATTCAATCCAAACAACTACTTATCAGCATATGACTTTTTCTGTAAATGGATCGATTTTGGTTATAACCCATAGTTATTTTAGTTAAAAGAATATACATAAGCAGAAAGTAAAAAATGTAACTACTCCCAAACACCCGCTTGTTACTTGCACTATGTCCAATAATCCTAGGCCATTCAATTCTGTCTATCTTCAAAGGAATATTTATTTCTCTTCCATGAGTTTGACCCACTAAAGATAATTTCGAGACAAATCAACCCAATTTAATTAAACGGGTTAAACTCTACCAACATGTGGATCTCATTACTTATCCTATAATGTGCTAGGTACTTGGATTATGCACTGCCACTTAGACATTCACATTGGTTTCCCAATGGCTTGTACTGCTTCAACTCCAACAACAATATTTACATCCGTAATAAGCTTCTTAAGTGTACGGCATATTTCTGAAAAATCTCCAATAGGATGAAAATGGAGAATGAAATTCTGATTCTCTTCTCACATATCTAATATTTAAATAAAAAGGCAAAAATGAGGCAACTAACCTGGGTTGATTCCATGTGGTACTTACTCTGTAGTCCATTGATTTTCAAAGTGAACTTTCTAATAATCGTGTTTATGGTACTTACTCGGTAGTCCATTGCTTTCAGCTTATTCTTTAATTGATTAAATTATTTGTATTTTTTAGACCGTAAATTTTGCCCGAAATCTCATATTAATGGAAACTCAGCTTACTTTAAATTTGCTAAACTGCTGGTTAAGTCAGAATAAACCTTTGTTAAAAAATGTTGTAAACCAATCCCACCCATACCATGGTATGAACTATGCAAAAGCAAGGGCTTTGCATTGGTTGGTATTGTTGCACAAACCTTAGGAACCAAAACCATATCGAGTCCCATAACTCAAATAACATAGACAAATAATTATATGAAACCTCTAAAGAAGTACTACTAAACTAAATGTGCTCGCATAAATGTCGACAAAGATACGACACTAATGCAAGTCGAGGAAAGGGTGAAACCTATACGACGTTGTTCGCGATACCTCATCAACCACGATGCCGTAAGACCAAATGAGGCCTAAATATAATACACATCACCACGTTATAGAGGTGTACCCATTCAAAAGGCTATTCCACCATGGCTCACTATCAAACCCTCTAAAATCATCCGTAAAAAGCCACACCATGTTAAAAATTGCACCAAACCCGAAGAAACAAGCATTGTTCCCGATTAATACCAAAGACCGTATCATGACATCACAAATTTATTCGCAATAAAGCAAAATTAGTAAATATATAAATCATGTATGTCTGGATTGGCAATGACTGTCTGTATCCTTCAAGCCTACATTAACAATATCTAATAAGGTATAAACTAACAGGCAACAACAAAAAGAAACAACTGAAGGATCACATCAAAGTTCAACATTGACCCTTTAATAGATTAAAATCCAAAGGTTCGACATACGGAGTAACATGTACATAAATCAAATACATGGCTAGTTCAAAGTGCACCGATATACTGGGTACAAAATCGCCGACTTTTAAAGACCATGACATAGAAGTAGCAAACTAAATAAAATTACAAAGTTAACAGCTAATTTTTGCAAATTATGACATAGCTTCAGTCTCCAACTTCTTCATTGCATTCCACAAGCGCTTCTTCTCAACCACTAACCATCTTTTCTCGTATGCCACATTCATCTCATTACATACAAGCCAAAGAGGAATGCCAATTTTTCGCATTTCGTTCACCAAGTCATCAGCTTCAATAGTAAAGTTAGACGCATAGAATGCAATCAGCATATGAGTGAATGACTTTAAATCAGGTTTTATGCCCTCTTTATCATCCCATCCATGTAGGCTTTGGCTAAAACAAAGCTTCCATTGATGATTGCACCTTTAATCATAATTTCCATTGATAAAAGCATGAATCCTGCCTTGCAGTGCACAAGGCTAGCACTACCATCTTCTTTTATTGCAACTGCTGCTTAAGTGAAAATAAAGCATTGATCACCAAAATTACATATCCATAAGAAAACACAACCTATGAATAACAACCTGATATCCATAAGACCTTTAGATGGACCCACTCCCAAATAATCCAAAACCTACATAGAGGTGGAAATATCGACCCATTTGCTTATGTAAGGGTCGACTGGATTATGTTTTATTTATAGAAGGAAATGTGTGAAAAAGTCTTCCATGTTGTAAAAATGCTTAAAATATAATAAATCTTTTTGTTAAAAAGTTGAAATATTAGTACGATTATATCATAATCTGGATCACAATTTAGCTATATATAGTTCAAAAAGTCTGAAGAAAAAAAAGTTTCATCCTGACATAATGGTACCAAAAATGTCTTGACCAGAACACATTTCGACCCACCACCCGAACCACCAATTTTACCAACTCTAACTCGTAACATAAAACTTATAGAATAAACACATACCTGCCCGAGTAACCGAAAGAGGCACCTCCAGCTGTGTCATATGTAATGGGCTAGTCTTTGGACTTTAATAATGGAAGAGAAGTTTTTATTTTGGGTTTCTGCTCTTTAAAGCTCACTCCATGGGATGGCCTATCAGAAATTGGCCTTGGTTTTTCCCCTTTGTCTCTCAAATTCCTAGGACGGATACCTGAGTCAGACCCTGACTTGTTTGTGCCATCTGCACCTCCCACAGGTTGCTTCCCTTGTTTTTACTTTGTTTTTGGGATGAAGTAGACCCCTATGCTATCGCCTTTGATTGACTTCTTAGTATAGCATAAGGAAGCGCTTCAATATCTTCCAGTTTTTGTCTCTTCAGGGGTGTTCCATTTGAATTAGGGGTGCCGTCTTGGTGCCTTAAACGGAGCTGTTTTAAGGGTCGTTCCAGCTGTTCTGGAATTTGTGTTTCTCCTTTGATAGGTTTCATTAGCTGGTGATAAAGAGTGGTGTTCAATTATAAATAGTTAAAATGCAATGTTAAAAGATGTTTATCAAAAACAATACACTCATGATTGAAAGAAATTACATACTTCAGCTTACTCAAGTTTCTTTTTCTGTTTTGCTTCCTGGAAGACAATAACAATCAGAAGGAAATGTAATGTTATATACTCAATGATACCAGATAAAGGCACCAGTTTCAAGCCACTACTTATGAACACGTCAATTTTATTAAACTTTATTTATAATGCTCAAAGGGTAGAGCAAAAAACAATCTTCAAGGGAACAAGTTTGAAAGTCACCAAAAGTGTCTTTTGATGCATAGAAGCTAATAAATCTTTTTATCTCAATATTGTTACTAAATTAGTTTACCATTCGCAGTTATAGTGCAAAACTAACTGTTAACAGAAAGTATAAACAGACTGGACCAAAAACCTTCATTTCACGTAAGCTTCAAAAATCATTCAAGATAAAATTAGTAACGTAGTTTTTAGGATATCGTTAAACTTAATATAATGTTCACAATAAAAATAAGTTTTTGTGAGTTATAATCGTAAAAAGAAAAAAGATACATATCCATTATAGTTGGGCATACTGAAAACGAACGAAGATACTAATAAACTGCGAAGAACCTCTTTATACACAACATGTGTTGTAGCATTGGTGTAGTTACCATCTTGACACAACACCTTAAGACCTTTTTTACTCTTTACTCTTGAAACGGCCACATAAAGTTGTATATGTAAGAAAATCAACGTTCTAAATTAGGTCCAATCTTTGCCAAAGTTTGACCTTTACTTTTGTTTATTTTCATGGCAAAAGTAACAGATTGGGAACTCTCTTCTATTGTCGAAAAGACATTTTATTATCGGATCGGGATATTATAATCCAAGGAATAAGCATAAACATTGCCCAATTTTACCTCTTGATATAATTATTAATCATCCATTTAATGTAAACCCAAAAATATTATCAAATTTTGATTGTGCCTTTATACAATATAACTTTATATGTAGTTTTGTTCGAGTTAGTTAATTTTACTAACATAAGACTACAAGGGCAACAACAAATAGGTTCAAGAAAGTTTGAGTCTATTATATGAAGCGAAAATAACAGTCGAGTATAAAGAGGTTCTTCGCAGTTTGAGTCTATTATAGGTTCAAGAGAGTTTGTAACAGTTGCAACACATGTTGTGTCAAATTCTAATGTCATCAAGTGCAAAAATAAATTAACACAAAAGATACATCAATTGAGAATGTTTTAACAGTTAGCATGCAACAATTAACTATTTAATCATCATACCCAATTTTACATATGAACATCTATTGTGTGATTATTCGCCTTGGAATCCAATCCATGACAGTTAAATTCCCAACGTGAATTTTAACACTTGGCCAAAATCAGCTTTCGAAACCGGGTTCAGTTTTCGGGGCCTCTGGTTCAGTTTTGAACGCCTCTGGTTCAGCTTACGGGGCATGTGAGTGACCTCTCGTACCATTTGACTTTGACTTCCTCCTGTTGTCGATTCTCAACATATTTGCAGCCTCTCTCAAACCACTAAGAAACGCACCATGCATCGTTGCTGGATACTGTTTATTCATTGCTTCACCAGCAAAGAAAACTCTCCCATTTCCGATACTCTCAGCAGGTATATCATAATCATTACCGGATACACCAATTCCAACATAAGAATAATCCCGTGAGAGAACTGATCTTGGCTCCACCGAGTACAAATCGCCTGAAGCGGTTCAGGCACATCAATACCATTTGGATTAGAATTCCCATTCAAAATCTTCATAACTCTCTGCACCAATTCCACAAGTGATTTTCTTCAAACTCAATTACAGCTTCACCCGCCACTAAAGCTACAAGAAGGGCCCACCTGATCTGTAAGAGAAACTATAGAACAAAAGAATTCACCTCTCATACTCGATTGATCTGATAAATGCCCAAATGTGTTGATTTCACCTCCCAACAATCACAAGAAAACAATATTGCAACTTTGTCTAATAACCCAAAACCTAATCTTTTCTTTCTTCATTCAAGAAGATCGGTGTAATTTAATCGATTTCCTCTTAAGAACCCCTAAAGGAAACGTACAAAGACCCATATATGCATGATACTCTTGCCCATTAGTATACACCAAAACCACATCCGACCCATACTTAATACTTTCCACCGTTAAGTTATAGAAAATAGGAGGATTTTCAACTAACACTCTAATAAAAGTATCATTACCTCCTGGTTTAAAAGAATGATCACCACCCATTTCAGACGGATCATCTTAATCCCAAAATACCATAGACAAATTCGACATCAAATTAGTGTTCGCATACTCCAAATTTGCTAAATGCTAATCCAACAACACCTTCTGTTGAGGATCTTCGGCTACTTTATAACCATACCTAAACATTATTATATCAATATACCTAAAGGAACATCAATAGACTTCACTTCCTCCATCATCGTTTGCCTAAGCTTACGAACCCTATCAAGCAACTTATTAAACGCCACTTCAACTTTCTAATCAATCTTCGGATTCACACTACTCCCATTCGACAAATAAAGCGGACACACATCCCTAAATTTATGTAATAGACACCCTAACTGCCTAGCCAACACACCTAAAGGATTCCCATTAATCCCCGTCAACATACTCCCACCTAAATCCACAGCAGCCACACACACTCCCCACCAGTCATTTTCTTAGTCCTTACACGGCCACCAACACGTGCCTTCCTTCCAAAGACAACAACCTTAAACCCTAGATAAATCAACTATCTCGCCGCAACCAATCTTGCTAAACCCGCCCCTATCACAATAACATCCCCTCTAGTCCCACCCTCATTCCTATTCATTTTAACAGACTTAACCACCTCGAAAAGGCCCAAAGTTATTATACCCATGTATAAACAAAAGTTATAAGTTGAATCTACTAAGTCCTTATACCCGGGTTTAGGCGTCTCGAGGGCGTGTTCTTTAGTCAACCAAACATCAACATTTAACCTCTACCTAGCTAAGCAGAGGCTCTTTCCACTTCCTGGGGCTCTAATCATCCTAAATTAGCAACGAATAATCACGAAAGTTAAAAGAAAATGTTTATTCCAATATACTTGTGCCATAAAATAAACCACAATATAGTAAGCTCCCTCAAAAGTGAAGCATCTATAAACTGGGAATTTGGAGCCCAAAAAAATAGAATCTCTCCCCAACTGAGCTTTCCTTAAGGGCTTAAGGCGTATGAGCATATGACTATCAGGTTGAATTGAAAATTTCACGACCCGTGGGTCGTGACAAAATTATTTGTTGCACTTTGGACCAACAATAAAACATTGGACAATTAAGCATCCAATTAGCAAAAGAATAAAATTCAATATTTATGAAGTTTCTTTACAAACATTTTTCTCATAAACTCCATGATTGCTTCTTCAAATAAAATTACTTTAACCAAAGGAAAAAGTCACAAAAGTATGCTCAAATAAGTTTTCCAAACACAAAAATTTACTTATTATAGCACATCCAAACACCCATGTATTAAGAATTTTCCCAAGTACCATTTTAACTAACTCATGGCCAAATTTTAGTGCATACTATGTTCATAACATAAATGAATTAACTTTTGTGAACAGTACCATATTCAAACCGAGAGATATCACCGAGTGAAATGTGATTAAACTTTTCATTTTGCTTAGAAATTCAGTACAACCTGATCGAGAAATTAGATGAAAGGGAGAGTGAGTGAATCATTAGCAAGAAAGTGATTAAGATATTGGAAATATGTTTATCAAATGTTGACATCAAATGGAACTAATTCGTTTCTTAAAAAAAATCAAAAAATAAAATAAAAAATAATTTTGACTAACAATTGGATATCGTTTTTCACAATAGCAGATAATCAACTGTAGTTAAATGGGCTGTAAAAGATTTTGTTTCGATGTACTACTGTTGTATGAAATTGTAGTCAACTCATCACAAGTTTAAGCTTTGTCCGGAATTGTAGCCAACTGATCACAAGTTTCAGCGTTGGTTAAATTTGATAAATTTATAAAATCAATAGATAAAACGACTTTCAATTTTTGAATAACAACCACACCCCTTAAACTACACCTTGTGTTTAGCATGATACTGATATGTTTACCTAGCTACTTGATCAAAACAATCAAATAGTGGGGCTTAAAACACAAAACCAATCATTTGCTAAGAAAAATATATTACCTGCTTAAAAGTTCTCTGAGTTCCATGCTGGACACACTGTCATCCTCGGTGGGTGAAACCTATTGAATCCTCTAACACGAATAGAATGCTCAGTGGATCAGTAGGTCCTTCAAACCAAATTTCAACGGCTTCCCATGAGCTAGTTTCATGCCAAACCTCGTAAGTTCCATGCGAACCGCCTCCAGTTGTAATGCAAGTTTTCCTAGGCCAATCGTTACCTGAGCTTTGTGTCATTATAAAATCAACAAAATCACTAACAGAAAATGACACACATACATCAGAAGAGACGATTTTAATCTTACAATCTTGCTCTTTTCATTGATATGTAAACGTCTATGTTATGCATATTGAATTTATTTTAATCAAGACATGGTATAATGCAAAAGGTGTAAATTCCAAATGTGTACAACCAATTTATACCTGGTGGCCATGTAGCAAGCATGTAATGGTGTTTATCATCTCGGTCTCTTTTGCTCAACTGCAACACAGACAACCGCGTCAGTACAATACCTTTGAATTAAACAAAACTTGAATAAGTTATCAGTTAAATTAATCAATGAACATCTTCGTAAAAGGGTTCAATGGTGATTACTGCAACTTCATTAGCTACCGTATCAATCAAAATGTTAGTATTTGATCGCCTGGAAACTTCAATAACTACCGTATCAATCAAAATAAAAGGGTTCAGTAGTGATAAAGGGGCAAGCTCATCACCAATAGAAAAATCCAAATTGACATAGGGTAGGCATCATCTATTAAGGATTTACCAACCAGCTTAATCCATATCAATCAAAATTGGTTCTATTTGACACACCCTCTCTAATAATTAGATAGCATAATTAAAACTCAACTAAAACATAAAACTTTCCTGTATTAACCAATCTTTTTTCAAACATTCCTACCATCAATAAAATTTATAACTTTTCAAGATTACTTTGTGATAAATAACATGAACACAAATAAGATAAACACAAATATGACACGTAAGCTTGATGAGGTATGTTAATATGTTTCATTTTGTTTATTACTTGATACCATAATATTTATGTTCTTTTTAAATAAATATTATGTATTTTTATTAGGTTTTATCTAAAAGATATACTCTTGTCTCTTCATGAAACCGAATTGGAAGTTATTCTCGCTTAATGGAACTCCTGAAAGAAGAAAGTTTCATGCAGCTAAGCTGAAAAGGCTAAATCATTGTTGATTAAGGGTGGATCCAGAATTGGGCAAAAGGTTTGGGTTAAATGAGTAAATTTTATGTGTAAAAAACAGTGTTTAAAACAAATGATTACAAAATGTGTATATTCTCTTACCATCGTTGTCCATGATTCCATCATCAATTAGCTTCGAATGCTCAACAGTGTGCCAATGTCACAGCCAAGCAGACCAGAAGGTAGCTCGCCAATTTTTAACTTCTAAGCAACTCTTGTGGCCCATGGCATTCCCACATCTGCAATAACACAACTGATTTTATCGCTTTCACGTAAAGCCTCCAAAGCATACACATAACAAAAAGCCATAGAAAGAGAAACCTATCCAATTTCACAAAAAGACCGTTATCACAAAGATATGCTAAAGCACCATCGTGGCAAACAATCCCACTGTAATTTACAATGTTTCAGATTGATATACATAGGAGATACCGCAGATTATGGGACATAAGAAATCCATCAAAATCATTAGCCGTCTGAAGGGACGAATGTGCAATCCGAGCCATAAGGTTAAGCTCAAATGGTTGATAACTGGCCATAGCTGAATCAACCGACTTTGTTCACATATTCGACTTGCAAACCGACTATGGATTAGGATAGGAAATTGATGTGTTTGGTGAAATTGGCGGGATATCGTTTAGCGATACTGAGGCATTGTTTGTTGGCATATCAGATGGGACCTATGGTAGTGTATTGGAGTTCAACCGTAGACATCATAATCAATAACAATGTAGTACATAAATGAGTAAGGTGCATACCTTTACACCCTAATTAGTCGCAAAACCGAGAGGGGTCCTAAAGGAACACCAAAGATGTAGTAACATGCAATACGTATCTCTAATCACGCTGCGAAAAATCGAGTACACATTCTCAACAATAGCTAATGCATCAATTCAATCAAATATAAATACAATCCTAACGCCTTTTCGCTAAAACCTTAAATAGCTAATTTTCGGATTCCCGAAAATTGAATCATCGAAATGGACCAAGGAGAAACACAATTCATACTTGAAGTCAATAGAAGCACCGTTCATTGACCAGTTATATAACTCTTTGAGTACGCCGGTTGTCTATCACAAACCACCGGTTCATCTGATGCAATTTCAATTTGGAAGAATCATACCAATGATTGCACACCTTCTGGCCAGGTTTAACATCTCATCCATTCTACACAGTCATTAATATCTCAATAAGAGTTCATATTATAGTATTCTAACTGTTTGATGCATTTTATCTGTCAGTTTAAGGTTCTTCAGGGTGGTTGTTGGTCAAAGAAAAGTTTTAGTAGAGAAAATTTGCAGGGAAAAGATGCAGATAGACCCCATGTATCTCGAGGCAATCGGTGGATCCAGCATTTCACAACTGGGAGCAGTTGCCTCCAGAAACGGTCCTTGTCATCTGCAACTTTACCGCAATATCCTGTTCCTGAGTCTCGGTTGCATGAACAGACGGGTAGTAGTGATACAGGTACTTCTAAGATGCTTACACTTTCACCAATTGGCATGTTTTAATGTATCTATCCATTTATTTACTTAATGTTGTATCTTATGCACGCTATCTTGATATATGATGATAGAATGGTAGTAGCAGTATCACTAATTTATTCTTCTGTCCTAAATTTGGTTATTACAGAGGTGACGGATCAAAATTTTGTTGAAGACACACCACGCAGAAGGAAAAGGGCGAGAACTTCTGTAGTCGTTAACTCGAGCCATAATCGGTAATTTTCAAGTCGATGTTTATAAAAGTTGATGCTTCTAAAGTGTTGTATCGTTGTCCAGTCATTCACTTAAATTACCTTTATTTCAGGTTGTTCCTTTCTGCACTTCTGATGCAACTGATACTTTTGCTTTTACAGGTACCTATGGTAGTGTATTGGAGTTCAACCGTAGACATCATAATCAATAACAATGTAGTACATAAATTAGTAAGATGCATACCTTTACACCCTAATTAGCTGCAAAACCGAGAGGGAGTCCTAAAGGAACACCAAAGATGTAGTAACATGCAATACTTATCTCTAATCATGCTGTGAAAAAATCGAGTACACATTCTCAACAATAGCTAATGCATCAATTCAATCAAATATAAATACAATCCTAACGTCTTTACGCTAAAACCTTAAATAGCTAATGCATCAATTCAAGTCTTTAATCTTGTATAAAACCTCAAAAACATAAAACTAATCATAATTCACTAAACCCTCAAATAAAACCTAAAACACTAATTACATCAACCTCTCCACAATAGCTAATGCATCAATTCAATCAAATATAAATCCAATCCTAATGTCTTTATGCTAAAACCTCAAATAGCTAATGCATCAATTTATTGTCTCTAATCACTATAAAACCTCAAATAAAACATAAAACTTATCATAATTCACTAAAACCTCAAATAAAACCTAAAAAACTAATTACATCAACCTCAAATAAACCCTAAATCTACTCGTATAGAATCACTGTCTCTAATTACGTTGCCAAAAAAATCGATTAAAACCTAACTCTGACCCGAATCAAGCATAAAACTAATCATAATTCGCGAACGTTATTCTCATCAAGCATGTAACATATTTTTAGCATTCTAGTTCATGTGTCATGCACAGCAGTTCTACAAAACCAAAAGTATTCATAAAATAGATATGTAAATAGGTACCTGTAAAAGCAAAAGTATTCACCTTATTATGGTGGCTGAGGATGTTGTTCTCATAATCGATCGTGAATAAAAACCCGACTGGAGGGTTTAGATTTGTGTGTTGTGTTTTAGGGTAGCAGAAGGGATGTACGTTGAATGATATGGAATGAGTTGGGGCGGGTTCTTCTAATTAAAGTATAGAGTAAATAATAAGGTTGGTTTTTTTATCCTATATAGATTTTCGGCTACTAAATCTCACAAAAAAAATGGTGGTTCAGTGGTTAAGGCATCACATAATAACTCTTTGGTCTTGAGTTCGAATCTATGTAGGTGTTTTTTGCCAAAAATATGTATCTGAATTTAATAAAAAAATGCTTACGTGGACAAATAATGATGACATGGAAATATGACTTGGCATTATGGGATGCCAAGTGGCATTTTATGTGGGACGAATGCCTCCCATCTTATATATATTACTTGTACGGATGTAACCGATGAGATGGTAAAATATGTGAAGGCAAAATACGAAAATACTTGGTTAAAAGAAGATGAAATGTCCGATGAAATGTTTGATGATTTATGCAGATTAAGAAAGAAGCTCAAGTGATGAAAGGTTAGTCGGGTTTTTTTTGTATTTGTGTTATTCCCATTTTAAGGGAGGAGCATAAATTACTCCTATTTATTTGATGAACCGAGCGGTGTCGAATCACAAAAGAGGGATTATAGCAAGCTAAAGGTATCTGCCGATATGGTTGACTATGCCATGTCTACTTATGGGAATAAGTGGGATATAGGAGATGACATTGCTGATGTGATACTTGAAGACTTGTGGGAAAAATATGGGAATAAGGAGTCTCAGAAAGGTCAGACTTTAGAGTGAATGTTTACAAGCTAAGAAAGTTGTAATGGGTCAACTCTGATTATATTTGTTTTGTCTATCTTTCTAGATACTAACGTGAAGGGAAATGAAGTTGATGTCATCATTATTTCAGACACATTTGATGATGAGTGTGGGAACATGTCTTCTAAGACCACTAATTCGAAAGGTTCCACTTCCCAAGCTTCCAAGGCGTCCAAGGCTTCCGCTCCCAAAGTTGTACTTGGTCTTGTAGCGGCTGTGGGATGCTCCCAAGACAAATAGGAATGAGTGGTATGTGCCTCCCCTAAGGACCTCAAGTCTCCCCATGAATAACAAGCCTCCCATCAAGAAGTTCACCGTTATTTTTAGTTGTTGATGTAATGAAGATGTATAGTTTTTGGTCGATGATGGTTAATGAAACGATACTTGTTAACATGTATGTTTTGCTTCATATGGTGTAATTAGGTGGTGGTGTAGGTATATTTTGGAAATGTTGTTTTCATTTTGTAGTTTTAGCTTGCATATCCGGTTTAGGTGGGTGCTTGGGAAAACCCATTTTGACTTATAAGGTCAACATAAACCAAATTATTAGAGGATACTGAAACCGAATTGTTAGTTTTAAAATCTCGCTTGTTTGACTTATAAAGTCAATGTAATCAAATTGTAACCAAAATTCAATTATTATAACAAAAGAAGCACACATATCGCTTAAAGCTACATTTAGATTGAAAGACAACATAACATTTCTTGCTAGGAATTCAACTGCGATAAATGACTAGTAGGTGATCCATTTGGTCTCGTCACCAGTTGGTTCAACTAGTGTTTGTCTCGGGCGTTCTCTATTTGCTCTTTCGATTGCGGTGCTTCACATGGTGTTTGGCTTGGCGAACTCCACTTGCTATTTCGGTTGTAGGTGGTTCACTTTGTTCTTCATCACCGCCAAGGATGCACCAACACTATTAGGTGCGAAATATGTAGACCCATCACATATCCACCACTATCTCCCCGTGGTTGTGTTTTCCTTGTAACACCATCTCTACCAAGATAAGATGTGTTTCCCACTTATCTCAAGGCACATTGGACAAACATACCACATGAAATCTCTATAAGGTGGACGCTTGCAAAAGGTCAATCCACTGTTTTTCCTTTGAAATAGCAATAATGCATACCATTTGACAACCATTTT
Organism: Chrysanthemum lavandulifolium; assembly: GCA_022545495.1. Taxonomy (NCBI): domain Eukaryota; kingdom Viridiplantae; phylum Streptophyta; class Magnoliopsida; order Asterales; family Asteraceae; genus Chrysanthemum; species Chrysanthemum lavandulifolium. The sequence goes on from CM040246.1 coordinate 60,073,745, forward strand.
CTACATCCATGGTGATAATATGGTGGCATGATAAACAATTCTTGACTTAAGATGTGTTATATAAGTAGATGGGAGTTTTGGTTGTTGAACAAGTAGATAAGGAGTAAAGACAACATAAATTCTTACAAGCTAGTCAACTTATAAAGTCAACAAAAAAAACAAAAACATGTTGAAACATAATATTGTCGATATTACAAAATGGCTAGAAGAGTAAAAGCCTACAACCTTAGAAAACTGCTGGAATTTGTTACTTCAGGCGTGAATTTTATCCAAAGACATATGGATGTCTTGGATATAACTCTTCCACAGACACTCCATAGTAAGTCGCCTCATACTCTGCATCTTGAAGCCAATTTTTCCTCTCCCATTCCTCTTCAATTCTTTTGTACATTCTCTCCTCTTCCAAAACTCGCCGGAATGCTTCTTCATCCAACTCGGATCGCTTTCTTCATTTTCCTCCAAATTTGTGTGTTCTTCTTGCTCGTAAAGAGCATCATAAAACTCTTGTTCCATAGTCTTTCTTATATCCTCTTCATCCATCCACTTCAAAAGTAATACATTTGTACATCAACTAGAATGTAAACACACTAGAACAATCGTTATACAAATGACAATTAAATGAATACCGCCTTACGCCATCACAATGCCTTTTCTACCTCGAACCATACTTTCCTTTGTTGGTTTTGGTACCGATCCTTGTGACTAGACTTATTATGTCCAACAGTTTGACAATTGGAGCATTTAACTGCTTTTACGAGCTCTAGATTTACCCATTTTGACTCAATTTCTCCGAAAGGGTTGGGTTTATGTATTTGAATTCAAATTTGTGGTAAAATGTGAGAATAAAGTGCTTGCTATAGGTTAATGCAAGACCGGATAGGGACTAAAACACATGTCCCCTACACTCTAAATCTGTTTGACCAAGGACCATAGTTCCACCAACACCCAATACAATCAAAACCATATTACAACTCTCTTAGACGAATACAACAATTAACAACATAATTAACGAATTAAAAGCGGTGAGAACATAACATATAGATTCATTAACTTCATATTAAAACACTAGAACATAAATATTGGTACATATTTTCCAAAAAAAGGGAAAACATAACCATAGCATTTCCTTCTCAACACTTCCTAAGATGATCAAGGAAGTTGTTCTGTCACACACACAGTGAGTGTGTCGACAGATCATCCTCCGTATCTCCAACGCCTTCAACACATTAGCCTTTTTCTGTGCGAAGATCCTCGATAACCTTGTAGTTCATCACCGTAGTTCAAAGCCTTGATCTCGGAGATGTATTGTTGGGTTTCCTTCATACCCCGAATCAAGTCGGTCAAAGTGTTTTGAGTCCTTTAGCAATTTTGATGTCCTTATCGTTTTCTCTTTGATAAAAGAGAAAATCGAGTCAAACATGTAGTCGGAGTTCAAGATTTGGCGAGTTCTTCAAGTAGTGGGAAGTCACCATTGGGAGGTTGTTTCTTGTGATTGTTGGTATGCAAATGATATAGTGTATTAACCAATAAATAGCAAAACAATGGACGTTCCAAATTGTGGACTAATTGTGAAGTTAGTAAACACGAGAAAAAGTCAAGTTTGTGTGACAAAAATACGGGAATTTTAAGTGCAATAAGCGGTGGTGGCCAAATTGAGGACCAATTGTGACATTATAAACTTAGTACCGCAACTTGGCCTTTGCCTTCCTTGATACGCATATACACAATTAATGTGTTTGGAATCACCAAAAGAACCCAACTAACAAGATCAGAAACCATAAACACTATCATAATAACCCGACCCATTTAACAAAACCCAATTAAAACGAAACCTAACATACATCCACACTCACGTCTTGAAACACACATCTAGTCAAACCCATTGTTAAAAAACAAAAACTAAGAATGAAGGACGAAGCATATTCGTCTCCACGTTTAAGGATGTCAAGGAAGAAGAAGGTGAGGTCTGTTCGAATCCACTATAATGGGTTTTTGATTATAGCCCGCTCGGTATGGCGAGGTTCATTAATTAATCTGTGTGCCTTTACGGTGATAGGGATATATTTAGTTCAAGCCTTGATAATGTGTTATCGAGATTAATGAACAAAATGGGCGTTGTTTTTGTGATCCTAAACAATCCCTACAAAATGGTTTGCATTTGATTCATCACGATGTTGATGTTCATACCTTGTTTGGAATGGCTAAAACAAATGACTTAGTTGATATCTTCATAGCCCACAAGCCCCAAAAGTTAGCACAATTTTACTTAAAAACATCGGCTTTGAAGTTGTGGGTTGGGTAGAAGCGGGATGCTAACTTTAGGATGCTTAGTCAAACACCTTTAGGACTACAAGTCAATGGCGGGGATCGATAAGAAAAAATGCGGGGAGTGGAACCGGGACACCAAGAGTGAAAGGAGGGTAGTAATCAAGGACGAAGAAGGGTTGTAACTAAAAAAGGGACAAAATTAAAGGAAATGGAAAAGGAAAGATGGTTGATGAAGAGGAGGTTTTGCCCGTAAAAAGGGAGACAAGTTGTTCAAGAATTTAAGCGAGGTTTAGGCGGGAAGGGAAGGCCAAAATGGTTGAGTTTGCGGGGTTGATGTTGAGAACTTGCAGGTTTGACTTGGAGGGAAGGCCGAAAGGGTTGGTGGTGTTCTGCAGATGTTTCAAGCGGTGTTAAGACACCCTTCGAACAAAGAAAGATTACAAGCTGCGTCCTAGCACTCTTCGCCCAAAGCGACCCTAGGTGATGTTTCGATGATGAATACCATGTCATGTGTTAAATTCCATTAACCTCAGTAACACTACAGTTCATAACTTATATGTTTGTAATTTGTATACTTGTTTTAGCGAGACAAAGGCGGCGTGACATCATCAACTTAGGCTAACAGTTTTTCGGTTCAACAGTTTACGGATATCAATCTCATATGTAGATCATTTGAAGATTGACGATTGAACGTTTTGAAGTTGGACCCAAATTCATCTTCTATATTTTGTAACGAATCGATGAAATTAACATGTATCGAGACAATGACTCCATAGTATCGGTTATGTTCGGCTTTAATCAAACACGCATATAGTTGATGTTATAAGTCAACTAGCTAAGTAGTTGATAATGTATAAATTTGTTTGTTAATCTGGGTAAATTTACATGAGCTATTACTTTCTTTACCGAGTTGACTTTTATGAAGTCATACTTAAGTGGTGAGGACTCGGGAACAACGATATTATTTGTTCAAACAATATCACTTTTTTGTTTTGGTGGAATAGTTCTTGGGTTAGAATTAACTAGGTTGAGTTATAAATGTGATTGGACTATATTACCCTCGTGAAACTAACGAGAAAGAGTCGTTGACATAGGTGTTAGTGGTCGAGGACCAATCGGCATTTAATCGCATCTTGTTTGGACCCGTGGCGATGATTATGCCGGTTTACGTCCATCGCGATCCTCTACTACAAGTTTAGGGATCAACGGTGTATTTTAGTCTATATATAATGTAGAGATTATGTTGCTGTTTAATGTTACTGAGTTGTTGAATAATTTTTTATTTTTGAGTAACCATGGTTTCGGACCTAGCTAGGAAAGACTCTGAAACGGTCATGGGGATGGACCAAGTTGTATACACAACTTGAGAGGATCTTAGTCCCATGGGGATGCCTCGGTTAGGCTGGGTTCAAACCAAACTTGGTACACATTTGGGGGTGGCCAAGGAATGACTCTGAAAGCGTGGGGATACCTCGCTTAGGCTGGGTCAAAAACTCACCCCTCACAGGTAACCCAACACCCGAACAAGGAAAACCTCATCCGTTTACCCGTTTTTTAGATAGATGAATTCTATGTTTTTTAATCATTCTCTGATTTTGTTTTATTTTATTTATTTATTTATTTATTTTCAAAGAAAAAGCAGATTGTGACATGCTTTTTGAAAATGTTGTTTTGTAAATACAGTAGAAACTCGATAAATTAATACTCGATTATTTAATAAACTCTCTAAGATAATATTTTTTGCCGGTCCCAACTCGGGGATAGGGTGCTAAATTAATAATTCGCTAAAATTATAAGATAATACATTTTTGATAATTTCTTTAGACCCGTATAAAATATAAATTAATAATTCCTTATATATAGCATATTACATGAATGATTTATGAAGGTTTCTTGAAAAATGACTCAATTGTCTTTTGTTTTTGTTGAAATCAATTTCCCTTGAATCTAAGTCTCTAATTTTCCTTAGCATGGTAAGAACTTCGGTGTTGTTTTCATAGCTCAACAAGAAATTGTTCAATGTGATTGCCGCTTTAATAGCTTCGTTTCGCGAAGGGGCTCCATTGTAGAACTTTCATCATCTTCTTCATCGATATCATCTTTATTAATTCCAATAACGCTTTCAATATTTTTAATGTCCATAAAGTGAACATTGAACACAAGAAGCATAATAAGGTGGGAGATTGAAGGTTTCTTTCAAATTGGGTCGTTCATTTGATATACATGCATTGTATACAATAATTAAGTGGAAGCTTGAAAGGTGTTTGTAAACTAAGTATTCTACTATAAATTAATAAAATATTAATTAATTATTAATTTATCGATTAATTAATAACTCTTTTAATTAATAAATTTTGGTGGTCCCAAGTGTATTATATTATAGAGTTTCTACTGTACAAAAACCGTTTTATAAACACTTCCCAAACACCCGCTAAGTACAACTGCTTATAAGTTATAGCAGTCATATATGGGAGTGGTTTAGAACAGCACGCCCATAGAGAAATTCTATGATCATTGCAATCGAACGGGTTTCACCTTTTTATACAAGAAGATATAACTCATACAAAAATTAGCTAGAACTTTAAATCTCAGATAGGAAGGGGTGGAGGGATAGAATTAGGATTTGCGGGTAGTGGTGCTAGGTGCTTGACTGATTTGCGGGTACTGGTGCTAGGTGCTTGGCTTTTAGGTGTCCCCTTTTGCCTCATTGCGTGTTTTGTTTTGTGGCCTCTCTTTTGCTTTTCCGTAGTCTTAGGCCACGTGCGTGGTTTGCGTTGCTCTGTTGTTGCTCCCTTAGGTTTTGCCTGCTTTGTCTTGCTCCCAGCGTTTGGTTTTGGTGCTACGTGTTTTTTGCATTAGCTTTATGCCTCGTGTGCTTCGTTGCTTTGCTGTGTTGCCTCCTTTTGTTGATTTGCTTTTGGAGTGCACAGGCTTTTTTTTTTTTTTTTTTTTTTTTTTTTTTTTTTTTGCTTTATTGGCTTATTTTGATTGTCTTGTGGGTGGTTCTTTTCCTGTATGCCTGTTTGCTTTCTTTCTTTTACTACGTTTTTGCCTATTGTTTTGTCGTATGCTATATCTATCCTTCGCACTAGCACACATGCACTTCTTGGAGGTCTCGTTGGAAGCAGTCTCTCTACACGGGTTTACCACGGTGTAGGGTGAGATCTGTCTACATTTACCTCCCCATACCACTAGGAGGGATTGGGTTTGTTGTTGTTGTTGTTTAAATGTGTTCCTAGTAAGGTCCAAGTTATGAGAATCATAATTCTTTTGTTCGAAGAAACTGTTCATAGTGTCAAGTCGGTGAAACTAGTGTTTGCCTTTATCGATTTTAAAAAAGAAAAGGTTGATGTTTAAGGTTGTATTACATAAAGGTTGAAGACCTTATGTTTGATTGATCCATACCGAAATAAATATGGTGATACAATGTTGATACCTAAAGTATATCTGTTAGGCTATAGGCTTAATAGCTTATGGGGACATCTTTCTGTCATTGCTTTGGATAGGAAGTTATCTGATCATTGTCCGATAGTTCTAAAAGATGTGGAGTTAGATTTTGGTCCGAAACCTTTTCGTATTTTTGACGTTTGGATGGGCGAGATAGATTTTGGGCACGTGGTGGAGGAAGCGTAGAAAAAGGAGGTTACAAGCACTAGGCCGGATTGTAGATTCCGCGATAAGCTTAAGAATGTCAAAAGTGAGCTTAGAAAGTGGAGTAAAGATAGATGGGAATTAGAAGCGGAAAAAAGAGTTTTGAATGATGATGAACGATCAGCATGGTTGCAGGCCAACAAGCGTTGGTTGGATAAAGAGAATGAAGTTGTTAGCATGCTTCGTCAAAAAGCTAGAATTAGATGGGATGTGGAAGGCGATGAAAACTCCAAGTTCTTCCTTTCTTTTGTTAAAATAAGGAATAACAAGAATAATATTCGAGGCCTTATATTTAATGGGGTTTGGTGTGAGGATCCCAGGACGATTAAAATGGAAATGGCAAGACACTACAAAGCCTTATTTACGGAAGGGATGGCGATTAGACCCTTATTTTGTTGTAATAGGGTTGAAATAATTTCAGATGATGAAGCAGTATTGTTGGAAAAGGAATTTCTGGAAATGGAGGTGTGGGAGGCGATTCGTGGGTGCGGTGGAGGTAAAGCCCCAGGACAAGATGGTTTTAATTTTAGTTTCATTAATAAGTTTTTGGAAGTCTTAAAAACGGATTTGATGCTTGCGGTCAATTGGTACTGGGATAGAATGGAGATATCGAGGGGGTGTAATGCATCCTTCATAACCATTATTCTAAAGGTTGCCGATCCTATCGGGTCGGGGGATTTTAGACATATTAGCCTCATTTGGATGCTATTACAAGATTATTGCGAAGATTCTTGCTGAGAGAGTTAAAAATGTGATAGGAAAAGTAGTAGGTGACGTGCAAAATGCTTTTATTAAGGGTAGATATATTCTAGATGGTATCCTAATTGCAAATGAATGGGTTGAATATTTGAAGAAAAAAGGCGAAAAATGTCTTATTTTTAAAGTCGACTTTGAGAAAGCATATGATAGCATTAATTGGAGTTTTTATTGGATATAATGAAAAAAATGGGGTTCGGGGTGAAATGGTGCAAGTGGGTGGAGAGTTGCTTACGTTCCTCTACTATGTCAATTCTTGTTAACGGGTCTCCGACGGAAGAATTTAGCATGGAAAGAGGAGTTAGACAAGGTGATATGTTATCTCCGTTTCTTTTTATCCTTGCGGCGGAAGGGTTAAATGCTATTGTTAATGAAGCGGTCGAAACGGTATTTTTAGGGGGTGCGTGTCGGAATAATAGGGTGGTGGTGTCTCATCTTCAATATCACGGATGACACTATTTTCTTTGCGAATGGACCAAAGAGAATGCAAGGTCTTTGATGTGCATTCTTAAATGTTTGAAGAAGTTTTCGGGTTAAAGGTTAACTATAATAAAAGTAAATTATATGGGGTAGGGTGAATGATACAGAAATTGGTGATATGGCTAGATGGATGAGATGCGTGGTAGGGGAGCTTCTTTTCAGTTACTCGAGGATACCAATTGGTGAAAAAATGAGATGGGTTAGTGCATGGGATCCCGTTGTTGATAAATTAAAGAAGCGTCTAGCGGATTGGAAAACTTAAACGATGTCTTTTGGGGGTCGATTAACATTGGTTAATTCAGTTCTAGGTAGCTTGCCTTTGTATTATTTTTCGTTGTTCCGTGTGCCTTCGAGTGTGATTAAAAATCTTGAGAGTATTCGAAAAAACTTTTTTTGGGGAGGGATGGTGGGTGAGGGTAGAAAAATATCATGGGTTAAATGGGACATGTTACTAGCCTCACACGGGGATTTGGGGGGGGGGGGGGGGGGGTTAAATATCGGGTCTTTTCAGGCAAAAAATTAGGCTCTTTTGGGGAAATGGTGGTGGCATTTCAAGAGTGAAGGGGGCGTTTTGGGTAAAGGTTATTAAGAGTATTTATGGTGATAGTGGAGGTCTTGGGGTTGTAACGGGGGTTGGGGGGGTCGTTAAGCGTGGTGGGGTGTGGTGTGAAATTATTAAGATATGTAAGGAATTGGGGGAGTTAGGATTAGAGTTCTCTTCTTCTTTTGTTGCTAACGTGGGGAATCGTATAGATATAGGATTTTAGGTAGATAAGTGGGTGGGCAATTCGAAATTATGCGATTTAATTCCTAGACTGTATAATCTAGATAGGAGAAAGGAGGGTAGGGTGGCGGAAAAAGGGAAACGGGTGGATAATGGGTGGCAATGGGAATGGGATTGGCTTAGAAATTTAAGAGGGAGGGTTCGAAAGGAGTTCAAAGATTTACTCATTATGTTAGAAAATGTTGTGGTTTCAAATGATTGTAGGGACAAATGGAGATGGACTCTTCAATATGATGGCAAATTTACGGTCAAAGAGCTAACAAAAATGGTAGAGAGAATGTTGGGGTTCGAAAGGGATGGTCAACAGACTTTATGGAATATATGGATTCCTAAAAAGGTCAACATATTTGTGTGGAGAGATTTAAAAGGTAGGATTCCGGTTCGTGTGGAGCTCGACAAAAGAGGCATTGATTTGGATTCTAGCCTTTGTCCGTGTTGTGATAGTGCGGTGGAATCATGTGAGCATAGTTTAGTTTTTCGCAACTTAGCTAGGGGGTTGTTAAGCGTGGTGGGGTGTGGTGTGAAATTATTAAGATAGGTGATGAATTGGGGGAGTTAGGATTATAGTTTTCTTCTTCTTTTGTTGCTAATGTGGGGAATGGTATAAATATAGGGTTTTGGGTAGATAAGTGGGTGGGAAATTTGAAATTATGCGATTTGTTTCCTAGATTGTATCATCTAGATAGGAGAAAGGAGGGTAGGGTGGCGGAAAAAGGGAAATTGGTGGATAATGGGTGGCAATGGGAATGGGATTGAGTTAGAAATTTAAGAGGGAGGGTTTGCAAGGAGTTCAAAATTTTACACATTATATTAGAAAATGTTGTGGTTTCAAATGATTGTAAGGACAAATGGAGATGGACTCTTCAATAGGATGGCAAATTTACGGTCAAAGAGCTAACAAAAATGGTGGAGAGAATGTTGGGGTTCGAAAGTGATGGTCAACAGACTTTATGTAATATTATGGATTCCTAAGAAGGTCAATATATTTGTGTGGAGAGCTTTAAAAGGTAGGATTCTGGTTCGTGTGGAGCTCGACAAAAGAGCCATTGAATTGGATTCTAGCCTTTGTCCGTGTTGTGATAGTGCGGTGGAATCATGTGAGCATAGTTTAGTTTTTTGCAACTTAGCTATGAGCGTTTGGAAAAGGGTTTATAGATGGTGGAAGGTTGGTGATGTCAACGCTTTTTCTATTGGTGAATTATTTGCGTCCAATGGGAACGTTGATATCCCTAACCATGCCATCCGTTTATGGCAAGCGGTTAGATTGACATCCAACTTTTATATTTGGAAAGAGAGAATTATTCGTGTCTTCAAAGGAAAAGTCTCCAAGTATAAATAAATTTTTTCAAGATATTCAATTAAAGAGCTTCGAATGGATTACGAGAAGATTGAAAAAGAATTTTGAGATGGATTGGCAACAATGGCTTTTTGATCCTATAAAATGCGGCTTAGTTAACAACACCAGTGGGTGAACAGTTTTATGTGGTCTGCTGCAGTGAGTTTGCAGTTCAGATGCAGCATATGTGTTTGGCTGAGTTTGTATTGCTTGTGATTCTAGTCTGTGTTTGGCTGAATTTGTGGTCTCCACTGTATGCTTGTATTAATTCTCTGCTGCAACATATATTAATTGGTTTGGCATCTTTTGATCGTGGACCATGCTTTCTTTTGGGTCAGTGGAGTTGTGTCTTTATTTTCACTGGGACTTCTGTTGTATCATGTGTTATGTTCCATAATGATGGATAGTGTTTGGCTTAGCTTAGTTTTTGTTTTAGTCCAGTTCGTTTGTATTTTTTTTCTTCTTTTTGGGTCCATTATGCTTAAGCATCTTGTTAATTTAGTGGATGCCTTCGTTTGTATTTGTTTAGTTTGTTTTGGAATGAATTGCCTTTCAAAAAAAAAATAAAAAAAAAGGACGAGCCTTGGTTTTTCAGGTTGCAAAGTTTGCTTGAGGGATGTTTTTGGGTAGTTGTGGCAAGTTTGACACATTCAATTATAAATAAGTCAAAGGGGGTATGAATCGACTAAAACATGACCTATTGTTGTCAATTACGGTCGTTAACGTGCTCAAGTTCTAAAAGCAGACCCTGTTTACGATATAAATGGTACAGGATGTTGGATCTAACTTTAAATATTTTAAAAAAAGAATAGACAATGTTGCCATCATATTAAAGCTGCGAAACTTACTTCCAAGTTCTGTTTGAAATTGTAAACTGATTGTTTCTTCAATGGCTAATGTTGAGTGACTTTTAATTGCAAAGTGAAGATGATAATACATGGACGCAAGGACCGCAACTAATTTGTACCAAAAGAAGGTCACTCGCCTATTATAACCTCTGCAATCAAGTTATCTTATATAGCAAGGGTACTTATAGTAGAATATGCAATAACTACACACATTTTCACCAAACTGAAGACCAATTTAAAATAAATGCAATCCATGTAAATGTGGAATCCGAAGGGTAAAGGTTTGGCCTCAAAATTCTGTATAGCAGAAATCAATCCTCCTGAGATAGCAGATACTCGTAATTGATAGTTCACATGAAAAGATCAGTTATACCAATAAGCACCCATGACTTTATCCTACACTCAATCTAAAAGGAGCACATTTATAAACAAGAAATAAGGAAGCACACTAGGTCGCATTGTTGACCTTCACAATTCTAAGAACTTCAGAAACTGCTGAATCCAAGAAACTGATCCACTACTTTTGAAACAGAAGAGGCAAGCTCGTCTGCTGCCTCCTGTATGTTTGCCTCTGCATAAACTCTCACGACATCCTCTGTTCCTGACGGTCTAACAAAACATCTGCCTTGTGGGTATTTTACTGCACACGTTTACTTAATTGTTTGTCATGCTCGAACAATTAAAAGGACCCAGCCAAAGACGATTTGCCCTAATACAGGCAGATATAACGTGACAAAATGTGCGAGTTGTTAACGAGTCAACAATTAAAACTCAGTGCAATCGGGTTGGCTTGACCTAAAGACTTCAATCTCAAATTCTTTAGGTTTTCTTTCATGAATAACTTAGGTGTGACATGCATTTACAAATATTATATTACCTTAATCATAGACTAACTTTTTGAATATAAATGATTGAGGATGTTTTATGCATCAAGAATAGGCTTTAGTTGACTTTTGACCTTTCTACAAACTTCATGAATAACTTAAGTGTGACATGCATTTACAAATATTATATTACCTTAATCATAGACTAACTTTTTGAATATAAATGATTGAGGATGTTTTATGCATCAAGAATAGGCTTTAGTTGACTTTTGACCGTTCTACAAACTTCCATTTAAGCTATAATTTTGTTATTTACCTACTTGACCTATCAGAGATAAAAGCATAAGCCCAAATTAGCCCATGTAATGGTCAATGGGTTGAATTTGAAACATCAAGGTAGAATATTTAGTTACCTGTTAATGCAGTGATAGCTTCTTGAAGGCCAGTGGGCTTCTCAACTGTTGTTTCTGCATTTGTTGTTACGACAGCAGTTCTATCTGCAACTTTCACCTGGAATTTAAATGTGATCAAGAGTGAACCAAACTAACATTGGAAAAGTTCAATGAACAAGAGAAGGTATGAAATTGTTTCGTTTCAGTAAACAAATTGAGGAACCCATAAGAGTACTTGACTACTTGGTGACATGCTTACCATCACCAATGAGGCGGTAAACTGAGTTTTACATGTAATGGGTCAAAACCAGCCATACGATTAGTATGTGGCAAGATGGGTGGGTAGGGTAGGTTGAGTTGACACAAATTTCTTGGTTCCATAATATTTTATTTTCTTAATAGAAAAGTTTGGCTCGTAGAGATGAAACAAACCCAGATCGACTCATTCAAGGGTCAATGGGTTGAAAATGCCACACCCCATGAAGAAAAAATGTGGGACGGAAAATCTAACCTTAAGTTGTCTGCTTGGTAAATCATGATAAAGCTCATTCCATTTATCGACTGACCATCCCATGTGTTGCAAGATTGCTTCAACCAAAAGCAACCCACTGAGAGCATCACCCACAGCTTGATTGATCAGCTTAGTGACTGCCCATAGTCTTTTGGCAGCATTCTGCTTTTCTAAACCTTGACAGAAAAAACACAATTTTAGTTTCAAAATTACCATTTGTTGTCCTTATATATCACAAACAAAGTGTAATTGAAGTCAAACTCAAAATAAAGTCTTTACCTTTTTCTGTTGATTTTCTACCCTCTAACCAATTCAAGAAGTGTTCTGAGAATAATATGGTTCCATGACCATTTGCTTCAAAATAGATACCAATATCATATTCTTCTGCTTTTGCATGCAAATACTTCACTCCTGTTGGTGTAAAAATGACTTCTAAACCCAACTGATTTAAGTATTTGGTTGATGCACCATTAGCATAAGCTGTTTGTATAACACCAACGTGAGGTTGATATTCATCTTTATCATCTATGAGAATGCTTAGCTGATCTTTGATAAATAAAGCAAACAGCGATAAAATCTTGTCCCCGTCTACTAGGTTAATTTTGTTGTTTCCATTTGATATAACTGTAAAGTATACAAATCGATCAGCATCTCCATCTAAACTTGCACACCTGAAAAACTAGAACAACTGAAGTTATTAAATCTTATTTACCATTGCCCAACACTGTAGAGGTGGCAATTTACACTTAATTACTTCTGATAGGGTTTTTGGGTTATGGTTTTTCCCAAACAAGTTAAATAAAAAGACTATCTAAGGAAAATGGGTCAGATGGTAAGTACAGGGTTGAAAGTCACCCAAAATGTATTTCTTATGATTACAGAGTTGCAGCCTCTTATTTTTTTTTTTTTTTTTTAAGAAAAGTAGATTATAAATTATAACATAAAATGTTTTTAGGTCAACCCAACCCAGTTTGACCCACTAAAGGAACCTGTCACACACCTCACCAGCTAATAGCCTTTATTATGCAACAAGAAGTTGTTATAATTTATAGTGTTAAAAAAAGGATAATGGCTCACCGTACACCAACATCTGGAGGACCGAACCCCTGAGGAACAACCTTCTCTTTCTGTACAAAATCAGCACCAACTCCTTCATTTAGTACACCTTCTTTACCTGAATTGCGAATTTCTACGTCCAACCAATTTAACTTCTCTTTCAGAACTTGAAGTTTCTCCCCACCCACTCCATTCGAGCAATCAACAATCAACTTGCCAATTGGATGATTATCTCCACCCTTATTTGGTATCAGATCTATCAAGCATCTAGTGTGATATACTCCGTAATTAGGGAATATTTGGTAGGCTAGAATTTAATAATTAAGGAACGGAATGGAGATTGTAATCAAGCTTAAAGGCTTTAACAGTAACAAACCTGAAAGAAGTGGAAAGCTGATCAAAGTAATCAAGCTCAGAGGCTTTCAGGTTCTTGTTTCTAGCACGAACCATCCAATGCAATTGTGGAGTTGTTACAACACCCATATCAATCGGAACAGCTCCAATTATTGAATAGACACCCTGGCATCCAAAATCAATTGGCAAAATAGGTTATAATGTTATAAGTAATCTTGTTTACCACTATCATCAACTGGCATATAAATGATAACCCCTATGGTCTCATGAAAATTGAAATGCATGACTGCTTAAGTATCTACATGCCTATGACAAAATTTAAGAATTTATGCAAATTTAGGGAAAAAAAAAAAAAAAAAAAAACACTATTTGGAAGCCTAAGAGGTCATATGGTTTGTTAACTTTGAAGATTGCTACAGATCTGTGATTACATGAACAACCATAAGAAACAAGTCCATGTATGTATGGTTAATGATCCATGCCCGATTAAGAACAACGTGGGCATTCGCTTCAGTGTGTGATAAGGAAGTAGTGAAGTGAAGAATTACACAAGGAAAGAAGAGGAGGTAGATGTTGATGTTGATGCTGTGGACATAGCTACTATATTGGAAGAAGAGGACAATGAAGATGCTACACAAACACTATAAAAAGTGAGTAACTTAATAGGTTTAGTAGATCAACTAATAAAAAAAGAGAACAGGTTCAACCACACTGTAGCAACTACCAAAATGAAGACATATAACTGTTCACGATCCTCCAAACTAGTAACCTGAACAACGCATTATTACCCCTATTCAGTCGAGAAGGAAAAAAAACTACTACGAGTATATCAGATATCAACTATAGTATTCTTGAACTGAATAATTGGGATGATTTTAAATACTTGCAAGTTCCAAAACTGAAATAGCATAGTGTAAATGTCATAATCATTTAGAATTCACTAGGTCTGCAATTCAAAGTAAAAACTGTATCTCAAATGAATCATCAGCCCCACAACGGATTTACGCTAGTAAACATTACATTAAAGAGTCTTACTTGTTTTGCAGCCTCAACTAGTGATTCGCCACTAGGCCTGGTATCTCTTCCCAATAATATCACTGCCTGCTTTGCGCCATCAAGTGGTATGTTTTCCTTCTTCGCAAATTCAATAATCAACTATTCCATAATACAACACAATTAATTAGAGTCAACATATTTCATTTCCATGTTTGTGACAAACTTAATACAAAGCATTTAAACAACAACATACAGTTTCTTCAACCAATACAAATAGTAAAAACCAAGGGTGGCAATTCCAGTTGGCACGTTAGAACAACTAAACCAGAACACGACATCAGGTCAATCTTAGTGCGAACCCACCCTGTGTAGTACGTTTATCTAAACATGTTACACAGATTGGCAGGTTGATCTACGAAACAATTTTAATTTTAATTTTAATTTTTAAAACACTAAAGGGGTTCGAGCGTCAATCCGTTTACAACCTAACCCAAACATGACATGTTTAGTAAACAGCTTAAGTGGGTCGCTGCAAACACGACCTTAAACCAAAAAAACCTATTTAGACCCAAGCCAACATAAAATCCAATAATCATACTCTTCCTAAACTACACAAAAGCAAAAAGAAAGAAACCTGAAGAAAACTTTGGGCATCTTGAGCATTAGCAATCTGATCAGCAAAAGGCTCCCAATCTTGAGACAACATTCCACCACTAGGATCAGCAATCTTAACACCATTATCATCCACTTTATTATGTGAAGCAGTGATCATCAACCCAATGACATCTCCATTGCATTTCAATGATCTCAAAGCCGCGAGTATTCCGATTCTAAAGACAGTGGATTGTAAGATGGATGCATCAGCTCTAAATCCAGCAGTGCCATAAGAAACCTTAATACCTAAAAATAAAATTAAAAAAAAAAAAAAAAAAAAAAAAAAAAAAAGTATTTAAAAAGTATGAAAATGAATCAAAGAGTGGGTAGGATGGATTTACCTTTTGGAGGGGGGAAATTGGAAGATGATTGAAGGAGGGTTGTTAGCTGTTGTTCATTCATTATGATATGCTTTCCTTGTTTGGGTGCGTTTAAGTAAAATGCAAATCCTGCCTGAAACCATATTTTATGATATATGAAGCCACTTCTATATATATCCTTTTTAGTTTTAAAAATCACAATACTATCCATAATTCATCACCATCCTCGATCCTTTTCCTTTCTTTTGTACACAAAAACAATATACAACAATTTCTTTACACGTTGCAATAAAACAAAGGATGCTGAAACCAAATTTTAACATAAAGTACCCTTAAGGATTATCTCAAACCAAATGAGACAATTATATAGCAATGGTCCATTTGCAATAAATAAAAACATACAAAATGAGTAACGTTGTCGGACTAAAATACACCTAATTATAAAAAACAATGCAATTTATCAAATATTTAAACTACTAACTTTCGCACACAGCTATTACCCACCATAGTTGCTATGCACGGTAATCGTCTAGTAAGGTAAAATAGATTTAATCTCACATAATCAAAAAGTAACATGAAAATTTTAGAGGCGGAAAATGGGTCGGGTTGGTTTGCGCCATGGGTCAAACGGGTCATGGGTCAGACAGGTCATACTTTAAGAATGGGTCGAATGGGTCAAACAGGTTGGGTCGACCCGTTACATTCCCTTTTGTGACAACCTGTAATCATGCTCCAATGTTTTTTGGTGCCAATGTAAAACACATATTATCAAACGTTTACTATGGTAAACTCATAGACGGTTGAGAAGTAGCAGTCAAACGTTTATACCAAAACAGTTTCAAATGTGTAGAGCAATTCATGAACGAGCTATTTTGAATCATCTTACCAAAACAATCATAGATAATCTCCCATCTCATGTATGGAAGTACTCAGTTTGTCACTAGGGTGATACAGTATGTAGTAACTCCCATGAAATTACCTAATAAAAGTTTACTTATTTTGGCATGAAATTACCCAACTTAGCAACCAATGTCACCATCCCTCTACATTAGAAAGTAGGCAAGTGGGGAACTCGTATCAGTTCCATTCACAACAATGTGAAACAAATTAAGAAACTGAAAACCAATTGGCACCTATCACATATGTCTTGATTGCGACAGAACAGGCAATACTTCAGTCTTATTAAAATGTGAGCTCGAACCTTGCAAACTAAACAAGAATTTGTTTTTTAACTGCTTACAAACTAAACATGTCAAAGTATCGAACAAACACCTAATTCATCTCGACACAATAACGATTCATGAACAATACACAATAACGATTCATGAATAATAATTCATCTCGACACCATAATTTCACAAACAACAAACACATTTTTAATCTACATACTTAGTTTTCAAGGCTCAACTACTTACGTCTTACGAACTCGAACATATCTCGAACAAAAACTCTATCCATCTTTACACAAAAACAAATAGTACACTAAATACATCAAAATTGCACATGAAAAAAAATTAGTTAATAAAAAACAAACCCAATAACACCAACCAAATTTATACCATTAGCATATAAATATGATTTAAAGAGTATTAATCAAAAAAGACCCTAATAATCACTTTACAAACAAATTAACAAAGTATGTATATAATCATGTAAAAATTTTAAACTAAAGACAAACCTTAAGTTGACATTATGAACTGAAGATTTGATTGAAGATTATCGACTCATCCAACCCATTAATTTCAATTATCAAAGCAATTGAAGAAGTGAAGAAGCAATGTATCTAATTTTGTAAGGATTTGATATTGACCCGTTCAACCTGTTTTATACACCCATTTGATCTGTTCTTTATTATTTTAAAGAGATTTTAAAGGCAAATGGACCCAAATGCTAAAATTATATATGACCCATAAACCCCGAAGTTAAAATCAGCCAACCAAGTAACCCATATTTTTACCTCTTGGGGTCAATTTTAGCACCTCTAGTTAAAACAAATATTCATATTCTTCAAAAATGCATAAAATAGACAGCAGATTCATCAAATAAAAAGTGAAAAACCGTTGAACTAGCATACATTAGCCACAATCATTTGAAATGATAAACAATCATTCGTGAGAAAAGATCACAAACAGAATCTCATGAACCGTAAATGGATCCAACAAGATATAAGGTAACTTGATAATACCATATTTTAAACAGGCCGGTTTGCCACTTTAACTGGTTTTCTGGTCTAGCTTCTCTCACCCCTGGTTTTACCCATTTAACATGTTTTTTTGAGAAATAACTACATATACCCTGTGCCTTTCATGTTTTAAAGATCACAAACAGAATCTCATGAACAGTCAACCAAATACCTTGCTTGAAGGATCTGGTTTAAGCGCTATTGACACAAGAGACGAGCCAATCACATTGTATCCATAATCTAATACTAACTTCTAAGTGGTGTTTGGCGTCACAACTCACAACTTAAAAGTGATTACATGATACATAATGTTCAAAATTTGATGATTAGTTTTAACATATGGTGCACACGAGATAGCATTTGGACAAACTTCTAGCATTTAAGTGTATAATACGAGTAATCAACTAATCTGATTTTTCGATATTTGACAAATCCTAATACCTAATATAAACATTAAGGCTCCCTAAAATCAGAATCAATTTTGTTACAACTTGTACTTAACACCTATATAACGGTAACAAATTTCAGTATATAATATAAACAAATTTCACCTAATTTAATTCTTTTATACTTTTATTATATCAAATGCAGCATCCGTAATCTACTAGCCCATAATCAATTCCCAACTATTGACATGAAAATTCACACTGATATCAAATAAGCCACAGCCCTTCTATTTCAATATTTGTTCTATGCCAACTTGGTGCCTCGTTAACATCATCAAGTATTGATAAAACATAAGTCTGATAAAACATAATTGAGATCCAATGCACAATGCTTGGACTGGCTATTGATCAAGTACTAGAAAACTCAAGCCAAATCAATACAATATTTAAAAAATACGTTACACCACACTACATGTGCCGGTAACACTTTGAAGTTTGTTACATATAACCTATGATAAATACAATACTACACAAAGAAAATGAGCAGAATACAAATTCCCCGTGAAAGATCGTCGTCAAGATGCTTTATGAACTCACTTAAACCACAAATTACGCCTATACACACACATGATATTTTTTTATGAAATAAAGAATCTGGAGAAAGTGCCTTAAGAGAATGATTGATTGAAATGAAGACGCCACTCATCAATATATGCCATCTTATCATTACTTGGTAGTTTAACTGTCTCTAGTCTTTCTAGTATCTTTTTAGTCTTAGCAAGAAGCTTGGTTGCAACCCTCACACTTGCCTCTCGTTTCTCTATCACGCTTTCATGGGATCTCATTTCTATGACTTGCGGTATGTTGGTGAAGCAAGCAGAGTGTTTGCAATCATGCCAAATGATATCAACCACATCTTTTGTTAGTTTACTATTTTATATTTATTTCTTTCTTATATTTTTTGGGGCATTTACATACATCCCCACCCAAACTTCAATAATTACATATATATTTTATTATATAATTATACATATTCTCTATCACACCTTTCCCAAATCCAAATTCGATACCATTTCTGTTTATAAACCAAACGCACCGTAAGCAATCTAAACCAAACGCACCGTAAGCAATCTAAACCTCACATTTTCTCTAATAATTCCACACAGCTCCTTAATACCAAACACTCTAAAATTTGTATCAGTACACCTAAAACCAAACGAGCAAACAGAAAAGGAATCCAACCCAATAACATTCCTTATAACACCATTTTTTACCCAAATTCTCTTCAAACAGTCATCAACTAACCAAATCCCCAAGCACGGAATTAGACCATCCAAACATAGATACCAAACAGCTCAGTGCCAAGAACAGATAGTAGAAAAACAAATATCCAAAGAACCAGACCACAAAAACTTCTTCATATGCAAAACCAAACACTCCCTATCAGCAATACAAATCACAACCAAATAAAACACCAAATTTCCATGCTCTTTCAAACACTCTTTATCAGCAAAATAAGCAACAAAAAAGACTTCATATCTAACAGTAACAACAAAATAAGAACAGCTCCTCCAAATTAACACCACCGAGCATCCATTTTGTTTTTTTTTACATCATAAAATGATTCACAACATTTATATATTATAGACCCATTTATTAAATGGACTTTATGAATTGTCAAAGACCCTGAAAACAACTACAGCATACACAAATAAAGGAGTAGTAAGACTGATTCTATGAACTCTTATATGGCCTTATCATACATGATCAAATGACCAACCTTGAAAAGTTTAGAAGAACCTACTAAAATGCCTTAAAAGAAAAAAGACACCATCAAACTCTACAATCTTGTTCACAATGCTTTGATTGGACCGTTGCTGTTTTAAACCTAGAAGAGCTTGTATTATAGACATGTAAATCAGGTTGCTAATCATAACAACAAAATTGCACAAGAACTCGATGTAATACAACTTAAAAAATATCTTAAGTATTTCATAATGCTTGGACAATCAATTGTTCAAAAGCAAACAAATTCAAGTTTAATCAATACAACATATTCAAAATACATTAAGCCACACTAAATAGGTACCCGTAACACTTAATTTGAAGTTTGTTACACAGAACATGTGAATTATAAACTACTAAAAATGAAAAGAACTTGAACACAAATTCTCTGTGAAATATCCCCGTCAAGATGCTTTATGATTTATGATCTGTGGAACCTTTAAGAGATGTGAAAAAAGAATATATTAGAGCAAACCTAGAAAACCTGGCAAGAAAAATGGATACGTCCACAATATAATGTGATATATATGTAATGTCTAACCGACTTAAACCACAACTTACGCCTATACAAACGTGATAATTTATTATTATTATTATTATTATTATTTTTTTAATTAAGATAGTGAAGCTGGAGAAAGTACCTTAATTAAGGGATTGATTGGTTGAAGTGAAGACGCCACTCATCAATATATGCCATCTTATCATCATCCATGCTTGGTAGTTCAAATGTGTCTAGTCGTTCTATTATCTTTGTAGTCTTACCAAGAAGCTTGGCTGCAAACTTGACACTTGCCTCCCGTTTCTCTATCACACTTTCATGGCATCTCATTGTTATTACTTGCGGTATGTTGGTGAAGCAAGCAGAAAGTATATCGGCAATCATGCCATTTAAAAGCACAAACAACTGTTCTATGCTAAGCGGTTCTGGGTTGCTTTGGTCTCTGAGCAAGATTGTTTGTGCAATTCGGTACATTGAATTAGAAATGATCAACTCCTTAGGAATGTTGTTCTCCACCATTCTTCCATTGGAACTTTTGCTGATCTCTATAACAATTTCTTCAGCTTTATCAGCAAACCACTTAAGAATCTGTGTTGCCGACATCCCTTCAAAAGCATTTTTTGATCGACTATATTTTAACCACTTGCGGTTGTTTTCGACCTCATGCCATAAGGTCATAGTGGCCTTTCGAATATTTACATATTCACTTGATATATTGAGGCTTTCCTCCACGAGATGGGTGTATGATAGACCTTCACCAACACTTTTCACCAAGCTCTCAACTCTGTCCTTGGGAATATGCGGGAGTGAAACAGCGATACATGTTAAGCTCACTATTGGTAAGCTCCAACTGTTAACTAGCTTAAAAGAATGCAGAGGTTGAATTTGATCCGTGTCAAATTGCTCTACTCCATCGAATCCAGTAGATTTCTCAAGAAGCTCTAAAAGACCGCTGTCTTGTTCCTGTTCAGCCTTTAAGACGATGGAATTCATGGAATTTGAAATTCCCTTAAGTGTTCTCTCAGCAAACTCCATCTCATCTTGAATTTGTAAAACATACCTGCTAAGGTCTTCGTTTGTTTCTCCAGTTCTTGAGCCGATGGGTGGAGTAAACAATTTTTCCTTTAGTGACTTCAAACAATATAAGCAATAGACTACAAGTTTTAGAACGACTATTGGCATGAGCCATATCACTTTGCACAATACGACTAAGACCTTTTGAAATACAATGCAAACGCTCAAAGCAATATTTTTCAAATTATAGAGGACAATTCTTGATCTACGGCTGCTTCGTAGAATAGGTATCTGATTTCGTTTCCACTCATATAACTTTTGGGTCCAGTACTTCTCTACTTTAAATGCCATCAAATGATTCCAATCCCATTTAGTGACCAATTTGAAGCTCAAAACTGTAAAACATCTAAACATAGGAGCAATGGTACCCACCACAATCCCTACCGATTGTGTTACGATAATGAAAAGTATTGACCGCTTGTACACCGACCCATATTCATTTATATCTGTCCTAGATGTATATCCATGTGCATGTCCATGATCTCCAGACACAAATTCAAACATGACAAGTGTGTGTGTGAGTAAAACAAATACACAAATTACTCCACAAGCAGTGGATAATGGACTACTAGCCATTACAAATTGAGGGCTACCCGTTTCTGCCAACACCCAAAACCTTCTCACATGTTGTCTTAGTTTCTTAACCGAATACTTTTGGGTTTGTTGTTGATCAGTGGAAGGTGTTTTGTTTGTGGTTTGATATTTGAATTCTAAAATTTCCTTTGAGGTTGGAATTGTTAAAGATGAAGAAATCATTATTATTAGTAACAAAATGATCATAGCCGCATAGATGTACGCGACCATGGCGCCATCAAGGATGGAAATGTATCGAATTGAATGATCGGGATAAGAATTATCAATAATAGCAGTATATATCTGAATGATAATATTCACAATCATAGTAATAACAAGAATGGACAAACCTATGACATTTGCGAGAAGAGTCTTGTTGTCCATAGATGCCAAAGAAGGCATTAAGTTGGCCATAATCGTGCACATGAAAGCCAAACTCCCGATCTTGGCTGATTGGTTCATGTTTCCTAGCATCTCACTAGTTAGATCCATAGGCAATTTCATGGCAACAGTTATCACGGTAATGGATGCAGCATTGAGAGTGAAAAATTTACAAGGAAACCAGAATTTTTTATTTCGAAGACCATGCAACAAATCCGCAGCCATGGCAAGGGTGCAAACTAATGATGCTATTGCAATATAGACCCCAATCCACACCATAGGCTGACTTACCATATTATCTCTATCTGTGTCATATTGTGCATCATCTGATTCTCGACATAATTGGTTTATCACATTAACAGCATCTTTATGTAGTGTGATGTTTAGAGTGAAATTGGCTTCCTTAGGATAATACGTCACGTTGTCATAGAATTCATTCGGAATCTTGTAACATATATTCTCGTATGGAGTCATTTGGTTTATGTTAGGCAAGTAATGTGTCTCTTTTTAAAAAAAAAAGGCAAGTAATGTGTAAGCCAATTGTTTATAAGCATCCAATTTATAACAATTCTTAGTTTGTTTGTACCCAGAAATTTCAAGGTAGTTGCAGAGAAACTTCCTTCTGCAATTGAAAATGCTAGAATAAAACAAAGCCGAACATCTCACGAAATGGGAACGAAACACTCAAATCTCTCAACTATTCTACTAGTTATAATACCCGTGCACGCAGCTGTTTTGACAAAAATTTATTCAGACATTAATCTAGATATTGTGTTTTTAAAGGTAATTACATATAATTATATAGTTATCAATATATATACCTAACGAAATTTACATAAATCAAATTTATTTTAACATTTTAGTTCAATATACACATATAAAATTTTCCATGAAAATTGTGATATAAGATAACTATTATCTTATCTTGCAGTTTTTCACTATCATTAATATCCATTCGAATTTGATAAAATATTTGTAAACATTTCTTTTAGGTAATTCAAGATTTAATTTTATTTAGTGACAAAGATCTTTTGTAATTATTTAAATTTCACTCATCGATATTATGTTTATACGTATGATGCAAGTTTAATAGCATATAATGAACATTGATAAAGTTAAAGTATACTCCTTAAAGTTTTTTAAAAAATATTTTTCTAGATATCTTTATATAAATAAATAAGAATTACATGAGTCATTGTTATAAGACAATCAGCGTACATTTATTTTTATATTAAATTAACCCGTGCTTATAATTTGATAATTATATTCTCGTTTTCGATGAATTTAGCCGTAGTTAAAATGTAAACTCGTTATACATAGGTTAAACTTTTAAAATGAAATAAATGAGTCGCTTATTGAGCGATATAGTAAAAAAATTTGATACTTGTATGTTGTTATTTTAAAACAACATATACATTGTATTTTTTAAGATATAAAGTATAAGGGGTATTTGTTTATAATCCAAAGTTATTAAAAAAACATAGAGACTTATAATATTACATTTAACTCTATATAATTTTTAAAAATTCAACCACTAAAGTTTTTATAATTACCTCCTCTTTTTTAAGTTTTATTTTCACAAATTTGACACATATATTTTTATGTGTTTTTTATCAACCAAATTCTCCACCAAATTTATTAAAGTTTATTAAAATCAATTTAATTTTGACTTTTATTAACCAATCACATCACACGATTTTGCTTACGTGGCAAATCGAGCTCTCCTATTGGTCCAATTATTTTTCAATGAGAAGGGTTTTACAAAACACTCAAAATGATGTAATTCTTTATTATATAAAAAGTGTCAATTCGGGTGATCACTCAATCGCACGGTCATAGCATGTATTCTATCATAAGCTTGGCGGTTACACAAATCTCCACCACTAGAGTTAAGGGCTAAACAATTTTGAAGGCAATATGGGTAGACACGACAAAGGTTAAGGGTGACTCGTCATTACTAACATGTCACGCGAAGTGGACAAAATCAATGATACATGACCAAATCCATGGCCAAGACACCAAAGATTGCTCATTGCATCACTAGACACGCTTCATGACTAAAGCGTAGGATAAGACATGGGATATATAAATGGTGTAAAATAAAAATCAAGCGGTAGTCTAAATCTATAACCAAGTCATCACCACTTCATCAGTCCGCCCAAAGTTCAAGCTTTGAAGTTAAGAAACCGGATCATGAAATACTAGATAGATGTGTCATTAGAGGACGTCGTGATGAGCACACTACCTTTTCTCCAAATTTGTTGGCATAATTACCAACTCCAATCTTGAATGTGATCGGGTGGACCCCGATACTAAATCTATATAAAGCTCATAGTGCTTATAACATCGCACTTTACAATAACTAAATAACATATATATATATATATATATATATATATATATATATATATATATATATATATATATATATATATATATATATATATATATATATATATATATATATATATATATATTTTCGAATCTTTTTTTCAAAATTTTTTCTTTCTTTTCAACATAAAATAACAACTAAACATAATATCCCCCACTGAGATGAGCAATGGGAATTGGGGTCTTCAATGATCTTTAAGAATATGTCGTCGACCAAAACGTGATTTCCGAACATTTCCACTTGAACCTTGAACCTAGGCAAATGATCAGTTCCCAATCACAAATAAAGACTACATGGTAGGCTAAGGTGTATAGGTGTATCGAAACAATATATTGGGTTAACAAAATGAAAGGAATAGCTCAGATGGGTGTATCTAGAGGTATTTTGCACTAAAGGTGAGTGCAACAAAAGGGTTTCACATGGGGGTCGAGAAGTCGAGGTGACTAATCGATAGACACACAATGGTAGGCTATTTGGGTGATAATCCTATAATATTCCCTTCTTAAATGAAAAGTCCAAATACATCGAGCTAACTCAACATACCTCGTCTATGGTCTCGAAATGATGCAAAGCCAAGTTCTAAAGTTTACAAGCTACCCAGCACTCATAATTTGGTGGATTTGGGGTAAAATATTGGAAACGGATAAGGCTAATCTCACCATATAATATCAAGGGTTGTATGTGCTCGCTAAGGTCTAATCTAGTTAGGTTAAGAAAAACATGTCAAAATTTTAAAATGGCATAATTTTTCAAAATAAACTATAAAACGAGGGCAAAATAAAGTTCAAGAGATAATTCTACTCCGTCCCCCACTTGAATTGTACAAAGTCCCTTTGTACTAAGCGTTAAATAAAGGTGAAGAAAAGTAGAATTAGAACGAGAACTTCCTGAAATTTGCTCCAAAAGAAAGAAGGCCCACGAAAAGAGACGTTGCCGTCAGTATAAGTATAACACCCCAAAATTTCACGGCGGAAGCGTTCGGGTCATGGGGTGCTACTAAATCAATATACACAACACAAGGTAATAAAGAATGGAAATTCTATTCCATTTTCAAAAGATATATTAATTTAAGAAATAGTTTTACATCATTGTTTCAAAGTGCGGAAGTAAGCCCATAAAAATATATGTTGTCCCATTAAAATTGTGTTAAATATGTTTAGAAACACTTCGGATGCCAGTCTTCAACGAATGCCTTTGCCATTGCCCACGCCAATAAGTAAACCTGAGAAAAACATGCTAAAATGTCAATACAAAGGTTGGTGAGTTCATAGGTTTAAGTAATCAAGTTTTCAAGTTGGACCACGATTGCATATAGCATCTCCGTGAATGACACTATATGCAAAAGGCTATTACGCTAGTACCAAGTTCATCGGCCGAAACTACGACGGTGTGCATGCATCTAGAAGCATGATGAATAAAAGCCCGGCAAGTGTATTTCGATGCACTCAATCAATACGATATGGTATCGCTGACGTTTGCTATCCGTCGAAACTCGAGCGGGGTGTCATCCCCAATAGATCTATTCATAACAATCGCGCCTCCCAAAGGGAACTAACGGTAGCATAGTGGGATTCAAGGTTGTTTCACGTAATAGTGTTTCGGTTCAAGTCCGAAAAGAGTTTTGCATGTTTCTCACCCCATAGTTTTATAAAGCAAATAAATAAGAGTAAAAGTGGGGCTATAAACTCACCTCGATTCGGTGAATAAAGTATCAAGAGATCAAGTAACAAGTAGCTCCAACACATGACCTAAATATAATATGGCAAGTCTCAGTTTGCGGTTTGTGTACTCGCGACTCGAAGTGTGTAAATAAGGTCAAGTGTTTACAAGTGGTTGTGTTTAATGTTGCTTGTGTGATGAGTTTACGTTTAAATAGTTTCAAAGTGTTTCGTAAGTATTGGCTCTTGGAATAGATGTGGGAAAAGGTATACGAAACTTTCGTATAAGAGTCGGCTCAAATATTGGATCAAGTGTTGGGTTTGTTGGGTTTCGAGATGAGAAAACATATTTATGTTTGTATATATTTTTATAGAAGTTGTGTGTAAGTATTATATTTAAAAAAAAATATAATATTTATAGTTTACGCGGACAAGGTCGTTAAATAAAGCATGTGTTAAATATATTTATGAAAAGTGATAAAGTAATATAAGTTTATCAAACTTATAAAGTTTTAGGGTGAAAAGTGTCAAGTAAACAAATTAGAGGGGTTAAAGTTGTAAAGATTATTACAAATTTCAAAGACTTATAAAAGTTTTTAAGAAGGTGTTAAATTGATTAAAGTGGAAGGGTTGAAAGTGTAAAGCTTAATATAAATC
The DNA here is from genome assembly GCA_022545495.1 of Chrysanthemum lavandulifolium. NCBI lineage: Eukaryota > Viridiplantae > Streptophyta > Magnoliopsida > Asterales > Asteraceae > Chrysanthemum > Chrysanthemum lavandulifolium. The sequence continues at coordinate 60,100,562 of CM040246.1, forward strand.
ATACTTATATGAGTTTTGAAGAAATGACATTTGGTGCAAAGTCAAAGGGCTAAATCTGCCAATAAGCGAAACTGGCAAAAGTAACACAAAAAAAATGAGCAGCGTCGCTGCTAAGGATTGAACTCAAGACCTTTCGCCTACACAGACTTGTCCCTCCCAACTGAGCCAAGTGTTCCTTTTGTTTTAGTTTTACAGCCATGCGTATTTAAAGTGTTGTTCACTGCTTTCTATATTGATATTACCTTCACAGATTTATGCATGCGTTTTAGTATATTCAAACTTAGTATTCATGTTTTCTTCTTCATGCTCTTTGTCATCTCCTTTAACACATGAGCATCAAGTTTTAAAAGTTGGTTTAACATTTCATAATTATAGTTGACATAAAAACATGCTTAGATAGTTTTCTAACATTTTAAAAGCTTGTGTTATATCTATTGGGTGTTTATATGATCGGTGCAAAGACATGTGTACGTGAGATATTTGAGCGAGAACAAGAAATGAAAAGGGAGTCGAATGGGACTTACAACACCAAAATGGTGGGGAAGAATACGCACGGACAAGGATGAGAAAGAAACCCGATATGCTTTCCAAAGTGAACCCGATTACCTTGCTTCCAAAACCCTTATGCTCGTTTCCAAGTAACCTTAGTTTCCCTTTGAGTGTTTGAGAGTTTAATGAGCTCGAAGAGGGTGTGGAAGAGTAGGTGTCGAAGTGAGCTAGAGCAAACCAAGAAAACCAAGCTTCAAGGCTAACTTTGCATACACTTAGAGGCTTTTGGTGAGATTTTGTAAATGAGATGTGTGATGGAGTTGTGGGTTCGTGGGTTTATAAGAAGAAAAGAAGAAGAACCCTTTGGTTAAAGACCAAGAGTTTTTGTGAGCCTTGATACATGCAACTTGATTTTTCTAACACCTAGGAAGTATTTAAGGAAACAAGCAAATGGTTTGTGGTTTTTGAGTGGTACTCGGCAGCCAAGGGAGGCATGCTTTTTGTGTTGTCCTTGTCAAGTGAATGAGATGGTTCCAAGAGCTTGAGGTCAAACTAGGGTCCTTAGGTCTTAGGTTAAAAGGTATGTCAAGGTTAGTGTTTAGGGTAGTGTAGGGTGACTTTGTGTTGGTTTGTCTCCTTTACACACACATGCACGTTTTATTAAGGCAAAAGGTGGTGTTTGAATTTTTGGGTTTTGCTTGCCTCGATCACAGAAGTCACATGGTACCAAATTGTGTTAGACAATTATTTATATTACAAAATTTACAAGGTGCAACTGGTTTGTTGTTTTGGTCCTACATAAACTATGGAACTTTATATGACCAAAGTGTCTTTGTTTTACTTGCTTTGTGTTTGTATAGAACAAAGTGACAACTCAAATGTCTTGCCACATGCATATGCAAACCAATGGGTACAACAATTTTCTTACGGGCGGCAAAGTAAAAATGGTATGTATCCATTAGGAAAAAAAAATGATTCTTTATTAAAGTGACAATATCATGCATCCTTTTTAATTATCATAGTGGCAATAATCTTGGTCATCACAGTAGCATGGGAAAAGTTTTACCAATAAACTTGTAACCATAATTTGGTAAACCAAATTATTTAAAGCCGGGCGGTGAGGATAGGCCCAAAAGAGATTTAATTTGGGTTGGATTGGGTTGATGGTTAGCGAGCCCAAGAGAGTAAGAGTTGGATTGGGTAGAACACGCGAGCCTAATAAAATGAATTGGATCGTGTTGGGTTAAGAGGCCCGGTGAGAAATAAAATATAAAAGTTTATTATATATTTATTTAAAAAAAAAAATTATTATCGAGGTCGAGGTGGAAAATATTCCGTGACTTGTCGTGTTTAAAGTTCGAAACGAAAGAAAGAAAAAAATAGCCGCGAAAAATCATGGGAAATTTACGAGTTGTTATAGTACCTACCCTTAAAAGAAACCACGTCCCGTGGTTTACGATCAGAGTCGTCGAGGTCGATGCGATGATGAAATGTGAGAATATATACTTAAAATGTGACGTGGGAAAAGGGATCGGTGTTCAAGAAAGGTTCGGTGACGTGAGGCGATAAGTGAACAACAGATAATAGATTCGTTAAACGGAATACAACGCGGTTTCATAAAAGAGTACGATAGTTGAGTTCAAAACAGAAATAACAGAGTCGTATGCATAAGAGTGCCATAAGAGATCGTGACAGAGGTGGTTCAAATACGTGTGCGAGAATCAAGTAGTTGTATGTTACATAAAGAAATAACATAGAAGCAGTGATGAGTTGTACATTACATAATGAAATAACGTGAGGTCGATATGGTGACGAGTTGTCGTTACACACGTAAATAACGTAGAAAGCGATGACAAGTTATCGTTACACGCGAAATAACGTGAGGTCGATATAGTGATGAGTTGTCGTTACACGAAATAACGTGAAGTCGATACGGTGAAGAGTTATGCGTTACACGCGAAATAACGTAGAAGCGTTGACAAGTTATGCGTTACACGAAAATAACGTAGAAGCGGTTATAGAAGCATAGCATAGTGCGATATTGTAATAGTGGGCATGTTACGGGTTTAACATGGAGGGTAACAAGTATAAGCATTAGTAGTCTACTCTACACTATCCTTAAGTTAATTATTCCTTAATCTCATTAAGTTTGTTACATCAACATTATTCTCATTTAAACTTGCGACCCAATCAAACAAAACGACCTTAAAGTTTAAATATGAGTTAATTAAGAAACTTAATGATTTTGAGAAATAACTAATTTAATTCAAATAAGAGCTTATACGAACCTAAGATACAAAGATAACACATATAACGACTACATCGTGTAACGATGAAGCAAGGCATGGCGAGACATTGGCGGTATGGCGGCGTTGAAGTGTTTTTAAGGAAATGTAGTTATAGTTTAGGTTTTGAAAAATACCTAATTCTCTATAACCTTGGCTCGAATACCAATCAGTAACACCCCAAAATTTCACGGCGAGCGTTGGGTCGTGGGGTGCTACTAAATCAATATACACAACACAAGGTAATAAAGAATGGAAATTCTATTCCATTTTCAAAAGATATATTAATTTAAGAAATAGTTTTACATCATTGTTTCAAAGTCGGAAGTAAGCCCATAAAATATATGTTGTCCCATTAAAATTGTGTTAAATATGTTTAGAAACACTTGGGATGCCGTCTTCAACGAATGCCTTTGCCATTGCCACGCCAATAAGTAAACACAGAGAAAAACATGCTAAAATGTCAACACAAAGGTTGGTGAGTTCATAGGTTTAAGTAATCAAGTTTTCAAGTTGGACCACGATTGCACATATAGCATCTCCGTGAATGACACTATATGCAAAAGGCTATTACGCTAGTACCAAGTTCATGCGACCGAAACTACGACGGTGTGCATGCATCTGAAGCATGATGAATAAAAGCCCGGCAAGTGTATTTCCGTACACTCAATCAATACGATATGGTATCGCCCGGCGTTTGCCTATCCGGTCAAACTCGAGCGGGGTGTCATCCCAATAGATCTATTCATAACAATCGCGCCTCCCCAAAGGAACTAACGGTAGCATAGTGGGATTCAAGGTTGTTTCACGTAATAGTGTTTTCAGTTTCAAGTCCGAAAAGAGTTTTGCATGTTTCTCACCCCATAGTTTTATAAAGCAAATAAATAAGAGTAAAAGTGGGGCTATAAACTCACCTCAGCAGTTCGGTGAATAAAGTATCAAGAGATCAAGTAACAAGTAGCTCCAACACGCAACCTAAATATAATATGGCAAGTCTCAGTTTGCAGTTTTGTGTACTCACGACTCGAAGTGTGTAAATAAGGTCAAGTGTTTACAAGTGGTTGTGTTTAATGTTGCTTGTGTGACAGAGTTTACGTTTAAATAGTTTCAAAGTGTTTCGTAAGTATTGGCTCTTGGAATAGATGTGGGAAAAGGTATACGAAACTTTCGTATAAGAGTCGGCTCAAATATTGGATCAAGTGTTGGGTTTGTTGGGTTTCGAGATGAGAAAACATATTTATGTTTGTATATATTTTTATAGAAGTTGTGTGTAAGTATTATATTTAAAAAAATATAATATTTATAGTTTACGGACAAGGTCGTTAAATAAAGCATGTGTTAAATATATTTATGAAAAGTGATAAAGTAATATAAGTTTATCAAACTTATAAAGTTTTAGGGTGAAAAGTGTCAAGTAAACAAATTAGAGGGTTAAAGTTGTAAAGATTATTACAAATTTCAAAGACTTATAAAAGTTTTTAAGAAGGTGTTAAATTGATTAAAGTGGAAGGGTTGAAAGTGTAAAGCTTAATATAAATCATACTTATATGAGTTTTGAAGAAATGACATTTTGTGCAAAGTCAAAGGGCTAAATCTGCCAATAAGCGAAACTGGCAAAAGTAACACACAAAAAAAATGAGCAGCGTCGCTGCTAAGGATTGAACTCAAGACCTTTCGCCTACACAGACTTGTCCCTCCCAACTGAGCCAAGTGTTCCTTTTGTTTTAGTTTTACAGCCATGCGTATTTAAAGTGTTGTTCACTGCTTTCTATATTGATATTACCTTCACAGATTTATGCATGCGTTTTAGTATATTCAAACTTAGTATTCATGTTTTCTTCTTCATGCTCTTTGTCATCTCCTTTAACACATGAGCATCAAGTTTTAAAGTTGGTTTAACATTTCATAATTATAGTTGACATAAAAACATGCTTAGATAGTTTCTAACATTTTAAAAGCTTGTGTTATATCTATTGGGTGTTTATATGATCGGTGCAAAGACATGTATACGTGAGATATTTGAGCGAGAACAAGAAATGAAAAGTCGAATGGGACTTACAACACCAAAATGGTGGGGAAGAATACGCACGGACAAGGATGAGAAAGAAACCCGATATGCTTTCCAAAGTGAACCCGATTACCTTGCTTCCAAAACCCTTATGCTCGTTTCCAAGTAACCTTAGTTTCCCTTTGAGTGTTTGAGAGTTTAATGAGCTCGAAGAGGGTGTGGAAGAGTAGGTGTGTCGAAGTGAGCTAGAGCAAACCAAGAGAAAACCAAGCTTCCAAGGCTAACTTTGCATACACTTAGAGGCTTTTGGTGAGATTTTGTAAATGAGATGTGTGATGGAGTTGTGGGTTCGTGGGTTTATAAGAAGAAAAGAAGAAGAACCCTTTGGTTAAAGACCAAGAGTTTTTGTGAGCCTTGATACATGCAACTTGATTTTTCTAACACCTAGGAAGTATTTAAGGAAACAAGCAAATGGTTTGTGGTTTTTGAGTGGTACTTTCGGCGACCAAGGAGGCATGCTTTTGTGTTGTCCTTGTCAAGTGAATGAGATGGTTCCAAGAGCTTGAGGTCAAACTAGGGTCCTTAGGTCTTAGGTTAAAAGGTATGTCAAGGTTAGTGTTTAGGGTAGTGTAGGGTGACTTTGTGTTGGTTTGTCTCCTTTACACACACATGCACGTTTATTAAGGCAAAAGGTGGTGTTTGAATTTTGGGTTTTGCTTGCCTCGATCACGAAGTCACATGGTACCAAATTGTGTTAGACAATTATTTATATTACAAAATTTACAAGGTGCAACTGGTTTGTTGTTTTGGTCCTACATGAAACTATGGAACTTTTATATGACCAAAGTGTCTTTGTTTTACTTGCTTTGTGTTTGTATAGAACAAAGTGACAACTCAAATGTCTTGCCACATGCATATGCAAACCAATGGGTACAACAATTTTCTTACGGGCGGCAAAGTAAAAATGGTATGTATCCATTAGGAAAAAAATGATTCTTTATTAAAGTGACAATATCATGCATCCTTTTTAATTATCATAGTGGCAATAATCTTGGTCATCACGTTAGCATGGGAAAAGTTTTACCAATAAACTTGTAACCATAATTTGGTAAACCAAATTATTTAGAAGCTGGGCGGGTAAGGGATAGGCCCAAAGAGATTTAATTTGGGTTGGATTGGGTTGATGGTTAGCGAGCCCAAGAGAGTAAGAGTTGGATTGGGTAGAACACATGAGCCTAATAAAATGAATTGGATCGTGTTGGGTTAAGAGGCGGTGAGAAATAAAATATAAAGTTTATTATATATTTATTTTAAAAAAAATTATTATCGAGGTCGAGGTGGAAAATATTCCGTGACTTGTCGTGTTTAAAGTTCGAAACGAAAGAAAGAAAAAAAAATATAGCCATGAAAAATCGTAGGGAAATTTACGAGTTGTTATATAAGCATCCATGAACAAACTTCAATCCACAAAATCACACTCACAAACAAGCATAATTCTAAAAGAAAAATGAAAATGAAAAACAAACCTAACTCGCTTTCGTAGGAATCACGGTTGCATTTAGCATATCGACAAGCCTTTTAAACCACTTGGTGTCCCAGTGGACGAGTGAAGTCTCGTGAGGGTTCTGAGAACACACCCACAAAGTTCATTTAAAATACTAATACAAGGTTATTGTGTTTAAAATGAAAATAGTAAGCAGAGGATAGTTACGTCGTAACTCTTAAAAGGAGTTACGCGTAACTAAACAAACTGGCGTCTGTTGTAAGAGTGTAGCTACTGGCGTAACCGAGATGGAATTCAGCCGTAATTGGTAATGCATCAAAATTACTGCTGCTAGGGGTTGGTTACGGCGTAACTCTTGAGATGAGTTCTGCGTAACTCAGGTCGAATCGACATCTTTGAACAACAATTACTCCAAGTTTCACGCAAAAATGGTTAAAACACAAAACCCTACCTAAATGGAAATAAAACAAAAGAAAGGGATAATTCAGGTTGTCTCCCGAAAGATCACTTTTCTTTATTTACGAGTCTTTAAGTTAGACTCAGAGCCTCGGGGCTTTATGGAGGCCTTTGGACTTGGCCAACTTCCTCCATGTCTTTTATCAAGTTATGCCTGACCCAAGCGACATTTGTGGCAGTGCGAAGGTATTCTTTAGTCTCGATCTTTTGAATTTTGAAAATTTTTTCCTCCTGTCCCAAGTGGTATCTCGTAAACTCATATTTTTTTGCTATAATTGGAGGTGGCCTCTTGTAGGGAATCCCAAGGAGTTTTCACCTCCTTTTCTCATGTACTTCATCATCGGGGTCAATGAACCCATCTTCACCTTGTAGCTCGAGGTAATCAAAAATCATCGTCATCGAAATCGGTATCTTTAAGTTGGTTATCGTTGAGTGAATTTTCCACGATCATTTGTTTGCATTCCTCATGTTCCTTCTTCGACGAGTCCTTGGTGTCATCATTTGATTCTCCATTTGGAACTTCGTTGTTAGGTTGATCTTTACTCATACACCATTCAGTTTTCTCCTTAGTTAAGCGCGTCAATTTTCCGTGTTTGATTACGACCCAATCGTCGAATCCTAAATCATCGGCCAAGGCAATTACATTCTTTCCGAGTCATTATTCGAGGTCCATAGGAACTCGTCTTCCCGACTCTCTCCATCTTGCTTCCCCGTTACATTCATAATCAAAAGGATTGCAGGAAGCCCAAACATTTCCGTCAGTGGGTTTAATTTGTTCACACCAATGACTTTGAGTTCCTTTGTCATTGTTATTGCCAGAAGGAATATCGTCGAGGGGTTTAATGGTCTTTCCTCGAAGAATATGTCTTTCATATTTGAGCTATAAATTTCTCAAAAAGACCGAATTAATTATTGCGTCACTGAACCTTACTGAGTACCAATCTCGAATAGCGGGTCCCAAAATCAAAGTCATGCCTCCACGATTCATGTGGGCATATCAAACTTCATTCTTCACATTGCCCCTCCGGGTTGCAATACTACTGCGAAAGGGGTTGCGGTCGGCCATGCTTGTGTGAACTCATCTTCCGTGATGAGTAAGGGTTTCGATAATGCTTGATAGGTGGTCCTTCCACTTCGTTAATCGAGAACTTGGATAATATTTCTTCATCGTTAAGTATAGTCCACATGTATCTTTCATCATTAACCTCTCCTTATCAATCCTCCATCGCGGGTTTTCGAGGGTCACAAGAGGCCCATAAAGTGTAACATTCTCCATCGTCGATTCAATAGCCTTACACCAATGACTCTTCCTTTTAGAGTTGTCAACTTGTAAACTTGTCATTGCTTGCATCACAGTTACGCAGTAACTCGAGGTTTGATTACGGTAGCTCTCTTTCACCTTGATATTAGACTCATCGGAGGACTTGTCATTTTCGAAAATATCTTGCTTTACATATTGTAGATTTGTTCTTTTGTGCCTCATTTCTCTTTTGTACCTCGTCGCCAAGCCTCCCAATCATAGTTTCCAAGTTCTTTAGTGACACGTCATGGGTAGAAAGGCTCTTGTTTGTATTATCTTGGAAATTTTGACCATTCTTCTTGCTCCTTTTGCCTCTTGGTTGAATCTACAAGGTACTTGTTAATCATTTCCTCGAGTTAGTTCTTCTTTCACTACGCTCATAATATGGTGGGGTCCTCCACGATAGCCATTCTGATTATCCAGTAGAAAGGTCGATTCTCTCCATATTTAGCTTCTTGATCGTATTTTCTTCGTCAATATTAGGACAATTCTTAGTTAGATGTCCCCACTACGAGTTTTGCGACCAACTTGGATGGCATGAACAATTTCTTTGATTTTAGCATATCTCGACCTAGATTCTCTAGCTTGTTGGTTATGGCCGCAATTCCATCGAAACTTCAGCCCTGGTTTCTTTTCCTTCCTCCATCGTGCCATTTTTAGGAGTGATCAGCCATTTTTTGAATGGCTTCAATCGCTAGAGTGGGAGTCATGTTCGGGATTGGTCCTTGATAGTCCAACATCTGTCTTGTAGTCACGTTGATTCCTTTGTAGAAGATGTTGACCTTTTGCTGGTTGTTCAGATCATGGTAGGACATTTGTAGATCAGGAGATCGTTGTATCTATCCCAAGCTTGATACAACGTTTCATCGTCTTCTTGCTTGAAATTATGGATCTCCAAGAGCTGGTTAGAAATCTTCGATGGACGACAATACATCTGAATGAAGTGCTTCTTGAGTAGAGCCCAAGTATTAGCGCCCGGTGAACAATCTTTCAATCCATCTTCGGCACCCTAGTAAGAGTCATGGGAATACCTTAGCATAACAACATCATGAGACACGCCGGGGAATGTTGAAAAGGCTTGCGATGTATAGGACATTTTCAGCGTGCTCAAATGCATCTTCGTCCTTTTTCTGAAAAGCTCCTCGTAAATTGGTCTTTAATTTGAAACGAACATCGGCTCAATTGCTTGGGTCTTCGAGACCCGACCCTTGTTCTGCTCTTGTCAACGCCAAATATTCCTCAAAGTGAGGTCATCAATGTTAACAACTTCCATGGTACACGAAAACTTGAATAGTGTCGTGAGAATTTGAAAAGTTGAAAACAAAATGAAAATGAAAGACTTAATAGTAATCTTATAATAACTCCCGTGGCACAAAAACTTGATCGGGTTTCTTGACGAGGTTTAATATTTATAATGTCTCGTTATACCTATGGTCTACCCTAATGCACTAACAGGCGTGTACGGTCATGTGTAGTGTAGTATTCGGTAAAACCGAGGTCGTCCCAAGAGCTATGTGTGTTGGATTATTACTAAGTCCAGGTGTCACAGATTTTAATATGATTTCGATAAGGAATTAATTAATTAACTACTAAAGCAGATAAAAGCAAAGGTTCAATCAATGGAGGAGAGTGGTGTTAATCTAGTTATTCCTCCTAGCTAGTAATGTCTACGTCTAATTACTTCCAATTACTTCAGGTGGGGTCAAAGTCGAGAGGAAAACATTTGGTCAATTCGCCTAACCTATCGGCAAAGATGCCACTCTGGAGAAGTCGGTGTCCTCATAAGTCCAGTTGTTCTGGTCCCCTGGCGAGTCATTAAGTACCGCTACATGCTAGACTTATAATAGTGAGTGCAGGCGTTAGCAACAAACACTCACTTTAATTCTTAAGTTCATCCAAACGGTGGGTGATCGGTTGGTTAAATCGCACAAGTAGAAAGGGTCATCGGTTTGTCATATCTTACCATTTCCGTCTCGGTCTGCTCACTTAGGGTCGGTTGGTCATATCTTCTAAGCAATTAGCCTCTACCGCCATTCAAAACTACAAAACAAGGGTAGCTACCAATAAACTATGCATGCATACACTTAGAAATAATTATCTGAAAGTAAAGTAAACGCAAACAAAACAATTAAGGAATCATAACTAGGCCGCACCAAGAGGTGTTAGCCGCTCATATTAACCATACAAATCAATTCAATATTCAAAGTTACAAAATACATGAATCAAAAGTAAAGAAAGATAAAATGCTAATGCTTATCGTAGGGGTGAATTCTCCTTGGAGATAGCTCAGTATGCTCCTCTAGACACCCTAAAGCTTCTTCCCACGTTCTTTGGTTGTGGTGTGTGAAATGGGATGCTTTGAAATCTTTGGAAATCGTGGGGTATTTATAGGCGGATGCGGGTTCTGGCGTAAATAACGAATAGTTCGCCGTAATCTTCTATTTCTTCGTAATTTGCACTAGATCTGCTTACTTCACGGCGTAACCTTATAAGTAGTTCTGCCGTATCTTCAATAATTCTTAGTTACACGGAGTTTATGCAAGTGTTACAGGCGTAGTTATCGGTGACGTGGAACCTCATTTGACCTAATATAGTTACTTCATAGTCCTTTGGGAGAGTTACGCCGTAATCCTCTTATGAGTTGGCTTTCTGAGTCACGCTTTAGTTACGGTGTAATGTGAGAGGTGAGTTACGCCGTAACTTCTTCAAAGTGAGCATACTATGATATATCTTTGATAATTCTCCAATTCCGCGTCTCTTTAGCTCCAATGCTCGTAATTTACCTGAAAGTGGAAAATAATGGAAAACAAGCGTAAATCCATATAAATGATATAAATTACAAGCATTATCGAGAGAAATTGACACTTAATATTTAGGACTATTTGATGTTATCAGTAATATTTGATATACAAGTTATATTGGTTATAAGTAGTATCATATTAAATGTTTTGGGTTAACCAAATATAATATATTAGACTTGGCGTGAGTTTGATATTTTTGATTCGCGATAAGCTTAGATATTCATATGTCAGCTATTGAATAATAACAAGATATTAATCTATATATTGTCAACAAATACAGTTTTATTTAATTAAAAACTTTTATCAACTCCGATAATAACTCGTGTTTTACTACGATAATAACTTGTGTTTTATAAATACATGATTAGCTTCTAGTCTTTGACTAGCTTGAGTATTCTCAGTATATCATGTCTTTTCCTTTTTGGTGTGCGTTCTAGTTAGTATGACTCGACTGTGTCGACGTCTTCTCCTCTTTTGCGTGAGTTGTGCGTCGCGTATATGTTTCTTACCACCACACGAAACGTTAAAACTAAACTTTTGAGATATTAATAATGGACTTTTGAAAGTAACAATACGGATAATCCACGAAAACTATGACACGTTACTTTCTATCAACTTCTTTATCGTATGAGCCGTATTTTGAGAATATCGTATACGCATTAGGTTGCGTCACTTCTATTCAATCGTACTCGTCGTACATTCTTCTGGATGCCGTGAAGATTAGATCTAGATGCCAGCCGTGTCAATAGTGAATAGTGCTTTACTGTGGCTAAGGTGAGTTTCATAGCCCCTTTTTTCAAAGGTTTTCATATCTATTTTGGGGGAGAATACATGCTACTTTTATCGAACCATAACTGGATATGTGAACATTATTTTAGAATGATTGTTGTTTGGAATATTTGATTGTGGATTGATATCTTATGAGTTTATGTGAATGCAAACTATTTCTTGGACCTGCCACTACTCTTTTGAATTGCTAATGTGTTGACTAGGAAAGGTTAGACATGCGACATTTGTTGAATTAGACTAGGGTGGCATTCCTATGCTACAAAGCAATGCCTAGCTAAGAATAGACCGACCTAGACTAGGGTAGCTTGTGTTCTAGGCCTTGCTACGACTGCGCTAGCTAGAGTCGCTTGGGGCCCTGCTGAGATCTCGATTGTGTTGTAGATTATTGATTGGATTGATTGTTGATTGGAATGTGTATTATATATCTGCCTTAGTCGCTTATAAGGATTTAAAAGGTACACTTTTGAGGGGTCATTTAAGCCATTAATTGATCACTTTTGTATCGTTACTACTTAATTTTGTTCCTTTTCACTTTTGGGTCTCTTGAAGGCAAATTGTTGGAATGACACTTATTCGGACGAAAAGGCGTGAATATATGAAGAAAATGGCCAAATTCAAGAATCGAGACACTCAGTTGCGGAATTGAAGGAGACGCGTCACGACTTAATTGCGGCGCCGTCGCGACATATTGAGATGACTCGAGAGAAAATTGCTATTTTACAAGTGGCGGCATCGGGTTTAAAAGAGTAGGCGTCGCATGACTCGAGACGACCTAGATTTGGATCGGCGGCGTCGGAGGTTGAAGCCAAGCGGCGTCCACGAGCATAAGGTGGCCGTCACGAGTTGACGTGGCCAGGCGAAACCCTAATGGCGGCGACCCGGCGGCGTCACAATTAAAGTGTGCCGTCGCATATTGTAACACTATATATAGAATCAATTTTCGGTTTTGAGGAGGTAGTTTTGTGGGTAAAACCTAAACCGAACCAAGGTCGTCTTAGGCGATATCTTAGGGTTCCAAACCTATTTTACAACAAGATAAGTGTTTTACTTCATTAATTAAATCATGTCTTCAATTGTTTGTGTGTATGCTTGCATGTTCTCCATGTCAAGCTAATTTACTTGTGTGTTTGCTTAGATATATGAAACCTAGGTATTGAATATTGATTGGTTGTCTCTTATCTTAATTGTGATTGACCTAGTATTGCGATAGGTCATTCGTTGTGTTATTAATGCTTGATTAGTCTTTGTTAAACCTTAGCTTATAGTTACTAGTGGAATTGTAGGCTAAATGTCAAAGATAACCTTAGTGTTAAGTTTATGAATCCTAGAGATTTCTTAGTCATTAACCTTAGGTAGCTTCAAAGAGTTAGGGATAAACGCATACCCTACGACCTTAGAAAACACAACACGCTAAGAATAAGGACGCGACAATTTAACCATCAATAGGAGATAACTAGGGAGTAATAACATCTAAGTAAACACATTTTTAATCATCATAAGAGCACACAACAATAGACATAGACTACACTCACCTTAGATTTGATAATTAGATAAGTAGAGTAATCGATAGAAATACCAACCCCCCCAAATCCAATACCCCGAGATTCGTAATTTCAATTTCCTAAAAACATAAAACAGATAAAAAATAATCTTCCTCAACCCCAACCTTAGCGTAGTAATTTCTCACTAGCATTCCTATTCCCACAGAGCGATATCAATTCCCAAGGCTTACCCTAATACTACACCACAGCGATTATGTTCTTTGCCTGGGTCTTTGAAAAACTTGCTCGACAAAAAGGAAGTTCCTTTGACCCCGAGCGCGAGTTGTACCGTGTCGGTCGCACATAGCAATTAAACTCTATCGGTCCACTCGCTTTTGTAACTAAACTACATGAACTCACGTAAAGTGACCTTTTTAACATGTGTTCTCGGGTTTAAGGCCATAGCTCACTATTGGAAGGCAGCAGCAAGGGGCATGGTCATAAGCGACTCGATAAATAAGCAGGACCGCTTTAATTATGTTTTGGGCCTATTTCCGCACTACTTTCATTAATGTAAACTTAATGTTTTCAATTAATGAATCTTATTCTAAGTAAATGGGATAAAAACCATTCTTTGTACCTTATGTTGTGATACCAAGATTGTAGCACCCAAAGGTTTGTGTGCTTCCGCTGGACCATATTTTCGGGGTGTTACAGATTGGTATCAGAGCCAAGGTTATAGAAGCTGGGTATTTCCAAAACCTAGACTATAACCACTTTTGAAAACTTAGCCCTATGACCTTGCGTGCACACTGCCAAGTGAAGCCTCGCGTATGACTAGTTTAAGGTTGTAGATGATTGAGAACACATTAGACGAACTGATTGATGAGATAATTGATGAGATGTTAATGGCTTATTTGATGAACGGTTTGATGGGACACTTGTTGAATGTGTCCCCTGTTAGTAGACGATTAAGTCTGCCTATTTTAGTATTTCACCATAAGCATGTCCTCATGCTTATGCACACACTATAATAATGCCCTCATGCTTATACGCGCACATAAATCATGTCCTCATGCTTAAGCACGCCCAGTAAGTATGTCCTCATGCTTACGCATGCACTATTCTGTCACGAGGTTCTGTGATTCCTTGCGTAATCTTATTAACCGACTTAGAGCTCGCATACTAGTAGTAGCCTTGGGAATGATTTGGGATGTAGAGGACATGGTGCTAGTATAACTAAGTCGGTATATCAAAATTCATTGAACCTCGGGTGAATATGGTGATCACCTATATTGACTAGGGACGATGGGACATGGGCGATCACTATGTCCAGACTCGGAGGTGAATTTTGCGATACTTGGAGTAGTTATAATAGAATTATGTCGGGATAGAGTTTGGTTTTAAGAATGATGAGCTTTAGGTGAACACACACACTCATCGAACATCATGAAAGCCCACACTCACACACGACACACTGGCATCGCAACACCTCTCGAACTGTAACACTTCTGACATCGCTATACGTATTTACTTATGCGGAATTCCTGTTTGACGCCGTCATGCGTAGTTTGCCTTAAGTCGGGTTAGACCCGATTGGCACTGTTTACATCCGAGGTGCTTATCGTTATAAGCCTCGTCGATCTCACTAGAGCGTTTGGAATCGTTTTAGGCTACCTTTGGATTTGGTCTAGACTATTTTGGATTCGGTTTTGATTTTGGTTTTTGGGATTGTTGGATTTTGTGATTTTAGACCTCGTTCCGAGTTGTTAACTCATCATTTAACTTCGAATCATCATTTGGCCTCGAACTATTATTCGGCCTAGTTTCGCTAGTAATCTTGATGGAATTATCATTCCGCCCCATTTCGTTAGTAACTTTATTGGATTGGTCGTTCAACCTCGTGTTGTTGGTAATCCTGTTACCGACACTTCTACCTCGAGCCTCGTCTCGAATCGACTATTGGTTAGACTTCTGAGACCTTACCATTCACTCGTATTTAGGATTTGGTCTGTTATCGGTTGGTAGTCGAACCTCTTTTGGAAATTATGATTTTGGATTCGGATATAGTACCTTTCTGCGTTAAGTATTAAGTGCACCAATGAGTCAATCGACTGACTGCGGTTAGTAAATCAATTCTCTCTTTAGGATTCATGCTTTCCGCCTCTAACCTAGATATCGTGCTAAGTCAACCGACTGATTGCTAGTAGTAATCAGCACTTTCTAACAGAGTCATACTCTGAACTTCCTAGACTTCTCGCCCAGTAGAGATTCCATGCCCAACGGGAATCTTGAAATCCTAAGGAGTAACCTGAACCGCGTTCCTTGGGACAGCCCACCTAATCATTCTCTTGTCATTCGATAAACACCTGCTATCCTTTCGGTCCTCTTAACCGATCGATGAACTACACCGTAGACGAAACCTTGGAAGTAGATCCCCACCTCTACCTGAGTGGTTGTTGGTAGTCCTACCCAACCTGCTCAACTCTCGTTATTCAGCAAGATGGAAAGTATGGATGGCCTAGCTCGTCTCTCTCCCATAGTTATAACAGTAATAGAGAATCCCTCTATCTTCTTTAAGGAGGTGAGAGAGTACTCATTCCTCTCCCTCTGGTAGAGTGGCTTTGCTCTTATGAGCTGGTCCTCACTTCTGAGCTCTAGCTCCTTACTTCTTTCCATAAGTAGAACCCCAATCGGAAGGGGAGCTCCCCTTGGACCGCTTTCTCTGTTGAGATTTATCTGTTCGTACACATCTGATTGATAACATCAAATACTCCTGAATATTAAGTGTCAATTTTCCCCAATAATGCTTGTAATTTATATCATTTATATGGATTTATGCTTGTTTTCCATTGTTTTCCACTTTCGGGTAAATTACGAGAATTGGAGCTAAAGAGCGCAGGTGGAGAAATATCAAAGATTTATCATAGTATCTTGACTTTGAGCGATTCGCGGTGTAACTCATCTCTCATTACGCCGTAACTAAAGCGTGACTCGAAAGCCAACTCATTAGAAGATTACGGCGTAACTCCCCTAAACACTCTGACGTAACTTATTAGGTCAAATGAGGTTTCACGCGTGATAACTCGCCGTAACTATTTCATCAATTAGGGCGTAACCAAGTAATATTGAAGATACGGCATAACCACTTATAAGGTTATGCCGTAACCAGCAAATCTAGTGCAAATTACGAAGGAATTGAAGATTACGGCGTAACTCTTATATTAGTTACGCCGAAACCCAGATCTGGCCTATAAATACCCCACGATTTCCAGCATTTGAAAGCATCTAATTCCACACACCACAACCAAAGAATGTGGGAAGAAGCCAAAGGCAGGTCTAGAGGAGCATACAAAGCTGTCTCCAAGGGAGGAATCACTCCCCTACGATAAGCATTAGCATTTTATCGTTTCTTTACTTTCGATTCATGTATTTCGTAACTTTGAATATTGAATTGATTTGTACGGTTAATATAAGCACCTCTTGGTGCTGGCCTAGTTATGATTTCTTAATTGTTTTGTTTGCGTTTACATTACTTTCGTATAATTATTTCTAAGTGTATGAATGCATAGTTTATTGGTAGCTACCCTTGTTTGGTAGTTTTGAATGGCGGTGAGGCTAGTTGCTTAGGAGATATGACCAAGTGACCCTAAGTGAGTAGGCGGGGCGGAAGGGTAAGATATGACCAATGAAGACCCTTTCTACTTGTGCGATTGACCAATGATCACTACCGTTTGGATGAACTTAAGAATTAGGGGTGAGTGTTTAAGTTGCTAATGCCCGGCACTCACTATTATAAATCTAGCATGTGGCGGTACTCAATGACTTGGCAGGGGACCGGGAACAATGGACTTATGAAGGGACACGACTTCTCGGTGGTGGCATCTTTCTTGATAGGTTAGGAGAATTGACCAAATGTTGTCCTCTTGAATTTGACCCCACGAAGTAATTGGAAGTAAGTAGGCGGGCATTACTAGCTAGGAGGAATAACTAGGTTAGCACCACTCTCCTCTATTGATTAAACCTTTGCCTTTTATCTGCTTTTATCTACTTTAGTAGTTAATTAATTAATTCATTATCGAAATCATATTAAATCTGTGACACCTAGACTTAGTAATAATCAAACACACATAGCTCTTAGGACGACCTCGGTTTTACCAAATACTACACTACACACGACCAGGTACACTTTGCCCGTTAGTGCATTAGGGTAGACCATAGGTATAACGAGACTATATAAATATTAAAACACAGTCAATAAAACACATCAAGTTTTTGGCGCGGCTTCCGGGAGTTATATTAGGATTGCTATTAAGTCTTTCATTTTCGTTTTGTTTTAAACTTTTCTATATTTCTCACGATCATTATTCAAGTTTTCGGTACCATGGAAGTTGTTAACATTGATGACCTCACTCTTGAGGAATATTTAGCATTAACAAGGAAGAACAAGGATCGGGGATTGTTAGGGCGGCTATCGCAGAAGGCGCTCAATTGAAATCAAACCTCGATTCATGAGGGAATGCGTGTAAATCCCTTCTCAGGAAGCATCACCGATGATGGCCATGAACATATAGACAACGTGAATACATTGTCGACTATTCAAAATTCCCGAGTCTCAAGCGATCTTTGTCGTATTCACAGTATTCCTATTTCTCTTCGGGGCTGCTAAAGATGGGTTGATCGATTACTGGGAGCAGTCAACACTTGTCTATCCTAAAAAGTATTTCATTCGGAGATCTTGTCCTCCATCAAAGCTGCTAAGCAATTAGAAGAAATCCATAACTTCAAGCAAGAGGGTGATGAAGCGTTATACCTAGCTTGGGAAAGGTATAACAATTATTATACAAATGCCCAACTCATGACCTCAACGACCAACAAAAGGTGAGCGTCTTCTACAATGGTGCGAACATCTCCTCAAGGCAAATGATCGATTCTCGGGGCGATTCATGGTATGACACCACTTTGGCTTTAGAAACTATTCAAAGATGGCGGACCACTCTCACAAATGGCACAATGGAGGAGCAACCGAAGTAAGAATGGAGATATGGAAGGTCTTGCAGCAATAAACAACAAATTAGAAAGTCTCGAAAGAGACATGAAGAAGCTCAAGGAAAATGTGCATTCCATTCAAGTAGAGCGAAATGGAACTCCACCTACTAAGGAATGTTCCTCCAACGAGGAAGTTAAAAGGATCGCAGAAGTTAAATATGGAAGTGAGAACCCTTTCAACAATTACAATAATAACAGGCCTAGATATCGAGAAAAATCCCCAGGATTCTATACAAGAATCAACAACAATCCTCCTAGACCAAGCCTTGAAGAAATAATGCATAGGCACATCGAAGAATCTACAAAAAGGGAGATAAACTCAAGGAATGGATGGTCAAGGTGAAAGAAGACACCAATATAAACCGGCGAAACAAAGATCTTGCAATTAAAAACCTCGAAACACAAGTTGGGCAATTAGCTAAAACCTTGAGGCGCAGTAATGCTAAAGCTATTGCACGCAAAGCCATATTTAGCAAAGATAAAACAAAGAAAAGCGATCACATCCTCGATCACAAATGATCGTCCGGGATTAACTACATAAGAAGATGATAAATCGAAGACAACGAGGTCTGCCAAGCCAACTACGAAAACAACAATACCAAGAAAGTTTTCTTCTTCCATGCACTATTGGTAATATTAAGATTCCCGCATTAGCTGATTTGGGGGCCGGGGTAAACCTTATCTCTACCACTATGTTTGATAAAATAAAACTTACCAATTTAAAAGAAACAACAATGATGATAGAAATGGCTGATTCCTCTAAAGCTGTACCATGGGGAGTAGTGAATAATGTGCTTTTAAAAATTGGAAAATTCTTTTTCCCTACTGATTTTGTGGTAATTGACATGGGGAAGCGGGAGGCTTACAACTTAATTGTTGGAAGACTTTTTCTGGCAACTTGTAGGGCTCAAATCAAGGTTTTTGAAAAACAAATTTCTTTGGGAACTGAAAATGAACGAATAACTTTCAGTATGAAAGAGAATTTAAAACCAAAATTTCAAATTTCAAATAATATTGATGTTGTTAATGTTCATTCACAAGATCCTCCTCTACATTATGATCTGGTGGAGAATGTTGATAATGTGGCGAAGCAGGGGAAAAGATTGTCCAGGGCATTAAGGAAGCTCCGATTCCAAACAAACATTTCAGCAACCCGATATTAACCAAGGATAACGAATCGATGATGGCATGGCCCTCATGTAGTCCTTTTCAATAATATAAAAGAAAGGCGAAAGAATGGATATACCCTCACAAGGGTGAAAGACATGATATTGAATTAGCATTTGAAGATTGGTACAAAATAAGATTTGGGAACTCAAAAATCAATAAGGGATTGGTTAAGCAGTACAAGTACAATCGTCTTACTAATACAATAACTAACGGTTAAAGATCAAGCATAAGTATAACAAGTAGTTTTATTGCTGAAGATGATGACCGGGGAAAATCATGTAATGAATGGATTTCACAAAAATTTAGAACAGGTGGCATCGGTGTCTGCAAGAAAAAGGTTTATCAAATGGATGAATGAGGCCATAGCAGTGGAGGAAGTCGGGCAAGTCCAAAGGCCCCATAAAGCCCAGCGACTCGAGTCTAACAAAGACTCGTAAATAAAGAAAAGTTCTATTTAGGAGACAACTGAATTATCCCTTTCTTTTATTTTGTTTCCATTTCATGAGGGTCTTGTGTTTTAACCATTTTGCGGAAACTTGGAGTGATTGCTCTGCAACTTGATCGACTATAGTTCTGGCGTAACTCATCTACGTGGTTCTGTGTAACCTACCTGCAGCAGAATTTCGGATGCATTACCAATTCTGTAACACCATCTCCATGATTACGCCATAGCTACACTCTTCTGATGTATGCCGGGTTTTCAGATTATGGCGTAACTCCCTCTAGGAGTTACTAAGTAACTTTACTCTACTTTACTTCTTTCTTTAAAACACAATAACCTTGTATTAGTATTTTAAATGAACTTTGTGGGTGTGTTCCCTATAAACCCTCACGAGACTTCACTCATCCACTTGGGACACCAAGTGGTTTAAAAGGCTTGTTGCATATGCTAAACGTAGCTGTGATTCCTACGAAAGTTTGTTCATGATGCTTATCTGAAGGCGTCTTTTTTTTTGGGTCTTCTTTCTTTTTGGAGCAAATTTGGGGAAGTTCTCGCTCTAATTCTACTTTTCTCTTCACCTTTATTTAACGCTTAGTACAAAGGGACTTTGTACAATTCAAGTGGGGGGACGGGAGTAGGATTATCTCTTGAACTTTATTTTCCTCGTTTTCTAGTTTATTTTGAAAAATTATGCCATTTTAAAATTTTGACATGTTTTCTTATCCTAACTAGATGAGACCTTAGCGAGCCCATGCGACCCTTGATATTATATGGTGAGATTAGCCTTATCCGTTTCCAATATTTTACCCCAAATTCAACAAATTATGAGTGTGGGTAGCTTGTAAACTTTAGAACTTGGCCTTTGCATCATTTGAGACCATAGGCGAGTATGTTGAGTTAGCTCGATGTATTTGGACTTTTCGGTTTAAAAGGCAATATTATAGGATTATCATACATATAGCCTACCATTGTGTGTCTATCGATTAGTCACCTCGACTTCTCGACCCCATGTGAAACCCTTTTGTTGCACTCACCTTTAGTGCAAGATACCCTAGATGCACCCATCCGAGCCATTCCTTTCATTTGTTAACCCAATATATTGTTTTGATACGCTTATACACCTTAGCTACCATGGTCTTTATTTGTGATTGGGAAGTCATCATTTGCCTAAGTTCAAGGTTCAAGTGGAAAGGTTCGAAATCACGCTTTCGTCGGCGACATATTCTTGAAGATCATTGAAGACCCCAATTCCGTTGTTCATCTCAAGTGGGGTATATTATGTTTAGTTGTTATAGTTATGATTCAAAAAATAAAATAATAAATGATTGAAAAATAATAATAATAATAAATAAAAAAAGTTGTTATGTTATTTAGTTATTGTAAAGTGCAATGTTATAAGCACTATGTTATGAGCTTAATATATATTTATTATTGAGGAGGCCACTCGGTCACATTCAAGATTGGGTTAGTATGAGTTGGAGAAAAGGTAGTGTGCCCATCATGGCGTCCACTAATGACACATCTACCTAGTATTTCATGATCCGGTTTCTTGACTTCAAAGCTTGAACTTTGGGCGGACGATGAGTGGTGATGATTTGGTTATAGATTTAGACTACACGCTTGATTTTTATTTTACACCATTTATACTTCCATGTCTTATCCTACCCTTTAGTCATGAGCGTGTCTAGGTGATGCGTGAGCAATATTTGGTGTCTTGGCCATGGATTTGGTCATGTATCATTGATTTTGTCCACTTTGCCGTGACATGTTAGTAATGACGAGTCACCCCTTAACCTTAGTCGTTTCTACCCTTATTGCCTTGAGAATTTTTAGCCCTTAACTCTAGTGGTGGAGATTTGTGTAGCCAAGCTTATGATAGAATACATGCTATGGTATGCGATTGAGTGATCACCGAAATTAACACTTAGAATAGTTGAGAGATTTGAGTTTTTTGTTCCCATTTCGTGAGGTGTTCGGCTTTGTTTTATTCTAGCATAAGGGATTTGTAAACTTATATTTTCCTGGTTATGGGAGATATCTTTTTAGGAATCTTTCTAATAAGGTCTACTTGAGGGCAAGTAGAGTTCAAGTGGGGGGATATTTGATAACATCAAATAGTCCTAAATATTAAGTGTCAATTTCCCCCAATAATGCTTGTAATTTATATCATATATATGGATTTACGCTTGTTTTCCATTGTTTTCCACTTTCAGGTAAATTACGAGCATTGGAGCTAAAGAAACGCGGAATTGGAGAAATATCAAAGATTTATCATAGTATCTTGACTTTGAAGAAGTTACTGGCGTAACTCATCTCGCATTACTAGTAACTAAAGCGTGACTCGGAAAGCCAACTCATTAGAAGATTACAGTAAATCCCCTAAAGACTACGGCGTAACTTATTAGGTCAAATGAGGTTCCACGCCATCGATAACTCTGGCCAGTAACTATTTCATCAACTACGGCGTAACCAAGTAATATTGAAGATACGGCGTAACCACTTATAAGGTTACACCATAACCAGCAGATCTAGTGCAAATTACGAAGGAATTGAAGATTACGGCGTAACCCTTATATTAGTTATGCCGTAACCCATATCTGGCATATAAATACCCCACGATTTCCAGCATTTCAAAGCATCCCATTCCACACACCACAACCAAAGAACGTGGAAAGAAGCCAAAGGCAAGTCTAGAGGAGTATACAGAGCTATCTCAAAGGGAGGAATCACTCCCCTACAATAATCATTAGCATTTTATCTTTTCTTTACTTTCGATTCATGTATTTCGTAACTTTGAATATTGAATTGATTTGTATGGTTAATATGAGCGGCTAAGCACCTCTTGGTCTTGGCCTAGTTATGATTCATTAATTGTTTTGTTTGTGTTTACATTATACAGATAATTATTTCTAAGTGTATGCATGCATAGTTTATTGGTAGCTACCCTTGTTTGGTAGTTTTGAATGGCGGTAGAGGCTAGTTGCTTGGGAGATATGACCTAATGACCCTAAGTGAGTTGATCGAGACGGGAAGGGTAAGATATGACCAGCTGTCGACCCTTTCTACTTGTGCGATTGACCAACCGATCACCTACCGTTTGGATGAACTTAAGAATTAGGGGTGAGTGTTTAAGTTGCTAACTTTGGAGCACTCACTATTATAAATCTAGCATGTAGCGGTACTTAATGACTTGGCTTAAGGGACCAGGAACAACTGGACTTATGAAGGGACACCTGAAAGTGGCATCTAATGCTTATAGTGTATCATCTCCAGACTGATGGCTGAAGTGAAGAAACTATCCGAGCATTAGTAGACACGTCGCGTGTTCATCAAAGATCGGCAATGGTTGGGATAGACACCTTCCATAGGCCAAATTTTGTTTCAGACATCTCTCGAGTCCGGAAATGGCTGGGATAGACACCTTCCATTGGCCAAATTCTCCTATAACCATACCTATTACTTTAGTGCTTTGAAGGCACTGTAAGAAACCCTCTGTGGTCATAAGTGCCGATCCCGATTGTTGGGTAGAAATGGAAATACCCAACCTATCAACCCCGAACCAAATTAAGAAGCTGTCATGGAGACTGTTCTAAGCTGAGATGGATATGCAAGCTGCTCGCAAGCCTTTAGGAGACACAAACAACGTAAACCTTTTGACTTCCCGGATATGACCTAGGTTAAGCTTAAAGATTCACCGTAAGGATGTGTGAAGCATTTAGTAAACGAGAAAGCTTAATCCTCGCTATAATCTTGTATTAGTATTTTAATGAACTTTGTGGGTGTGTTCCCTGTAAACCCTCACGAGACTTCACTCGTCCACTTGGGACACCAAGTGGTTTAAAAGGCTTGTTTCATATGCTAAATGCAACCGTGATTCCTACAAAGTGAGTTAGGTTTATTTTTCATTTTCATTTTCTTTTTAGAATTATGCTTGTCGGTGAGTGTGATTTCGAGGATTGAAGTTTGCTCGTGGATGCTTATCTGAGGCATGACTCTTTTCGTGGGCCTTCTTTCTTTTGGAACAAATTTCGGAAGTTCTCACTCTAATTCTACTTTTCTCTTCACGTTTATTTAACGCTTAGTACAAAAGGGACTTTGTACAATTCAAGTGGGGGACGGGAGTAAATTGTCTCTTGAACTTTATTTTGCCCTCGTTTTCTAGTTTATTTTGAAAAATTATGCCATTTTAAAATTTTGACATGTTTTCAAAACCTAACTAGATTAGACCTTAGCGAGCACATACAACCCTTGATATTTTATGGTGAGATTAGCCTTATCTGCTTTCCAATATTTTACCCCAAATCCACCAAATTATGAGTGTCTTGGGTAGCTTGTAAACTTTAGAACTTGGCTTTTGCATCATTTGAGACCATAGATGAGGTATGTTGAGTTAGCTCGATGTATTTGGACTTTCGGTTTAAGAAGGCGTTATTATAGGATTATTACCCAAATAGCCTACCATTGTGTGTCTATCGATTAGTCACCTCGACTTCTCGACCCCCTTGTGAAACCCTTTTGTTACACTCACCTTTAGTGCAAGATACCCCTAGATACACCCATCTGAGCCATTCCTTTTATTTTGTTAACCCAATATATTGTTTCGTTACACCTATACACCTTAGCCTACCTGGTAGTTTTTATCTGTGATTGGGAAGTCATCATTTTCCTAAGTTCAAGGTTCAAGTGGAAAGGTTCGGGAACCACGCATTCGTCGACGACATATTCTTAAAGATCATTGAAGACCCCCCAAATTCCCATTGTTCATCTCAAGTGGGGGGATGTTATGTTTAGTTGTTATGTTTATGTTGAAAAAAAAAAGTGATTCGAAATAAATAAATAAATAAATAATTATGTTATTTAGTTTATTGTAAAGTGCGATGTTATAAGCACTATGTTATGAGGTTTATATAGATTTAGTATCGAGGAGGCCACCTCGGTCACATGTGAAGACTAGAGTTGGTAATTGCGCCAACAATTGAAGAAAAGGTAGTGTGCCCATCACGACGTACTCTAATGATACATCTACCTAGTATTTCATGATCCGGTTTGTTAACTTCAAAACTTGAATTTTGGGTGGACGGTAAGTGGTGATGACTTGGTTATAGATTTAGACTAGCTGCTTGATTTTTATTTTACACCATTTATATATCCCATGTCTTATCCTACCCTTTAGTCATGAAGCGTGTCTAGGTGATGCGTGAGCAATCTTTGGTGTCTTGGCCATGGATTTGGTCATGTATCATTGATTTTGTCCACTTCGCGTGACATGTTAGTAATGATCGTCACCCCAACCTTTGTCGTGTCTACCCATATTGCCTTGAAAATTGTTCAACCCTTAACTCTAGTGGTGGAGATTTGTGTAACCGCCAAGCTTATGATAGAATACATGCTATGATTGTGCGATTGGTGATCACCCGAAATTGACACTTAGAATAGTTGAGAGATTTGAGTGTTTCGTTCCCATTTCGTGAGGTGTTCGGTTTGTTTATTCTAGCATAAAGGATTTGTAAACTTATATTATCACAGTAATGGGAGATATCTTTATAGGAATCTATCTAATAAGGTCTACTTGAGGGCAAGCGAGTTCAAGTGGAGGATATTTGATAACATCAAATTATCACGAATATTAAGTGTCAATTTCCCGGATAATGCTTGTAATTTATATCATTTATATGGATTTACGCTTGTTTTCCATTATATTCCACTTTCAGGTAAATTACGAGCATTGGAGCTAAAGAGACGTGGAATTGGAGAGTTTATTGAAGATTTATCATACTATGCTCACTTTGAAGAAGTTACGGCGTAACTCATCTCTTACATTACGCCGTAACTAAAGCGTGACTCAGAAAGCCAACTTATTAGAAGATTACGGCGTAACTCTCCCAAAAGATTACGACGTAACTATATTCGGTCAAATGTGGTTCCGCGTCGCTGATAATTACGCCGTAACTCGTGCATAAACTACGGCGTAGCCAAGAGTTATTGAAGATACAGCGTAACCCCTTCTAAGGTTACGCCGTAACCATCAGGTTTAGTGCAATTTACGAAGAATTAGATGATTACGGCGTCACTTATTTATTAGTTACGCCGTAAGCAAGATCTGGCCTATAAATACCCCACGATTTCTAGCTTTTCAAAGCATCCCATTTCACACACAACAACCAAAGAACGTGGGAAGAAGCCAAGGGTAGGTCTAGAGGAGCATACGAAGCTATCTCCAAGGGAGAAATCACTCCCCTACAATAAGCATTAGCATTTTATCTTTTCTTTACTTTCAATTCATGTATTTCGTAACATTAAACATTGATTTGATTTGTATGGTTAATATGAGCGGCTAAGCACCTCTTGGTGCTGGCCTAGTTAGGATTCCTTAATTGTTTTTTTTGTGTTTATATTACTTCCGTATAATTATTTCTAAGTGTATGCATGCATAGATTATTGGTAGCTACCTTTGTTTCGGTAATTTTGAAGGGCGGTAGAGGCTAGTTGCTTAGGATATATGACCAACTGAGCCTAAGTGAGTAGATTGAGACGGGAAGGGTAAGATATGACCAACTGACGACCCTTTCTACTTGTGCGATTTGACCAACTGATCACCTACCGTTTGGATGAACTTAAGAATTAGGGGGTGAGTGTCTAAGATGCTAGTGCCCGGGCACTCACTCTTATAAGTCTAGCATGTAGCGGAACTTAATGACTCGACTTAGGGGACCGGGAACAATTGGACTTATGAGGGACACGACTTCTCCGGTGGTGGCATCTTTCTTTGATAGGTTAGGGTGAATGACCAAACAGCATCCTCTCGACTTTGACCCCACCTGAAGTAATTGGAAGTAATTAGACGTAAACTTTACTAGCTAGGATGAATAACTAGGTTAGCACCACTCTCCTCTATTGATTACACCT
The DNA here is from genome assembly GCA_022545495.1 of Chrysanthemum lavandulifolium. Taxonomy (NCBI): domain Eukaryota; kingdom Viridiplantae; phylum Streptophyta; class Magnoliopsida; order Asterales; family Asteraceae; genus Chrysanthemum; species Chrysanthemum lavandulifolium. Next base: position 60,127,242 of record CM040246.1, read on the forward strand.
TTGCCTTTATTTGATTTAGTAGTTTATTAGTTAATTCAATATCATAAACATCTTAAAATCTGTGACACCTAGACTTAGTATTAATCCAACATACATAGCTCTTGGGACGATCTTGGTTTTACCAAATACTACACTACACACGACCGAGTACACTGCACGTTAGTGCCTTAGGGTAGACCATAGGTATAACGAGACATTATAAATATTAAAACACAGTCAAGAAAACACGCATCAAGTTTTTAGGCGCCGTTCTTGGAGTTATATTTGGATTGCTATTAAGTCTTTCAATTTTGTTTTATTTTTAAGATTCTCAAGTTCTCACGATCTCTTTTCAAGTTTCAGGTATCATGGAAGTTGTTAACATCGATGACCTCAATCTCGAGGAATATTTGGTGTTGACAAGAGCAAAACAAGGTCCGGGGCTCGTAAGACCGGCAATTGGAGCTGATGTTCTTTTCGAAATTAAAGACCAATTTATGAGGGAGCTTCGTACTAACCCTTTTTCTGGAAACAGGGACGAAGATGCGTATGAGCATGTTGAAATTTTCTTATACATCGCAAGCCTTTTTAACATTCCGGGGTTGTCTCATTATCTTTATGCTAAGGGTATTCCCATGACTCTTCTTTGGGGCGCCGAAGTTGGATCGAAAGATTGCCCGTAGGAAGGCGATTAATCTTGGGGCTCTACTAAAGAAGTATTTCATCCGGAGGTATTGTCCTCCGTCAAGATTTCTAACCAGCTCTTGAAGATCCATAATTTCAAGCAAGAAGACGATGAAACGTTGTATCAAGCCTAGGATAGATACAATGATCTCCTTTACAAATGTCCTACACATGATCTGAACAACCAGCAAAAGGTCAACATCTTCTATAAAGGAATCAACGTGACTACAAGACAGATGTTGGACTATCAAGGACCGATCCCGAACATGAATCCTACTTTAGCAATTGAAGCCATTCAAAAAATGGCTGATCACTCCTAAAAATGGCACGATGGAGGAAGCAAAATGAAGCTAGGCTGAAATTTTGACGGAATTGCAGCCATCGCTAGCAAAATTGAAAATCTAAGTCGAGATATGATAAAAGTTAGAGAAACCGTTCATGCCATCCAAGTGGGTTGTGAAATCTGTGGGGGAGGACATCTCACCAAGAACTTTCCTCACGTGAATGAAGAAAGCATAATCGAAGAAGCTAAATATGGAGAAAATCCACCATTTTACGGGGATAATCTTAATGGCTATCATGGCGGACCCCCACCATATTATGAGCGTAGTGAAAGAAGAGCTAACTTGGAGGAAATGATTAACAAGTACCTTGTGGATTTGACCAAGAGACAGAAAGAGCAAGAAGAATGGCTGAAAAATTCCAAGATAATACAAACAAAAGCCTTTCTAGCCATGACATATCACTAAAAAACTTTGAAACTATGATTGGGAAGCTTGGCGACGAGGTACAAAAGAGAAATGAGGCGCAAAAGAACAAATCAACAGTATGTAAAGCCGTGTTTTTTGAAAATGACAAGTCCTCCGATGAGTCTAATAGAAACAATGATACCGAAGGCAGAAGAGAGTTACGCCGTAACCACACATTGGAGTTACGACATAACCAGTACACAAGCAATGACAAGTCTACCAAAGTTGATGACTTTAAAAGGAAAAATCATTGGTGTAAGGCTATTGCAATTGATGATGGAGAATGTTACAACTTATGGGCCTCTTGTGACCCTCAGAAGGCCTGCGATGGAGGGGTTGATAAAGAGAGGGTTAATGATGACGGATACATGTGGACTACACTTAACGATGAAGAAAGATTAGCCAAGTTCTCGATTAACGAAGTGGAAGGACCACTATCAAGCATTCTGCAGACCTTACTAATCATGGAAGATGAGTTCACACAAGCATGGCGACTTGCAACCCCTTTCGTGAGTATTGCAGCGGAGGGGCAATATGAAGAACGAAGTTTGGATATGCCCACATGAATCGGGAAGACATGGCGTTGATTTTGGGGACCTATCATTCGTAGATTGGTACTCGATGAAGGTTCGGTGGCGCAATAATTAATTCGGTCTTATTGAGAAATCTAGAGCTCAAATATGAAAACATATTATTCAAGGAAAGACCATTAAGCCTCTCAATGATATTCCTTCTGGAAACAACGATGACGAAGGAACTCAAAGTCATTGGTGTGAGAAAATTAAAACCACTGACAAAAATGTTTGGGCTTCGTGCAACCCTTTTGATTATGAATGTGATGGGGTAAGCAGCATTGAGAGAGCTGGGGAAGACGAGTTCCTATGGACCTCGACTAATGACTCGGAAAGAACATAATTTCCTTAGCCAGACGATTTAGGATTCGACTATTGGGTCAGAATCAAATACGGAAAAATAGACGCGCTAACTAAGAAGAAAATCTTGAATGGGTGTATAAGTGAAGATCAACCAAAAAACGAAGTTCCAAATGGAGAATCAGATAATGACACTGAGGATTCATCGAGGAAGGAAAAAGAGGAATGCAAACAAATGCTCGTGGAAAATTTACTCGTCGATAAATCTCTTAAAGATACTGATTCCGACGATGATGATTTTGATTACTGTAGGACCAGTCCCAGATAGATCTCACGAGCCTTAATAAACAAATAGTAAACCTGTGTAATCACAAGCAAACTATAGAGAATCTTTGTTGAACTTATGTCCACGCGGAATATGAACACAGGAGTTAAAGAAGACAATGAACACAAAACTCTTGATCCTCTATGGATCTATATTAATTCACTAATAATGTTTTTCAAGACGTGTCCATAAACCCTAGCCGCAGGTTTCTTTTATACTATAAGAAACCCTAATTCTGCAGCTTACATGTAAAAGATATGCATTATCTCTTCCTAAAATAACTCATGCATATCCTAACTAATTACTAATAATACGGATACTACTATCCGCAAAAACAAAACTAACTATCAGTAGTAACTGCACTAACATCAGAAACAAAAATAACTATCAGTAGGAACCTGATCAGCAGGAACCATACTGTTACAATAATTCCTAACAATCCTTCCCTAAACTTGAATTTGACTTGGTTAACTTCAAGTTGCCAGATAGATCTTTAAACAGCATGAGGATTTATATTATCAGCAACTGAAGCAAGATAAGGAACCAACAACAACACCTAGAACCACGAAACCGACAATGAAGTCCACAAATCCATCGGCAGACTCCTATGTCGTGACATCGGGATCCATGACATGATAACAACCTCGAGTAGATTTGATAAGCCTTTACCAAGTAGCTACTCACTCTTGGGCTAGTTGGTTCTTGAGTGGAATCATGACATCACCCTGGTGAACCAATAACCAGTCCAACACTTAGAACGTGAATCAATGGTGTGTTGAAGAACCGTAATGGTTTTTGGCAAACCATCACAACCATTAACGGATTTGAGTTGTCTTTACCTGAAGCCGTTAACTCAGGACTAGCCATGGTATACCACTGCCTTTACCACAAGCCATGAACTTATGGGCTAGCCAACTCTTCATCTATGAGGACATGGTGAGTTGAGCACCATACAATTTATTGGCGAATTTTCAACCATCCAACGGATTTGATATCTCTTTACCAGAGCCGTTTGCTCATGGAGTAGCCAATGTTTGGTGTGTGAGACCAAGGTACATTGATAACCCTCTGATTTTTAGTTAATCAACAACTATCAACGGATTTGAGGACTCACACAAGAGCCATACCCCCATGGTGAGTTAACTCTTTGTCACTTAAGACATGGTGAGTTAAGAACCATAGGTGGGACAATACAAAACTGCAAAACATGATCCTCAGAGATGAAAGTTAGTAGACAAGCAATATATACATAAGAAAAGCATTTTTTTTAACACAACAAAAGAAAATACAACAAATAAAGAATATATAACAACATACCAAATTTATGAAGACACAGCAGCAGTGGCCTCAATTAGTTTATCCTTAATGCGCTTAACCAATTGCTCAGCATTGAGCATATCATTACCCACGGGAGCAGTAGAAAATACCAACTTATGTGACAACATTTGCTCCATCATCTTTACAGAAAGTGGGTATCGCAAATTGGAAAATATATAAATATACACCCCAGACCAAGTCTGCACCACATGAACATTAGATAACGGATAGAACTTCCACTGATACACCTTCCACTCATTCTGACCTTCCCAAATCTTAAACCCTTTACCGTCCTGATAAACCGAATCAAATAAGATTTGAAGATCCCCCAACAAAAACAAACCAGCACCAGTTGCAGAATGAGTCTCAAAATACTCAGACACCATACCATAAAGCTTAAAAAGATCTTGTCGATCCACAAAATTGAGAATTTCAGTAAGAAAGGTGAAATGTATGACAGAGCCATCCTTGCGATAAACAGTATTCAGTGACCCCATACCACCTATCCCAGTAGGAGTAAGTTCCCATTTATCAAGCATAGACCACAAACCCTGCTCCTCTGTTAGGAATTAGAAATTCCCGGTATTAAAGAGTCGGTCACCTCAAGTATATGTAATCGTTAGAAAGCTCGTAGTCGTAGTTCTTTTAAGTTAAGTAATATTTTAGTTAAGTAACACCGTGGAGGACTGACGGGTCTTTACCCACTGTATGCACGATCCACACCACAGTGTGGCGAATTATGTAAGACTATAAATACTCTCTACCTTCCAAGGTAGAGTTGGAAACTCATAATAATATCTTTCACTTTCTCTCACTAAGTTCCTAAAACCTCTAACTTTCTCTCTAGAATTTCACCTTATTAATACCTTGTGTTATGGTTTGATGTGTATGTGAAAAGTTATACCTTACAATTGGTATCAAGAGCCATGGTTAGATCATATCTTGCACATCTTTGGATTTATAGTGGGTTTTAGGTGGTTTTGAGTTTGAAAAGTTTAGTGGTTTTGCATCATTTGGTTGATTTCTTGTGTTTAAGTTTGAATTTTGTTGGTACTTTTATGTTTAGAATCATCAAAAGTGTTTAGGTTTTCATTTGGTAAGCTTGAATCATCTTGGTTGGGTTGTTTTGGATTGAAAAGTGAAGGTTATTTGGTTTTCAAGCTAGCGAATTAGCTCTCGGACTTGTTTTCTTGGTAGCGACTTACTTCATTGTTTCGTAGCGACTTACAGATTATAAAAGCTAGCGAGTTAGTGCTAGCGAGTTAAAGTACAAGTAGTGGAATCTCCACTACGGTTAGCGACTTGTGGTAGCGAATTAGTGCATGGCGAGTTGCTCTTTAGCGACTTGCATATCTAGCGACTTGTGTAGCAATTCTCGCACAAATTGGCTGCGACTTAGTCATGTGCGAGTTACTACTTAGCGACTTGCATTTCTGCTGGCGACTTGGGACTCTAGCGACTTAGGCGTGTAGCGAGTTAAGGGTTAGCGACTTAGTGCACTAATTTCTAGCGACTTAGTGCATTATTTGGTAGCAGTTAGCACTTTATCATCTAGCAACTTGAGTGATTGTTTACGGTTTTCTCTTGATTTAGTAAAATCCGTGAAAGAATCTATTTCGGTTTAATCATAGAGTTATAAAATCCGTATAATGCATTAACATGTCTACCAACATTCCCACTGCTCCCACCGCCATCTCCATCAAGCATTGCAGGATGTTCAAGCGGTGGCTCGAGATACTAAATCCACCAATGCTTGACAGGCGACTACGATTCTTGGGCTCAACGAATCGATTGTATTGTCTTGGAAAGGAAAATGGTGTAAACATTCTCAAATCCATTGATGAAGGACCATATCGAGTTGAAACGACTAGAGACATACTTGATACTAATGAAGATGGTACTCCGCTCACGGAATGGATGAGACCTAAGATGTACAATGAGCTTGATAATGAGGAGAAAAAGAGATTCGATGCGAGATATCGGGGCTTCAAACATTGTTCTTCAAGGTCTCCCTAAAGACATCTACAAGTCGATCAATCATAACACCGATGCAAAGGTCGTTTGGGATAACGTTAAGATGCTTCTCTCGGGTTGAAATTAACTATGGAAGGCAGAATCCCAACTCTATGATGAATTTGAGCACTTCAAGATGAAACCGGATGAGAGTGTCTATGAGTACTATGTGAGATTTCATAAGTTAGTGAATGACATGAGGAACATCAAGATGACTATGCCTAACATTCGAGTTGAACTCAAAGTTTGTGAACAACATGAATCCCGAATGGCACAAGTTTGTCACATCCGTGAAACTCACTAAAGGATTGAAGCATACAAACTATGAGCAACTCTATGCCTTCCTCCTTCGAATGAGAGACATGCCATGTTTGAAAAGTTGATTCTCAATCGGTTCAAAACCAACCAGGGGTGAGACAAGTTCGTCTAATGACTCAACAACTTTCTACTCAAACATTGGAATCACAACCAAAGCATCACAAGTCATTCCTTGGGTAATGGTAATCACAAACTCATCCCCGATCCTCGGTTCAAACAAGGCGATGCCGATGCAGCGTGGATAACATCGTTAATCAACTAGCTCTACTCATTAGTCAAAACATGAACTCTCTCCCACAAACCAACGACAACCTACGAATCGCATCTAACCCACATAATCAAGCCACTTTGTTAAAGATGGAAGGATCGTGGTGCAACCGATTCGGAAAGACAAGATGATCGGGGAGAGGTGGAGTCGGGAGAGGTTATGTTGGAAACCGTAATCGAGGAAGAAATGGTAACCAAGGTCAAGCTAAGCCAATCAAATGCTTTAAGCGTGGTGGTGAGGACACTTTGCAAGGCTGCACATCTCCAAAGCGTCCACAAAATGCGAATACTTGAGATAAGATGTTCTTGGCTCAAGCTCGGGACAATGGTGCTACTTTGAATGAAGAGGAACTAGCATTTTCTTCTTCAAGGCAATGCCAAGACCTATGATGCGAGATGTAGATGAGCAATTTATTCGGAGATAGGTCACAATCATCAAAATGCCTTTCAAGTCGGTGGCTGCGATGCTTGCGACTCGATGTGGATGATGGACCTCATCGCACACACAATATTTATGGCTAGCATCTCTCCCATGGTGTCTCCCAAGGTCACTTCTTCACCACAAGTCGGCCCATCAAAGGACAAACTCATCTACGAGGTATTAAAGCTATATGATGATGCTTGATGTGCAACAGATGCATGACAAAGTACAACCAACCAAACTTTTGAATCAAATATTGAAAATACGGGTAATATCAATATTGTCCCATATGATCAATCGTGAAACAAAGTGAAAGTGAAGTTGTACCTAGTGATGCATCTTCCGCATTCAACAATGACTATGTCTTTGATGAATTCACCGCATGTGCTCTGATGATTCCATTATCTCTCGAACTAAATGCCTATAAGGAACGTGTTGCCATTTATGAACAACGTGCAAAATTTGAGTTGACCACTCGTGAGCGGTGAAATGGATGACCAAGTGCGTGCGATAATTAGAAAAAGTAACTTTAGAAAGAAGTATTGAAACAAGAATTAAATTCTTTGCAAGAAAAACTTTCTAAAACAAATAAGCAAAACAAGAACTTCAAGAAAACGTGAAAATGCTTAAGCAAGAATTTAATGCAAAAGAATCAAAGCTCTTGAGAGATTTTTCTAATCTGAAAACTTTGAAAACAAACTTGAAAACAAGTTGTACATACAAGGAAACACCATTCGATCGCTCACATGGTCACCAAACATCGAGTCTTTAGCGATAAGCATAGCATTCCCTTGTTGAGGAACCAAATCCAGAGGTAATCAAAAGGCTAGAAATACTCAAAAGGTGATTTATGATGGTAATGAAATTCTTAAGCCTAGGCGTAAACCTAGTTGCGTTGAGTGCACCGAGGAAGATAAGAAATCGATGAAGTCACTAGGAAAGGATGAACAAAAACTAGATGACCCCAAATGCAAAGAGAAGAACATAAATATCACTCCTCATGATTATAAGAAGGAAAACTGGATTGCATTAAACAAGTTTAAGCCTCGGACTTTGTTGACTCCCAACAAGTCTTCGGAAAATGGATTTAGATAAGCGAAAGCCGAAAATATTGTAGAAACAAATCCTCCCTTTGGAAAATGCCTAAAGCTCACCGATATCCTCCTAACACACCAATGCATCTTGTTCCTAGAACAATTGCCACTAAAAGCAATATCTTAATTAGCCAATACGTTATTTTTCAACTATTTGTTGATTTTGAGAAAACTTGCAAGAAAAGGATCACACCCACCGCATTCTTGAAGGAGAAAGGGTTTTGAACAAATGAAAGAATGTTATTTAACGAGGTCATGCCCTTCTTTAAACTTTTAAAGGAACACTTTGAGAGTCTTAAAAGGGATAGAAACCGACATTAAGGGAATGGAAAAGGAATTTGATGCAATAATAGTTGAAATTAGTGATTATGAGCGTGCATTAAAATATAATGAGATCGAGAGGAAGAACACGCATACATTGAATGAGAATCTTATTACGAATGTGTTGCTCAAGATGTCTTTTTCATCGCTTCAAATTGCTCTATTAATGCTTCCAAATTTCATGAACTATCTGTGGCCTCGAAAGTCTCCCATGATCGTGTCATTGAGCTTGAAAAACTAATTCTAAACTTAATGAGAAAATTGAGCGGATGATCATGACAATTTGGTTAAACATTTTTCTAAACTAGAAGTTGAGTATTTTAATCTACAACTAAAATATCAACATCTCAAAGAAAATGTCAAAACTTCAAATTTCAAGACATCTTCGATGTTCGAGTTTGATGCGATTTTCAAATAAACAAACGAGATGAACAGATTCATGCTCGATGTAACACGATCGAGAAAGTTGAAAGTCCAAATCTCTCAATTAAAGGGTCAAGCGAACAATATGACAGTTCCCAAATGCCTCCTTCTAGATTCTCGAATTCTCAAACGTTTCATCTTCAAAACCTAGTATATGCTTTACAAAGGAAAACGAAAGTTTCCTAGAAGAGAATGAAAAGGTTAAACGTCATTTCAATGAGTTGTTTGAATCAATTAAAGTCACTCAGTAACAAAAACAACGAACAAATAACTTCATTGCAAAAGGAAATTGAGAATCAAGAGTCGGGTAAAAGGAAAATGCCAATGATCAATGCGGAGAATGTTGTATCTAAGGTTCACTCGTAATAAATCTACTTTATCCGTGACATATGTCCCCTCACCTAAGGAACAACAAACTTGCCATTCAAACATATTTCTCATCCCTTAAGGATTGCTTAGAATGCTGCGTGAGATTGTTGAAGAGGATAAGCTAGAGAACCTCATGATAATGCAATTGGACATGCATGCTTATATGCCAAACGATCTCAAGAAATCTTAGAATGTTTGATCACTATATGCCCAAAGACATTAGGTGAGAGAGTTAACCCCTTGATTCCATGCTCAATGCCTAAGGCCAAACATGACATGCACTCGATTCCCAATGGTTTGAATGTGAGGAGTAGTGCACCAGTGAGTAGTTCAGATTTTAGATCTGTCAATACTAGGAAAGTGAACTCAAATGTGCCTTCTAGGAGTACTAATCTCAGTACCTCTAATGTTAAGAAAGTGAACCTTAGTGTACTGCATGTAGTTCGATCCCAAAGACATCTAAACAGTGGTGCAAAGAGTAGTAAAACAAACTAATGTTCCCATTCCCCTGTGAGTAATCGGTGACATTAAAGGGAGCAGTCAAAGTCTCAAGACAATACAAGGAATGATAGGACCTCTCAAGCTAAGAATGTGCCTTGGAAGAGAGTAGAAGAACAATCTAGGAACCTTAAGTTTGAATCGAATAAAACGAATCGTGTTGATTCTAGTATTAGCCATAGGCGTCTCGTAATTAATTCGAATTCGATGCTACTTGCAAACCTTGTACCGATGATTGCTTGAATTCGCTTTCTAATCTTGAATGTGATGTTAATGTTACGCCTAATGATGTTAATTGTCCGATTAATGTTGTTAATGCTATAAGTCATGCTAAAAGGCTAAAAGGCAAAAGCGAAGAGAGTTAGAAAACAATGGAAACCCACAGAAGAACATTCAGCTAATAGGCTTTTATTGGATACACGTTGGTCATAAGACTAATCGATAATGCCCACTAGAAAATGGATGCCCACTTGGTAGAACTATTCCCTTAAGAAGTGGTCACATCAGAAATAGGACTATCTGATACACTAGTATTGCATCTATTCACAATGAGTCCACTACTTCACCGTCTCGATATGAATGCTTCTATTTACGATGTGGGTGGTCCAACTGCTGCTACTAACCAAATGGAACCCATTCTTGCATGGGGATCCCAAATATCCAGCTTATCCATTCTTATCTGTGTTCAACTGCAGATCGCTCAAATCGCTCGTAGTACACGGACTCAGTCGCTCCAAGCATATGATTTGGAGACCGGTCACGGCTCATGAACTTCGTGAGCAAATTCATCGGGGCTGTTAGATTTGGTAATGATCATTTCGGTGCTATTATGGGTTATGGAGATTATGTTGTTGGTGATAGTGTCATCTCCGTGAGTGTATTATGTGGAAGGTTTAGGTCATAATCTTCTCTGTTGGTCAATTCGTGATTCTCGATCTAGAAGTAGCCTTGTAAAACATACCGCTTTGTTAGAGATCTTAATGGAAAGGAACTGTTGAAAGGAACTCGTGGCTCAAACCTTTACACTATCTCTATCGATGACATGATGAGAGCTTCACCAATCGCTTGTTATCAAAGGCTTCTAAAACAAAGTCATGGTTATGGCATCGCTCGTCTCAATCACTTGAACTTCGCACCATCAACGATCTCTCCGTAAAGGACTTAGTTGTAGGTCTACCTAGACTAAAGTATGAAAAGGATCATCTTTGTTCAAGATGTCAATTGGGAAAAAGCAAGAAGTATGCCCATAAACCCAAACCTACTAACTCTGTCACGTAAGTTCTTCATATGATTCATATGGATTTATGTGGACCAATGAGGGTGCGAGAATATCTTTGGGAAGAAATATGTGTTAGTTGTGGTTGATGATTATTCTAGATTCACACGGGTCAAGTTCTTAAGGACAAAGGATGAAACTCCGATATCATCATCAAACTCATCAAACAAATGCGAGTTAGACTAAACAAAACCGCCGTAATTATCGTAATGCATAATGGAACCGAGTTTGTCAACAAACAACTTAGTGAATTCTATGAAAGCATTGGAATCGACCATCAAAGAAGTGTTCCACGAACCCCTCAATGAACGGTGTAGTTGAAAGACAAATCGTACTCTTGTTGAAGCCGCTAGAACAATCTTGATTTACTCAAAGGTTCCAATGTTTCTCCTGGGTCAAGCAATTGCCACCGCATGTTACACACAAAATCGTTCCCGATTCACACCATTCATGGAAAAACTCCATATGAACTTGTCCACAAGAAAACCTAATCTATCTTTCCTTCGTGTATTTGGTGCCTTGTGCTATCCAACTAATGAAGGTCAAGACTTGGGCAAACTTAGGGCTAAAGTCGACATTGGAGTATTTGTAGGATATGCACCAAACAAAAGGGATACCGAATATACAACAAAAGAACCCGAAATATCATGGAAACAATTCACGTTACGTTTGATGAGTCGACCGTCAAATGGCTCTGGACACTCCAAACAGACCCGCACTTCATACAAATCCTATTGGTTCATCCTTTGTTCCAAACTCCTCTCAAGAAACACCATATGTACCTCCATCGAATATGATGTAAAGAAATTGTTTGATCCAATGTTTGATGAACTGTATGAGTCTACTACTAATGAGGTATCGATCCCTACAACAGAGGATGCTCGATTCCAGTGAATGAAGTCAATCCATCGGTTTCAATATCCGTAAGTCAAGAAGCACCGCTCACGATCCTTCGCCTCATCAACAAATCATCATTCTTCAAATGTACATCATGGAAATGTTTCGCATCAATGATGAAGTTAATCCCTTTGCAACTCTCGAAGATGCTCCATTTGAAAACATATTTGCTACTCACGAATCATCGCTAGAACCATCTTCTTCAGAGACATCGACTCGCCTACCTCGGTTCCTCAACAAATGCCACATGAACACCTCGTAAAATGGACTCACGATCATCCATTAGACAACATCATTGGTAATCCTCTCGCCTCTGATCAACCCAAGCAACTAGCAACCGATGCCTTATGGTGCTTCTTCAACTCCGTACTATCTAAGATCGAACCAAAAGACGTTAAAACCGCCATGAATGAAGATAGTGGTTCAATGCTATGCAAGATGAAATTCATGAGTTTGATCGACTTGATGTATGGGAGTTAGTACTGCTCCAGATCGTGCTATGATTATAGCTCTAAAATGGATCTTCAAAGTAAAACTTGATGAGCATGGTGATGTGTTGAAGAACAAGGCTCGATTAGTTGCTAAAGGATATCGTCAAGAGGAGGGTATAGACTTTGAAGAATCTTTTGCTCCAGCTGCTCGAATCGAGGCCATCGTAATCTTTTCGGCAAATGTCGCTAGCAAGAACATGGTGGTTTATCGATGGATGTAAAGACGGCATTTCTAAACGGAGATCTTAAAGAAGTCGCTCACGCCGCCCAACCTCAAGGATTTGTGAATCAAGAGCATCCTACTCACGCCACCGCTTGAAGAAGGCTCTTTACGGTTTAAAGCAAGCTCCAAGGGCATGGTATGATACATCGCTCTAAGTTTCTTCTATCAACCGGATTCATCAAAGGAGCAGTTGATCCTACATTGTTCACCAGAAGTCGTGCAAACATTTGATTCATGTTCAAATTTATGTTGATGATATTATCTTTGCCTCGATCGACCCAATGGAATGTGATCGTTTTCAAATGAAATGAGTTCAAAGTTTCAAATGTCAATGATGGGACAAATGTCATTTTCTTGGGATTACAAATTTCTCAAAGTCCCGAGGCATTTTCATAAATCAATCTAAATATGCAACAGAGATTTTAAAGAAATTTGGATTTGATTCAAGTGACCTGTTGACACCCCCATGATTGACCGAACCAAACTAGATGAGGACCTCTCGGGGATCATGATTGACCAAACGAAATATAGGAGTATGATTGGATCCACGATGTATCTCATCGCTAGTAGACCGACATTTTGTTCTCTGTGTGCATGTGCTAGATACCGTGCTAAGCCTACTAAAAGCACCTTGAAGCGAGCTTAAGCGGGTCTTTCGGTATCTCCAAGGAACCATCAATATGGGACTATGGTACCAAGGACACCGGTATGTCACTAACGGCCTATGCGTATGCCGATCATGCAAGTTGTCAAGATACACGTCAAGCACGTCCTGAGGTGCTCGGTTGTTGGGTGATAAGCTTGTGAGTCGGTCTTCAAAGAAGCAAATGAGTACTTCTATTTCTCTACGTAGGTTGAATACATAGCCATGTCATCTTGTTGTGCTCAAATCCTATGGATGAGATCTCAATTATCCGACTATGGCTTTGAATTCAACAAAATCCTCTGTCTTCGTGATAATAAAGTGCTATTGCTCTCTCATGCAACAACGCTCAACACTCAAGAGCTAAGCATATCGACATTCGACATCATTTCATCGAGGGAGCAGGTGGAAAAAGGTGTGGTGGAACTATATTTTGTGAGGTCCGAATATCGCTTAGCGACATCTTCACCAAAGCTCTTCCAAGAGAACGCTTTGAGTTTATTCTTCCACGCCTTGGTTTGAAAAGTCTTCAACCAGAACTCTCAAACGCCTTCGGGAGGAAGACGAGGAGTAAAGGTCTATCTTCATCTATCTCTTGTAAATAGTTATTCAAAAACAAAATAGAAAATTATAAAACTTTCAAAATCCATAAAAATCGAAAAATTCAAAAAAAAAAAAAAAAAAAAAAACTTCAAAAATATTGTCATTTTGTCATGTTTTCTCGGTTCGATAATATCTACGGTCTTTGTCTTTGTCATTCAAAGAATGACACGGGACTTTAGATGTTGTTCAATTTAAAAAAAAAAAAAAAAAAAAAAAAAAAAAAAAAAAAATTTTTGGGAGAAAGAGAAATGGTTTATTGTCATCTTCGAGCAATAACCCGTTTTAAAGAAAGAATGCACTATATCTTACCAAGTTTTCAAATCTTATGCTCGATTCTATAAACTCCTATCTGCGAAAACTAAATGCTTTGAAAAATAACTCAATCTCTATTTTGATAATCATCGGGACTTATTTGTCAAAATCTCTATCTCTCAATCAACAACCTCGCCATTGATTGAGGGGAGAATGATTTCAATTAAATTAAAAGTTATTTGGCATTAAAATTGTTTTCAAAAGATATACATGCATGTTTTATAAATGGAGTTTAAAGTCTTAAAATCCGATCATTATCGGTTCAAACGCTTTCACAATCATGTCACAATTCTCCTAAAGCTTTCAAAATCAATTTAAATCTATCGAGATCACAAATCTCAAATGATTTGATAATTGTGATCGGGGAGAATGTGTGATTTAAATTAGATTTAAACCGATAATTAGGTAAATGGTTATAAACGGATGTACATGCTATCCCGCCCACATGTGACAAACGATTTCAATTTTTCAATGCACATGTTGAGGGGAGCATCTATCTTAAAACCTTTGATTTAAAACGTGATCATTTATCCCAATGTGCGGGTTCCCTCGAGTATGTGCAAAACTCTTTTCAAACCTCGAGGCACATATTGAGGGGAGCAAATTTATGGAAACCTCATCCTTCCCGAATTGCTATATCTACTTGATTTGTTGAGGAAGTGATGTTGATATCTTTAGAAAATGGTAATCAAAAGAAGTTAATTCTTTCTCCACGCCTCCATGTGCAAAACATTTTCACTTGATGCACATGTTGAGGGGAGTTCTCGTTTAAAATATCAAAACAATTCGGTACAAAAGCTTTGATAATATATCACAAGTATCCGAATTGATTTTCAAATGGTTTTCAATTGGATCCAATGGCGTATGAACAATACCAAATAGACCGACCAACTTTACTTCATATGCGGTGATATAAGGATGATAAGGTTAGGTATGTGTTCCCATGATCCGCCGAGCCGGAGGGATCTACCGAGGACAATCCACTAGTTAGTGTAGAAGTCCTTAGGTATGATGATAAAAGGAGAAAATGAGATAAGGGAAGAGTGCGGACTAAGACCGAGCTAGTCTTCGGAATAAACCCACCAAGGTTCTAGCTAGGAAGTCTCGTGGTAGCGTCAAGGGGTTGAAGAATTAAAAGAATTGAATGTAAAAGGGTGAAAACAAATAGCCTCCATTTATTCAACCTTAGGGCGTAAACCGGGTTCAATTCATATGCTACCGATGGTAACATCGGTATTGAAGACAAGACGTCATGGACCCAAAGTGACGCCCGCACTTCAACTTCCCAAACCACTCAAGTTCCTCTTAAAAGGACTTGTTTCATTCTCACGGGAACCGACATTATCTATCGACTTTCTCTAGAGATGGTTGATATTGAAGTAGAGACCTCTCCCTAGTCTCCGAAACGGGATCCAAATATGCACAATTGAGTCTAGAGCCACGAGATCATCCATAAATCTCATTAGGACACTTTCAATGAAGACTCTGTTTCACACAATGTGGAAAGAGAGATTATAACTCGAGTTCTACGCATTATCCTTGTGGTATTGCCGTAACATCCGAGTGATGTGTTTATACATTCACAATGAAGATGGAAAGCCTCGGAGCCAACGTCTAACAAGCTCACGGTAGGTGGCATGTGAGATCTATTATATAGATCAACCATGTGACAACCGAATGAAACTATGGGCGATTCAATTTCTTGAATCAATCACGGTTCGAGTTAGGGATTGATGGATACCTTTGAAAAACCGGTCTTTGTGCTTATAACTCTTTCTTTAGTACATCGACCGTGTACTCATTTTTCAAACCAAAAGGTATTTTTATGATTGATAATTGATTTTCAATAAAACCTTCGTTGTATTGCAAAAACAATTTCTATTGAGCAATACACGATTGTTTTTCAAATCTCTTTTCATCAATCGATGGACTTAAAAATTCATTTGTTCACTCACTCCGTGTTGTCTTCTTTGAGACGTTCCGGTTTGAGAACACTAGAACATTCGCGAAACCACGTCAAGGAGATTCTTAGGAATCCTACCGATCACAGCGAGATTTGTATCGATCAACGAGGAACCGTGGGCCGTGTACCTCAATTCAACGAAAGTGATCAAAGACACTTTCGTGCGATTTGTTGCTAATCGCTGTATGCGTGTACGCCCGACGCTTTTGCGGTGATCGTAATGAAGCGGTCAATCCATAGCCGCATGCTCACTTAACACATTCATCTCAAAAGAAATCATGATTAGTGCATCAATGACTCGATATTTTCACTCCATGCTTCGCTGCTGCCGCCAATATCATGAATCAACTAAAGCTTCCGCCACTCGATGAGAAGAAATCATGATCCAAAATGTGAGCATGTCGGTCCCAAAGTCACAACACCACAATGGATGTCTCGTAGATTTTTGATAGCCGATGATCTCCAAAGATGGCTCAAACTCATCATCACGTGGATCGAAAAAGACCTCCACTTGGAATAACCAAACATGCAATGTGAAGAATCAATGACTACGAGCTTATGAGCAAAGGACTACATCAAGAATGCAAGATCAACTGTTAATGTAATATCTATCTCATTCAATGTAATTTTGATGTAAAATTGAGGTGACCTCCCTTAGGGGAGATTGTTAGGAATTAGAAATTCCGGTATTAAAGAGTCGGTCACCTCAAGTATATGTAATCGTAGAAAGCTCGTAGTCGTAGTTCTTTTAAGTTAAGTAATATTTTAGTTAAGTAACACCGTGGAGGACTCGGACGGGTCTTTACCCAGCTGTATGCCCGATCCACATACAGAGTGTGGCGAATTATGTAAGACTATAAATACTCTACCTTCCAAGGTAGAGTTGGAGCTCATAATAATATCTTTCACTTTCTCTCACTAAGTTCCCTAAAACCTCTAACTTTCTCTCTCTAGAATTTCACCTTATTCGCCACCTTGTGTTATGGTTTGATGTGTATGTGAAAAGTTATACCTTACATCCTCATCAGAATCATCCTCCTCAAAATCCTTGATAAACGAACGCTTAGAAGCCTAAAGATCAAGTGCCCGAGACACCCTTTTCTTTTCTTTGCTCTTCTGTCTTCTTCCAGAAGTGGAAGAAGGAGAAGAAACATAAGACAAAACATTCTCAGGATTAGATACCAAAGGTGGAACATCAGATGTAGCAAGCTCCTCCTTGTTAGTAGGAATAGACTGGATCCTAGGCTCTTCAGAAGGAATAAATGGAGCACTATCAGGAGGAACAGATGTGGGGACTCCAGCAGAAACAGTGACAGGAACAGCAGAAGAAGGCCTGAATGGATCTTCAGCAAGAATACTCTGATGTTCTTCAGTATGAAGATTGGATTTTGCTGGTGTCTCCAAAGGTTTGTTCACAGGTGAAGTATCCATAGTAATGTTGGCTTGCACATCTGGAATCTCCTCACTAAACCTCAGCCTCTTAACCTCATGTCCTTCAAGCATAGATGAAGGTCTTTTCAACCTTGCATATGGGTTAATACCATCCTTTTCCAACTGCGTGAGAATTTTGTTATACTCTATCACCAACTGATCATCTATCAAATACTTCACATAGGCCATAGTCCATCCATTGGTGTATACAACTGAACTCGTATTTTTCACAAACTTCCTCATATGTTGTCGTTGTTCATCTTGAGTAGGAGGTCGATCCCTTTTTGCCTTAGCTTTTCTCTCTGCATCTGCTTTCTTTCTCTTATTAGCCAGTGTAATCAGATCAGCATCAAAATTATCAGAATCAAATGCACCCCCAAGATGGACTGAGCAAGGGATGTACTTGTTGTAACTTCACCCACAATTTGTTGCCAAGTAGCAGCAGTGTAATGTAGAGAGGCCTCATTAAGCTCTTTCTTCCTTTGTAGTGTGAGATCAGGAACTGTGTGAGATTGACCTTGAAATTCTGCATCATATATGGCTTGAACCTTTTCTGCTACCAGTCTATCACCCTTCTCAAGTTCATGAAGTCTAAAAATCCTTTCTTGTTCAGCCTTAAAAGCAACAGGATCCATTTCTTCTTCAACCATAGGAGCCTTGCCCTTATCCTCAGAAGGAACAGATACTGGTACAGCACCAGTAGAATCCTTGGGATCAGAAGACACATAAACTAGTATCTCAACAGCATCAGAAGAAACCTTAGCCTCAGCATTCTTGTCATTAGAAATGGGTTCAGGTCGAAGTTGCACTTGATCAGAAAGAACAGTTACATCAGCAGCAACAGAAGTACTAGGAGGAACCATAGAACTAGTCTTGAGAACATTAGGATTTAGATTGGTCCTCCTTCAGGTCCTTCTCCTGTTAAAGACCTGAACTTCTGGATCTTTCTGAGTAGCAGTGTCTCCTAAAGAAACAAATGCCAAAACATGTAGTGCATTCAGATCAATATTAGTCCTCTATGTATCTTGTTCCTCTTTTGAATAAAAAACTACAACCTTGCTCCTCCTCTTGTTCAGTCTAACCTCTAAGTCTGTCACCCTTTTAAGCAATTTAACAATAGCACCACCAAGAGTCTACTTGGTATCCTTAAGCTCATTCCTTGTTTCTTTTAGCTGAGCCTCCAAGTCATCAACCTTCTTAGTATATCTGTCAATTAAGCTAGACATATTCATTAGAGTATCAGGATCCTCAGCTCCACTAACAGGATTTCCTGAGGTATTAGGAGCTTCATTGGACCTGGGAGGAGACATATAAAAATCACCACCAAAATTGGTGTCATCCTCAAAAGTATGACTAGGTGGACTAGAAGGTTGGACAAATGGTTGGTCAAGATTGACCTCAGTCTCAACAGGAATTTGACCATGTGATTCAGAGGCAATGACAGGCTCCTCAGGAGCAACAACTCTAGGAGATGGTGGGGCTATAGGTGCAGGAGATGGGGGTTGCTGGCTATCAGTGACAACTGATGCAGTTGCATCAGGAGCAATGGAGGCCCCAATATTAGTTGCAACTGATGCAGAGGCACCAGCAGCATTGGGAATGGATGACATAGTGTCACCAGTAGCCTCAACATTAGATGGCTCATTGCCACCAGTAGCATCAGCAGCACCAACACCTTCATTGCCAGAGGGCAACATAGAAGGTAACAGGGGTCTATGTTCTCCAGCAAAATTGGTTTTCATTGTAGCCAACAATTTACAGTTAACTTTCCAATTGCTCTAGGGGATTGATCTGAGGTTTCAATGCCTAAAATTATTTGAAGAAATCTGGGATACGTTAAAAATTTATGTTTGGTATCCTTTATGTTTTTAAGCATTTCCCCAAAGATATATTTTGAGAAATTATAATCTCTCTCCTGAGCTAAACAAATAATGGCTGTAGTAATTGAGCTAGAGAACTTATCCCAACCCCCAGACTTGGGACTTAAACACTGAAGGAGGGTGTGAACAAGAAATCTCCATTTAGGGCAAAATTTATTTTTATACAATATGAACTTCCCATCAGTGGGATACCCTAAGCTGGCCAAACCAATGATGATTTCTTCTCTATTATTGTCAAAGACACCTCCTTCATCATCTAATTTCAACTGAGTCCTTATGAGAGACTCAGTAATGACATACTCTTGTCCATCTATAGTGGCCACAATCTCCTTGGGTTGACCCTCAGGAGATCGCTCATGAGCTGTGGCCCAAAACTGCTTGACTAAAAAGTCATAAAAAAGAGACGGATAAAAGGTTAGGGCATACCTGAGTTTGGAACGCAGTAAGAACTCAATCATAGGATCATATAAGTCACTCCCTTTAGCCTTTTCCAAGAATGCAACTTTGTTGCGATCTCCTTTGAAAGCCAATGACGCCATTAAATGATCTGAGGAGGTCGAAGATGGGTTTGATTTCAAAATGAGAGGGAATTGAGCAATTAGGCCGTGGGATATCAATAATTGGTTATTTAAGTAAGTTACTTAAAATAACCGTTTAAATCGGCAAAACATTCACATAGAATCTTTGACCAATTTTGACGATAATCAAATCCCATATTTAATTCCCAATTTTACAAAACCAGCAGCAATCAAAAGTCAATCAGCAGAAATCATTTAGTCAACCAGCAGGAACTACTGAGCATTTGACCACTGTTTCCTTATCAAAGCTACCAGCAGAAACCATCCCTCATCAGCAGAAACACACATGAAGTCAGCAGGAATGAAGAAAAGTCAAACCCTGTTGTACTTAACTACGCATTAAAACTCTGCAGACTTAACCCTCATTAATTCAAATACCAACCAAGTCATTACTTCCATAAATTCTAACAACCAAAGATTGCACCTTGACCTTGCCTATTTAACCAACCCCTTGCCTCATAACACACATACAAACCAAATAACCCTAACACAACAGTCGATCACCAAAGTAACCATCATGAATAACTCTCCCAACCATCCAATTGAGATATCATCAGACTCATCTGAGGAGACATCATCCAATGATGGATGGATGTACTACTTTCCTCCCTACAACAACAACCTAAGGTTCATGTCAACAAACCCTCCACCATCACCAGCACCTCTTGGAAGTTCATCTGAAGATCAACCTTCTGCACCTTCCAAAGCTGAAGACTCTGGTTCTGAGCTGAGTTCCATGCCGAGCTTTGTCTCAGCTTATTTAGATACAGATGATTAACATGGTGGGTCTTCCAAGGCTATTAATGTATCTCCTCTTACTGAGCTGAGTTCCATGCCTTACTGATCCAAGACCAGGACCCTTCAACCCAACTCCTGAGAAAAGGGCTCAAGTGGTTGGTCTTGCTGCTCCCAGAGAGTGGGATTACATCAGCAGATGGGGAAAGGAGCATCAGAGGATGCCAGAGTGGGCAAAGAGGAGGCTAGAGTAAGTGCCTGGGAGATGAAAGCTGGAGTCTGGAGGAATCTTTTGTGAAGCTTATGTCATGTCCAGTGGTTCTTAGTAGCATAGAAAGTCTTGTAACAATGCACTGCATCCTAGAATGCAGTTTTTATATAAATAAAAGACTTTCCAGTTTCTTGTTTAATCTTTGCAACTGATTGTGTGTTTGATACTTGATCTACAAAATGGTTAGTAGTACACATAATATACAAAAATATACAAATATACAACTTAAAATCCTCCCCTTAATCCAAAAACCTCCCCTTAGGCATAATCCTCCCCTCAAACACAACAATCAGGGGTTGATCATGCCAATATGGACAACCAAAATTGAAACCTAGGGCCATCAAAAGCTTTAGTCAACAAATCGGCTACATTTTCATCGATGAATTTTAACCACTTGAATAAGATGTTTTTCATTAGCATCCCGATAAAATGGTGTCAATTTCTATGTGTTTAGTTCTCTGATGAAAAACAGGATTTTTAACAATGCAAATTGTACTTTGGTTGTCTATAAAGATTTTAGTGTTCATAAAATTGAACCCATAATCCAATAACTGATTTTGTATCCAAAGTACCTGACCACAACAACTAGCAGCAGCAACATACTCTGCTTCAGTAGAAGATGTAGCCACTATGGTCTGCTTCTTGCATTGCCGGAGATTAATCTCCTTCCCGAAACTAACAACCCCGGTAGTAGATTTTCGATCAAAGTTTGCACCAAAGATAGTCACTATCACTATAAGCTTCCAACTCAAATGGAGACTCTCTAGGATACCAAAGACCCAACTTAGGTTGACCTTTGAGATACTTGAAGATTTTCTTGACTGCATTCAAATAAGAAGTCAAAGGAGTGACCTGATGCCTGGAACAAGCACTAACTGCAAACATGATATCAGGCCTTGAAGCTGTCAAATACATTAAGGAACCAATCATAGATCTGTACAGATGTACATTAACAGCAGCATCTGGTTCATTATTTGACTTAGGCTTTGGGGCTTCATAAGGAGTAGTTGCAGTCCTCACATTTTCCAAATCAAACTTCTTGAGGATGTCATGCACATATTTCTCTTGACTGATGAAAATACCATCTGACTGTTGCTTAACATGAAGACCCAAAAAGAAGGTAAGCTTACCCATAGCACTTATTTCAAACTCACTCTTCATTAGTTCCTCAAATTCCCTGCACCAAGATTCTTTGGTGGAACCAAAGATAATGTCATCCACATAGACTTGGACAATGATGATATCCCTGGAGTTCTTCTTGATAAAGAGAGTCTTATCAATAGAACCTCGCTTGTAACCATGTTTCAGCAGGAATGAGGAGAGCCTAGCATACCAAGCTCTAGGTGCTTGATGAAGTCCATAGAGTGCTTTAACCACTTTGTAAACCATATCTGGATTATAAGGGTCCACAAAGCCTTTGGGCTGAGTTACATATACTTCTTCATCAATTTCACCATATAGGAAGGCACTTTTAACATCCATCTGATAAACCATGAAACCCATGCAGGAAGCAAAAGCCACGAAGAGTCTGATAGCTTCAACTCTTGCTACAGGAGCAAACACTTCATCATAATCAATGCCCTCTTCTTTCCTGTGACCTTGAGAAACCAACTTAGCCTTATTCCTTACCACAATCCCCCTTGCACCTCTTTTACACTTCGAAATCCATTTTGTTCCAATTGCATACTTCCCAGCAGGCAACTGAACAAGCTCCCAAACATTTTGATTCAAAAACTGTTGCATCTCTTCTTACATAGTAGCTACCCAATCTTCATCTGCTAAAGCCTGTGCAACACTGGTAGGTTCAACTTATGTGATTGTTCCTGTGTTGATCCTAAATGTAGCTAAGAAATGCGGTTTCTCCAAACTTTGTCTGCTTCACCTTACTTCGAGTTTGAACAGCTGAAGTAGGGTCACCAATAATCAGAGATTGTGGATGAACAGTGTTAACCATTTTTGTAACATTAGGACTAACATCAAATGAGGTGGCCAAGTTATTAAGCGTTGGGCCAAAGTCATCATCATATGAAGAAGAATAAAATATGTCTGTTCTTGACAAATGATGAATGTCTTCCAATTTAGAGCTTGAATATTGGGAATTGGCCAGATCAGATGGACATGGAAATCTAGCAGGAGAATCAACTAAACCCAGAGTATCAACAGTTGGAGTACTAGAGGGAACCGCAGGAACAACATCACTAACAGGAGGAACAGGAACACAACCAACAAAATTATGTTCAAGAAGAATCGACCCATTACTGCAGAAACAACTTTATCGGAGCATTCGACCAACATGATCGGTAACATTACCATCAGGAATAGATGCATTATCGCAGCTTCCGAGTTCTGCGGGCTTCAATAGTTGCTGCCTTAAGAGTTCCTCGGTGTCTTTGGAGAATTCATAACCATTCTTTTCAAAGATCATCCTTAGTGCATGCTCTTGGCGTTGAAGCTTCACAAGTTCTTCTCGCATATCCTAAATCACTTTGTTTTTCACCGAAGAATCCTTGTCCCCATTACCTAAAAGTGGTTAGTAGGAAAGGAAGGAACAACTATAAGTTGTTCATCACAATCAATCAATCATCATCCGAGGAACCTACAATGTTAGTTTGAGAAGCTTGTGGACTGCGAAAGATTAGATTTGAAATGAGTATAACCTAAGTGATCAGTTAAATAGTCAAGATCAAAGTACCATTCTTGACCGCTCCACGAACATTAGGTTTATCCTCCGTAAATCTTAGATTCGATGTTTCTTCTATCCTCTTGGCGGATATATTGTACACTCTGTAAGCCTTACTATGAGCAGAGTAACCAACTACAAAACCTTCATCGCTTTCCTTCAAATTTGCCCAAATGATCATTTGGTGTTCAAGATAGTCACATGACAACCAAAAGGCTTAAAGTAACTAATGGTAGGAATCTTCCTAGACAAGTTCATAAGGTGTCTTATTGTGAGGATGAGTTATCAAAACCCTATTCAAAACATAACGTAGAACGATCGCTTGATCCGAACATGGTAGGTAACTTAGAATCGGCAAGCATAGATCTTGCTACTTCAATGAGGGTTCTATTCTTCCTTTCAAGAACTCCATTTTGTTGTGGAGTCCCGGCATTCTTGTAGTCCTCTTTATCCCTTAGTTCCACAAAGTTCAATTAATTTGGCATTCTTGAACTCGTCCCATTGTCACACCTTATGGCTTTAACCTTTTATTCAACTGGTTCTCAACTAGGGCAATAAAGTTTTGAAGAACACGAAATGTTTCATCCTTAGTTCCCAAAAGAATACCCAAAAAACTCTTGTAGTCATCAAGAACCACTAGACAATAGTATTTGTGATCAATGCTTCTGATAGATGTGGGACCAAAGGGGTCCATGTGAAGAAGCTGCAACGATTCTGAAATTGTGCTGACGGCAGTAATGGATTTGTAAGAAGCCTTGTGTTGCTTTCCCTTGTTGCAGGCCACATAATTATGCTCATTAGTGAAGAATTTGGAAGGAAGACCATGAACAAAACCATGTTTTACCAGCTTGTTGATAGTTTTGAAATTTACATGAGCCATCCTTCTATGCCATTTGTTAGATTCATCCAAGGATGCTTTAGCCACCAAACAAGCCAACTCTCCTTCAAGCTGGACATCATTAAGATTGAATGTATACATATTATGTTTCCTTAGTACCTTGAAAGATTACTTGACTGTCATCGTATCGGCGGAAGTCTTTAGAAAGCACAAGACATTCAAGATCGATGAATAGAACACTATTCTTCTTGTCACATTTGAGAGACACGATTGAAGTTTCTAAGTTCTTCCACATAGTACACATTTTCAAAGTCCAGCTTGGAAGTTCTAATGGTTCATTTCCCTGTTATTCTGCCATCTCCTCCTCCAAAAGTAACAGTGCCTCCATGAATAGGGACAAAATCATGCAATCTTTCCCTGTTCCCTGTCATACTCCTAGAACACCCACTATCAACAATACCTAAATCTTTATTTGTATGAGGATCATCCTACAAGTTAAAAGATATACAACAACATTAGTATACATGGAGACCCAAGTCATTACTGACTTGGGCCTGCCTTGTGGATCATATTAGAAAAACCTGCAGATTAATGAGATCCACCATTGTTCTTGGAATCCTTCATGAATGATGGTCTATTTTGTCTCCAAGAACAACCTGCTGAGGTCTTAACAGCAGTATCCCACCTTGCCCCCTTTTATTCAATGGGTCATTATAAACAGGCCTATATCCATTTTGAAAATAAGTACTAGTAGGTCTGATTGAAGGCCTAGGAACATTTCTTCTCCAACATGAGGAAGATGGTCTATCGGCAGAAACTGGGTTACCAGCAGAAACTGGATTACCAGCAGGAACTGGTCTACCAAATAGAACCGGTCTACCAGCGAGATTGGTTCTCCACCTCACATGTTTTCCGAAGGAACAAATGGAGGAATTTTGGTCACATCATTCCATATTGGTCTCTGCCTCTATTGATTAGTACAAACACCCATTTGTTTCTCATAAAAATCACAATCTTTGATAAGATGAAATGTACTACCACAAACAAAACATGATTTCTTCTTAAAATGCTTGTTCATAACATGAGAAGTATTATCATAAACAAGCTTATTCAAACCACAACCAAAATCATAATTGTTTTTAACAGAATCAAAAGAACAAGAAATGTTTTTAAAATAAGCTGTCTTTGAAGAAGATTCATTAACAGCAACTCTTGGGGCAAGGTCAACTGGTAAAGGCTTGGGTGAGGCAGACTTGGGGTTGTAGACTCTTCACTTGAATCACAACTGGCAAAGTCTTTAGAATGGGTCTCTGAGGTCCTATCACTGGAAGAACAAGAGACAAAATCATTAGTTTCACTGCCAGTTTCAGATAAGTCATTAGACTTTTGGCCATAGGTCATATGTGATTCATCCAAGTCTAGAGTCTGGGTTAGGTGGTCTAACAATACCATTGATTGAGGAAGGAACAATATGCATTTCACCTTGTTTTACAAATTTAGAAGGTCGATATTTTTCTTCCTCTTCATCAGTGACAAGATTAAAAACACTATAGTCATTAGGGTCATATACCTCATCTGGATCAATATAATCCTTGATGCCCAACCCCATCTTAGTTTTTACTAACATAGAACTTTTCCTTAATTTTTCTAGATTTTTAGCTTGTTCTTGCCACTCTTTATGTCTAGCCACCTCTTTATCTAATTTAGCCTTTAGATCCTCTTTTTCTACATTAACTTTTACATTTTCTTTCTCAGAGTATTTTAACAAGTTAGTGGTGTTCTCCAAATCTCTCTCTAGCACCTTAATTCTCTCTTCAAGGGCCAATTGATTTTGTTGGTACCAAACCTTTTGCTTTTCTAAAGTTTTAACAGTTTTCTTATAGGCTTGAACCTGAATAAAATTTTCTTTATATTGGCCATCAATGTCATCAAATTCTCTTTTAAGGGCATCATATCTATCATTACAACCAAATATACAATTATGTACCTGAGATGTGATCCTCATCAATGCAAACTCCTCAACATCCTCACTCTCAGCAACATCCCTAGTCTCAGCAAGCAATCCAGTCTGAGGAGAACTGTCCTCTTTTCCTTCAGTTTCATGGTCAGTCCAATCAACCAATGAATCTACAAACACCAGAGCTGCAGGTTTAGGTTCTTTATTTTCCTTGAGCTTGAATGTAGAATATCTTCTTCTGTCACTTCCCTTCTTATCTGGGCATTCTCTGGCTAAGTGACCAATTTGATTGCATTCAAAACACCTAATCTTCTTTCTGTCAAACCTGGCTGCTTCCCTTCCCTGGTAACTGATCTTCCTCCCAGACTTCTTTTCAAACCTGTTGACTTTAACAGCAAGCATAGCCATCTGCCATTTTATGTCCAACTCCTCCAAGTCCCATTTATCCATCTGTTCAAAATCCTCATAAGCAAGCTGCTGTTGAGGTTCACTCTCAGCAACAAATGAGTAAAGCACATCCTCTAACACATTACTAGATTTTGATTTTCTAGTAGAAGAGGTGTATGTTGTGGTTGCTGCTGATGAAGAGGTGGGACTTTCAGCATATGACTTCTTGGTGTTAGCACTGGTAGCACTAACAAATGCTGAGTTTGTTGGAGTTAGAGAATAGGTGGAATGACCCTTGATATCAATTTCAAGAGTTCTAAGCTTGTTGTACAAATCATCAAAACTTAAGTAATCAAGGCCACCCTTTGCCTTGAGAGTAAGAGTAACCTGCCTCCAGGAAGAAGGTAGAGTACGCAAAAACTTGGTGTTGCATTCCTCATTGTCAGGTTTGGACTTCATCTGATTAAGCTGGCTCTAGATTTTCTGAAACCTGTCATACCCCTTGTGTATGCCTTCTTCTTCAGAAATTGAGAACTCCTGAAAGCTCTGCTTGAGCACAGTCTTCCCCATCTTTTTGGACTCTTCGTTACCTCCAAACCTTGCCTTGATAGCTCTCCAAATCTCTTTTGCATCATCAAGATGATGGAAGTCACTCATATGTTCATCTGGTAAACCTTAGAGCAAGGTGGTCCTAGCCTTTGTTTCCCTCTGAATAGCAATATGTTCTTCAGTAGTTGCTGCTGGAAGAATTATCACATTACCATCAGTATCTCTTCCAGTCTTCTTCTTGCTGTTGCCTTTCAGAACAATATTACAGAGATAGTAGTCATTGTTGGTTATATAATTTTCCATCTTCATTGCCCAGATGTCATATTCATCCTTCTTCAGATAGGGAAACTTAGCATTGTTGTTTGACATGGTGGTAACAACCTGCTGAATTGTTTGAGACTGAGACTGAGTGCTGGATGACTCAGGCTTATCCTTCTCATTGTCAGAGTTTGAAGTTGACATTGTTAGAGAGTGTTTAGGGTTTTGAGAGAATAAGGAAATCTTCTTTTTGGAGATTCTCACCAGGCTCTGATACCACTTGTTGGACCAGTCCTAGATTGTTAGGATCGTATATTTTATGTTGTTTAGATGATTCGGGTGGTCTAGGTAGATGATTAAACAAGATAGCCATTGTTAGAGAGATGAAGAGAGGAGAGGGAATTCTAGAGAGAGAAATATCAAAACAAATGAAAGGTTAGCTTAAGTTCCAACCCTCTACCTTGGGAGGTAGAGGTATTTATAATTCTGACACTACGTCCTCCTGACCGGATTGTGGATCGTGCATACAATGGGTAAAGACCGTCCTGTTAGGAATTAGAAATTCCGGTATTAAAGAGTCGGTCACCTCAAGTATATGTAATCGTTAAAAGCTCGTAGTCGTAGTTCTTTTAAGTTAAGTAGTAATTTAGTTAAGTAACACCGTGGAGGACGGACGGGTCTTTACCCACCTGTATGCACGATCCACGACCCAAAGTGTGGCGAGTTATGTAAGACTATAAATACTCTCTACCTTCCAAGGTAGAGTTTGAGCTCATAATAATATCTTTCACTTTCTCTCACTAAGTTCCCTAAACCTCTAACTTTCTCTCTAGAATTCCATCTTATTCGCCACCTTGTGTTATGGTTTGATGTGTATGTGAAAAGTTATATCTTACAATTGGTATCAAGAGCCATGGTTAGATCATATCTTGCACATCTTTGGATTTATAGTGGTTTTAGGTGGTTTTGAGTTTGAAAAGTTTAGTGGTTTTGCATCATTTGGTTGATTTCTTGTGTTAAAGTTTGAATTTTGTTGGTACTTTTATGTTTAGAATCATCAAAAGTGTTTAGGTTTTCATTTGGTAGCTTGAATCATCTTGGTTGGGTTGTTTTGGATTGAAAAGTGAAGGTTATTTGGTTTTCAAGCTAGCGACTTAGCTCTCGGACTTGTTTTCTTGGTAGCGACTTACTTCATAGTTTTGTAGCGACTTACGGTTATAAAAGCTAGCGAGTTAGAGCTAGCGAGTTAAAGTACAAGTAGTGGAATCTCCACTACGGTTAGCGACTTGTGGTAGCGACTTGGTCATGCGAGTTGCTCTTTAGCGACTTGCATATCTAGCGACTTGTGTGGCAATTCTTGCAAAATTTGGCTAGCGACTTAGTGCATGCGAGTTACTACTTAGCGACTTGCTTTTCATTGGCGACTTGGAACTCTAGCGACTTAGTGGTGTAGCGAATTAGTTGTTAGCGACTTGGTTCAAGAATTCGTAGCGACTTGGTTCAAGAATTCTAGCGACTTGGTTGATTTTCCGTCAAAACTTCAAGCGGCCATAACTTTTGAACCGTAACTCCGTTTTCGTTCTACCCATCAAAGCGACCGTGAGAACGAGGAGAATAGACCGCCGAATAAACTAAAGTTTATTCGGGTCAATCTTCGAGGTCTAAATCCGCTCGAGCGAAGTTATTGAGGTTTTAAGTTTTAGACCTAAATTTCTCGGGAAAAGCGGGCATAAACCAATCCGAATCACAACCAAACAACATCTCTGCTAATCCTACAAACAATCATATGTCCTAACACACAATTGTCTATCATTCCATTCGTCATTGCTTAACGGTTTGGTCTTGATTTTAGTAAAATCCCGAAAGATTCTATTTCTCGGTTTGAATCATAGACTTGTAAAATCCGTGCATTCTACCACATCATGTCTTACTCTCTTGACCCGGTGATTTGAAGTGCTTAAATTGTATGATGATGTAGTCAACCACGAGAATGTTAGCTACATCGAGCGATTAAAGATGATTGAATCAATCAATGAGGATGTGATATCTCGGGTTCGAGACTTTGAAAAGATGAAATGCACCGATCAATGCTACAAAATGCCATGCTAAAGGAATGTAACATTGAGCCCTTTCAACTACTTTATCGGCACCTCAAACTACTTTTATCTACAACTATGGATCGAACAAGCGATTGCTCTCTTCGTCGAGATTTTCCCATCTTGACAAGAACGTGCTACTAAACTTAGAACAAGCGAGGTTTCAAATTACTAAAGAGAAGTTCTCAACCGATGAATCTAATGCGACTCTTCAAGTAATCTTGATCAATTTGACCATTTATCCGGGGAATATTCCTCGATTTTGATGATGAAATGATGAAGTGTCTTTCAAGAAACACCTTTGGAATGGAAATTAGCGTGTTCATTGAGACATTCATACAACTCATGGATAATGTGGAGAAGTACATTGAGGAAGTTACACAAAAGATGAAAACGTGAATGAGTGTCGGTGCGGTTGAGAAATAGTTGTGATAAGTTGGGTAATGTATCATTAAAGAATCGGGTGTTGTTGAATGCGAGAATGTCGAGTCAACATATAATGATGAGTCGGGTAAAACACCGGATGATGGATCGGTTGGCCTTGAATCTGAGGCTCGAGATTGATAAGCTTGACACATCCAATGTCCGGTGACTCTCGTTACACATGTTGTGGATGCGGATAACGACCGAAATTGAGCGGTGTCATGTAATGAGGTACCCTTTCTTGTTCAACATTGTGCATCTGCTAAAGCACTTAAACAAACCGATCATAATGTTGAACATGTCTTTCATAAATGTTACATTCGAGGTGAGTCGAGATTAAGTGTTTCAAAACAAAGATTTGGTTGATAAGAAGGCTTTTGATGAACTTTCAAACAAATTCTCAAATCTTGAAAAATATTGCATTTCACTTGAAATCGCGATTCGAGTAAAGAAGAAAGTTTTCAACTTAACAAACCATGTAAAAACCGGAACTTCACGAATTCCATGAACTTTTGAAATTAACACTTTGAAAGCTCGACTTCAAGACAAAGAGTCAACCATTTACAATCGAAGAAACATATTTCTATCTTGAATGAGAAAAGTAATTTAGTCATGAATACACAAGACATTGATGCTATTATAACAAGAAATAATGAGCTGTCAATTTATGTGGCTAAATTACTAAAGGAAAATGAGTCTTTGAGAAAGCATCACGTAGAACTTAGTGAATCATCAAAGAAGCTAGAACTAAGTCAATGGAACAAAACTCTTTGATAGCAAAATTGATGAACTCAAAGCTCAACTTGGAAAAGAGTTTCGCTATTGTTGCCTTAAAAATGAGCTTAGGAAAACTCTAGGGAAAAGTGTGAACACTAAGTTTACAAAACCATCAACCTTGGGAAACCGGTTTCTCATCCCATTAGAAACCGGTCCATTGTTAGGCGACCCTCTGCGTTTATATCCGAAAGACCAAAATTTTCAAAAACACGGTTTGCCTCCCAAGTTGATGAGAAACAAGTTTTGTCAAAACCGGTCACTTCACTTTGAGTTGCCTAAAATT
Organism: Chrysanthemum lavandulifolium; assembly: GCA_022545495.1. Taxonomy (NCBI): domain Eukaryota; kingdom Viridiplantae; phylum Streptophyta; class Magnoliopsida; order Asterales; family Asteraceae; genus Chrysanthemum; species Chrysanthemum lavandulifolium. The sequence continues at coordinate 60,158,443 of CM040246.1, forward strand.
ATGCTTCTAGTTCCTCTAAACCTCAACGAGCATCTACTTCTACTCCCGGCACCTCTAGGATTAGTTCGAAAGCAGTGTCAAAATCAAGCATTAAAACCCGAATTCATATGATATTAATGACTTGTGTAAGAACTATTATCTAGAAAAGCTAGAAAAAGGCAGATTCGAAAAGACGGAATTTTAGGTGCAAGACCTAGGGTGATGAATTCTCACGAGATTTCAAGGCCTTTGCTAGTAGTTGTAAACCACTACCTAGGAACACTCAAAAGACTAGGGATTGGCGTGCGACTAAGAGTAGTTATTTGCATAAGAATGCTAAGCATGTAGAAAACAAAACTAGAAATTCGAGTCTTTTCCACATAAGAAACAGTTTCCTAATTCACATGCCAAGGTACTATCCACTAAGACCACTAACGCGACTAAGGTTCAACATGTTGTGAAACAATACAAACCAAAAACTTCGCCTAGATGGATACCAACTGCTAAATCCTTGGAAACTAGGATCAAGGATAAGTCTTCCACTGTGCATAAGAAGCCTTACAATCCTAGACCTTGCCATAAGTGGATACCGTCTGGTAGAATGTTTAAGGATCTTTGGACTTAGGTGGATTCCTACCGGAAAAGTTGTTTTCGATGAAAAATCAAGGTTGACCGTGAAACCCCAAAGAGTTTGGATACTAATGTCACTAACCCATATATATGCAATCAAGCTTGTAATGTTAGTACGGTACTCCTTACTCGATTCGAGATACTTGATCCTTCAATACATGGGTGGCTTAAAGTATGGATTACAAATGGATTGATATCTCATAACTCACGGGCTCAAGTTTCTCAACATTGATACTCAACCGGCTATGACGTCTGTTCACTTGATTCGGGCCTCGTACTTCATCATAATGGCGTCTGCAGATAACTCTTGAGCCCCGTTCTTCAAAGAAAAGAAAAGTGTACACTCTTACGTAAGCAATCTTGACTAATGAGAAATTCTCTCGTGAATGGTCATACTCATCTACATTCTTCATCAACAAGCTTCATGTTTTCCACGCTCATTCGGTCATCAAGTGGATCTCGTTCATTGGTGTATACTCCTATTCACTTGTTAAATCAAAATGGCAACCGGATGCAATTTTGAGGGAAAGAGTGAATATACTACATGATGATGGATGTTTGAATAATGGTTATCGACTTAATTTTTGATGATGATGAGTGTATATTACATTTGATGAAGAGTGTATATACTAAGGATAACGGGATTCATTGTTTTGATTTTGATGACTCTTCTCCAACGCCTAATGCTTCACTTACTAAGGATAAATGGGAATCAACGTTTGGGATTCATTGTTTTTCAAACATAGGTTTGATGAGTACTTTCAACCTCAAGCGAATGTTGATCATCCGACACGAAGCTCATGCTCCGGTTTCTATTGACTCAACTGGTTCACCATCTAAGAAGTACTTCTTGGAATTCTCAAGAATCCCAAATCTCCGTTATTCCTCAAGGCGTTAATAATGACTATCATAATATTGCGGTTGCACTCATGAATAATGATCCGCTCTTTGGTACTCCTTACCAAATCTTCACGGATTATTGTTCATGAATAGTGATCCGCTCTTTGGTATTCCTTTGCCAAATATTTACGGATTATTGTTTCTCTCAATGTGCACGCTATAAATCAACCACATGAACTTAAAGAAAATGACTTCCTCATCCGCTCGAAGACATTATTGGTGAATCTTCGGATCGGTCTCTACATGTTTACTTTTAAGGAAGAATGCATTGATATTGAGGAATCATTTGTTCGGTTCATTCGATGGGACAATGTACATCCGATTGTATGTTGTTTTCACGTGTTGGGCATTTGACACAAGTTGATGACTTGATTTAATCATTTATCACTTATTTGAGATTGAAGTTGACTTTCACAAAGGCGTGTTCTTATTTCATAACTTGCTCGGGCTTAAGAATTTGAGTTGAAGACTTGGTTTATCTAGTTACCGGCGATCGGGGTGGATGGTTGAAGACACGGTTAACTATCACTATTAGGAGTTACGTTGTTTTACTCGATGTCACATGCGGATGACGATGTGGATAATCTCAAGAGGTGTTAATGTCTCATACTTTGTTTGAGTAGTGAGTACTTAGAGATTTGCTTGAAGCATAGACTCTTGACACCGTTCTTCCATCTTTAAGTGCAAGCTTAAGACACAAAAGCGGGAATTCGACTTGATTTCAAGTTTGGTATATCGGGTTTTCTTCAAAAGTGGTCAGTTCAAATTGTCTACATATGGGTTGATAAAGATAGTCAGAGAGAGTTTATGTAGCAGTTGATTCTCACAGGATTCATTTGGGCTATTTGAGTTCTTCTCACAAGATTTCAAGTTTATGGGTATATTATGTGGAAGGTCTTGGTCACAATCTGTTCTCTGTTGGTCAATTTTGTGATTCCGATCTAGAAGTGGCTTTTAGAAAACATACTTGCTTCGTTAGAGAACTTGATGGTGTAGAATTATTAAGAGGTACTCGAGGTTCTAACCTATACACCATCTCTATCGATGACATGATGAAGTCCTCTCAATCGCTTGCTATCAAAGGCTTCTAAAACAAAGTCTTGGTTATGGCATCGTCGTCTTAATCACTTGAACTTGACACCATAAACAACCTTTCGAGAAAGGATCTTGTCGAGGCTTACCCAGTTAAAATATGAAAAGATCATCTTTGTTCGACTTGCCTATTGGGTATAAGCACGATATATGCCCACAAACCTAAACCCACAAATTGCGAAGTTCTTCATACCCTTCATATGGATGCATGCGGACCATTGAGAGTGCAAGCGATAAATGGGAAGAAATACATTCTAGTAGTTGTTGATGACTACTCTCGATTTACTTGGGTAAAGTTTTGAGGACAAAGAATGAAACTCCGGATGTCATCATCAAACTAATCAAACGACTTGAGTTCGACTCGACAATACTGATCGAATTGTTCGAGCAGACAATGGCACGAGTTTGTCAACAAAGACTTAATTCGATTTTATGAAAGTGTTGGAATCGGTCATCAAAGAAGTGTTCCACGAACTCCTCAACGAGCGTGTAGTTGAAAGACGAAATCGAACTCTTGTAGAAGCCGCAAGAACAATGCTTATTTATTCGAAGGTTCCAATGTTTCTATGGGTGAAGCCATAGCCACCTGCATGCTACACCCAAAATCGTTCCAATGTTTCTATGAGCTTGTTCATAACGAAAACCTGATCTCTCCTACCTTCGTGTGTTTGGAGCTTTGTGCTATCCAACAAATGACAGTCAAGATTTAGGAAATTAAGAGCAAAGGCATATATTGGAGTTTTTGTTGGTTATGCACCAAACAAGAAGGGTTACCGAATCTACAACAAGAGAACCCGTATTATCATAGAAACAATTCACGTTACGTTCTACAAGAGAACCAGTCAAATGGCTCCTGGACACTCCAGCTCAGGACCCGCACTTCAAAACAGTCCTATTGGTTCATCCCTTGTTCCAAACTCCTCTCAAGAAACTCCATATGTACCTCCATCTGAAGATGATGTAAAGAAATTGTTTGATCCAATGTTTGATGAACTGTATGAGTCTACTACTAATGAGGTGCTGATCCCTACAACAGAGGATGCTCATATTCCGATGAATGAAGTCAATCCATCGGTTTCAATATCGTAAGTCAAGAAGCACTGCTGCTTGATCCTTGATCTCATCAACAAATCATCATTCTTCAAATGTACATCATGGAAATGTTTACGCATCAATGATGAAGTTAATCCCTTGCAACTCACGAAGATGCTCCATTTGAAAACATATTTGCTACTCACGAATCATCATCGAACCATCTTCTTGAGGAGACATCGACTCGACTACTTCGGTTCCTCAACAAATGCCACATGAACACCTCGGAAAATGGACTCACGATCATCCATTAGACAACATCATTGGTAATCCTCTCGTCTGTATCAACCCGAAGCAACTCGCAACCGATGCCTTATGGTGCTTCTTCAACTCCGTACTATCTAAGATCGAACCAAAAGATGTTAAAAGCGCTATGAATGAAGATAGGCGGTTCAATGCTATGCAAGATGAAATTCATGAGTTTGATCGTCTTGATGTATGGGAGTTAGTACACCTCCGGGCGTGCTATGATTATAGCTCTAAAATGGATCTTCAAAGTAAAACTTGATGAGCATGGTGATGTGTTGAAGAACAAGGCTCGATTAGTTGCTAAAGGATATCGTCAAGAGGAGGTATAGACTTTGAAGAATCTTTTGCTCGATTGCTCGAATCGAGGCAATCGAATCTTTTGGCTAATCTTGCTAGTAAGAACATGGTGGTTTATCGGATGGATGTAAAGGCGGCATTTCTAAGCGGAGATCTTAAAGAAGTCGTCTCGTCGGCCAACTGAAGGATTTGTGAATCAAGAGCATCCTACTCACGTTTATCGTTTGAAGAAGGCTCTTTACGGTTTAAAGCAAGCTCCAGGGCATGGTATGATACCTATCAAAGTTTCTTCTATCAACCGGATTCATCAAAGGAGCGATTGATCCTACATTGTTCACCGGAAGTCGAGCAAACATTTGATTCATGTTCAAATTTATGTTGATGATATTATTTTTGCCTCGACCGACCCAATGGAATGTGATCGTTTTCAAATGAAATGAGTTCAAAGTTTCAAATGTCAATGATGGGACAAATGTCATTTTCTTGGGATTACAAATTTCTCAAAGTCCGGAGGCATTTTCATAAATCAATCTAAATATGCAATGAGATTTTAAAGAAATTTGGATTTGATTCAAGTGACCTGTTGACACCCCATGATTGACCGAACCAAACTAGATGAGGACCTCTCGGGGATCATGATTGACCAAACGAAATATAGGAGTATGATTGGATCCCGATGTATCTCACGCTAGTAGACCGGACATTTTGTTCTCTGTGTGCATGTGTGCTAGATACCGAGCTAAGCCTACTAAAAGCACCTTGAAGCGATTAAGCGGGTCTTCGGTATCTCCAAGGAACCATCAATATGGGACTATGGTACCCGAAGGACACGGTATGTCACTAACGGCCTATGCGGATCTTGATCATGCGAGTTGTCAAGATACACGTCAAATGCGTCGGGAGGTGCTCGGTTTTGGGTGATAAGCTTGTGAGTGGTCTTCAAAGAAGCAAATGAGTACTTCTATTTCCTCTACAGAGGTGAATACATAGCCATGTCATCTTGTTGTGCTCAAATCTTATGGATGAGATCTCAATTATCGACTATGGCTTTGAATTCAACAAAATCCCTACATCTTGTGATAATAAAAGTGCTATTGCTCTCTCATGCAACAACGTTCAACACTCAAGAGCAAAGCATATCGACATTCGACATCATTTCATCGAGGAACAAGTGGAAAAAGGTGTGGTGGAACTATATTTTGTGAGGTGCGAATATCGGTTAGCGGACATCTTCACCAAAGCTCTTCCAAGAGAGCGTTTTGAGTTTATTCTTCCACGTCTTGGTTTGAAAAGCCTTCAACGAAACTCTCAAACGTCTTGAGGAGGAAGGCGAGGAGTAAAGGTCTATCTTCATCTATCTCTTGTACATATATATTTGAAAAACAAAATAGAAAATTATAAAACTTTCAAAATCCATAAAAATATAAAACTTGAAAAATTGAAAAAAAATTGAAAATTCTTCAAAAATATTGTCATTTTGTCATGTTTCTTCGGTTCGATAATATCTACGGTCTTTGTCTTTGTCATTCAAAGAATGACACGGGACTTTAGATGTTGTTCGAATTTAAAAAAAAAAAAAAAAAAAAAAAAAAAAAAAAAATCAAAAAATATTTTTGGGAGAAAGAGAAATGGTTTATTGTCATTTTCGCAATAACCGCTTTTAAAGAAAAGAACGAGCCATGTTTTACCATGTTTTCAAATCCTATGCTCGATTCTATAAACTCTATCTGCTTGAAAACTAAATGCTTTGAAAAATAACTCAATCTCTATTTTGATAATCATCGGGACTTATTTGTCAAAATCTCTATCTCTCAATCAACAACCTCGTCATTGATTGAGGGGAGAATGATTTCAATTAAATTAAAAGTTATTTGGCATTAAATTGTTTTCAAAAGATATACATGCATGTTTTATAAATGGAGTTTAAAGTCTTAAAATCGATCCATATCGGTTAAAACACTTTCACAATCAAGTCACAATTCTCCTTAAAAGCTTTCAAAATCAATTTAAATCTATACGAGATCACAAATCTCAAATGATTTGATAATTGTGATCGGGGAGAATGTGTGATTTAAATTGGATTTAAAGCGATAATCGGGTAAATGGTTATAAAAGAATGTACATCTATCCCTTCCACATGTGACAAACGATTTCAATTTTTCAATGCACATGTTGAGGGAGCATCTATCTTAAACCTTTGATTTAAAACGTGATCATTCATCCTAATGTGCGGGTTCCTCTAGTATGTGCAAAACTCTTTTCAAACCTCGAGGCACATATTGAGGGGAGCAAATTCATGGAAACCTCATCCTTCCGGAAATGCTATACCTACTTGATCTGTTGAGGAAGTGATGTTGATATCTTTAGAAAATGGTAATCAAAAGAAGTTAATTCTTTCTCTTGCCTCCGTGTGCAAAACATTTTCAATACTTGATGCACATGTTGAGGGGAGTTCTCGTTCTAAAATATCAAAAACAATTCGGTACAAAAGCTTTGATAATATATCACAAGTATCCGAATTGATTTTCAAATGGTTTTCAATTGGATCCAATGGCGGATGAACAATACCAAATAGACCGACCAACTTTACTTCATGTGCGGTGATATAAGGATGATAAGGTTAGGTATGTGTTCCCATGATCCGCCGAGCCGGAGGGATCTACCGAGGACAATCCACTAGTTAGTGTAGAAGTCCTTAGGTATGATGATAAAAGGAGAAAAATGAGATATGGGAAGAGTGCGGACTAAGGCGAGCTAATCTTGGAATAAACCCAACAAGGTTCTAGCTATGAAGTCTCGGTAAGCAATTGAAGGGTTGAAGAATTAAAAGAATTGAATGAGAAAGGGTGAAAACAAATAGCCCTCCATTTATTCAACCTTAGGGCGAAACCGGGTTCAATTCATATACTCTTGATGGTAACATCGGTATTGAAGACAAGGCGTCATGGACCCGGTGGCGCTTGCACTTCAACTTTCCAAACCACTCAAGTTCCTCTTAAAAGGACTTGTTTCATTCTCACGGGGAACCGACATTATCTATCGACTTTCTCTTAGAGATGGTTGATATTGAAGTAGGAGACCCTCTCCTAGTCTCCGTTATAGGATCCAAATATGCACAAATTGAGTCTAGAGCCACGAGATCATCAATAAATCTCATTAGGACACTTTCAATGAAGACTCTCTGTTTCACACAATGTGGAAAGAGATTATATCTTGAGTCCTCGCATTATCCTTGTGGTATTGCGGAACATCCGAGTGATGTGTTTACATATTCACAATGAAGATGGAAAGCCTTACGGAGCCAACATCAAACAAGCTCTGGTAGGTGGCATGTGAGATCTATTATATAGATCAACCATGTGACAAGCGAGCAGAAACAATGGGGCGATTCAATCTCTTGAATCAATCTGGTTCGAGTTAGGGATTGACGGATACCTTTGAAAAACCGGTCTTTGTGCTTATAAACTCTTTTCTTTAGCACATCGACCGTGTACTCATTTTCAAACCAAAGGTATTTTTATGATTGATAATTGATTTTCAATAAAACCTTCGTTGTATTGCAAAAACAATTTCTATTGAGCAATACGATTGTTTTCAAATCTCTTTTCATCAATCGGTGGACTTAAAATTATTTGGTTCACTCACTCCGTGTTGTCTTCTTTGAGATGTTCGGTTTGAGAACGACTAGAACATTGCGAAACCACATCAAGGAGATTCTTAGGAATCCTACGATCACGGCGGTGCTTGTCTTGATCAGCGGGGAACCGTGGGCGTGTACCTCAATTCATCGAAAGTGATCAAAGACACTTTCGTGCGATTTGTTGCTAAGCTGTTGTATGCGAGTGCGCTGGCGTTTGCGGTGATCGAATGAAGCGGTCAATCCATAGCCGCATGCTCACTTAACACATTCATCTCAAAAGAAATCATGATTAGTGCATCAATGACTCGATATTTTCACTCCATGCTTACGCTCTGCTGCGCCAATATCATGATTCAACAAATGCTTCCGCTACTCGATGAGAAGATATCATGATCCGAAATGTGAGCATGTCGGTCCCAAAGTCACAACACCACAATGGATGTCTCGAAGGATGTGTTTTTGATAGCCGATGATCTCCAAAGATGGCTCAAACTTATCATCACGTGGATCGATAAAGACCTCCACTTGGAATAACCAAACATGCAATGTGAAGAATCAATGACTACGAGCTTATGAGCAAAGGACTACATCAAGAATGCAAGATCAATTGTTAATGTAATATCTATTTGTATTCAATGTAATTTTGGTACATTATTGAGGTGACCTCCTTAGGGAGATTGTTAGGAATTAGAAATTCCGGTATTAAAGAGTCGGTCACCTCAAGTATATGTAATCGTTAAAAGCTCGTAGTCGTAGTTCTTTTAAGTTAAGTAGTAATTTAGTTAAGTAACACCGTGGAGGACAGACGGGTCTTTACCCAGCTGTATGCACGATCCACGCCCCAAGTGTGGCGAGTTATGTAAGACTATAAATACTCTCTACCTTCCAAGGTAGAGTTGGAGCTCATAATAATATCTTTCACTTTCTCTCACTAAGTTCCCTAAACCTCTAACTTTCTCTCTAGAATTCCATCTTATTCGCCACCTTGTGTTATGGTTTGATGTGTATGTGAAAAGTTATATCTTGCTTTGGATTGACTTCTCAATTCGATCGGTGCAACCGTCAAATGTACTGCAAACAACGATAGCAATAAAACACACGAAAGTGTCTTTGATCACTTTTGTTGAATTGAGGTACACGACCACGGTTCCCGTTGATCAATACAAGTCTTGCATGTGATCGGTATAATTCAAGAATCTCCTTGTGAGGGTTTCGCAATGTTCTAGTTGTTCTCAAACCGAAATGTCTCGAAAGAAGACAACACAGTGAGTGAACCAATAATTGAGATTCAGCGATTGATGAAAAATTGATTTGAAAACAATCGCGTATTGCTTAGAAGAAAGAGTTTTGTGTCTGACGTAGGTTTATGAAAAGATCAATTTTCAATCAAAAATACTTTTGTATTTGAAAAGAGTACACATTCGATGTGCTAGAAAAAGAAGAGATTCGCGCATCGAGCGGTTTTCCAAAAGTATTTTTCAATCGAGAGATACTTTTGTGTTTGAAATATGAATACACATTCTATGTGCTAGAGAAAGAGGAGATTTGCACATCGAACGGTTTTTCCAAAAGTATTCGTCAATTCATTTCCTGGACCAAGGTTGATTCAAGAATGAATCGCCCCATCGTTTCTATCCATTTTTCACAAGCTTGATCTTTAGAAGAGATCTCACATGTTACCTACCAAGAGCTTGTTTGATGTTGGCTCTAGAAGGATTTCCATCTTCATTGTGAATATTTTTACATATCACTCGGATGTTCTGGCAATACCACAAGAATAATGCGTAGGACTCTCAATATCTGCTTATTTTCCACATTGTGTGAAACAACAAGTCTTCATTAATTTTGTGTCCTAATGAGATTTTGTGGATGATCTCTTGGCTCTAGACTCAATAGTGCACATTTGGTTCCTATGCCGGAGACTAGGGAGAGGGTCTCCTTCTTCAATATCAACAATCTCTAAGAGAAAGTCGATAGATTATGTAGGTACCCCGTGAGAATGAAACAAGCCCTTTTAAGAGGAACTTGAGTAGCTTGGGAAGTTAGGTGCAGTGCGTCACTGGGTCCATGACGTCTTGTCTTCAATACTAGTGTTACCTTAGTAGACACCAATATCATATGTATTAAACCCGGTTTCTGCCCTAAGGTTGAATTCATGGAGGGCTATTTCTTTTCACCCTTTTCACATTCAGTTCTTTTTCATTCTTCAACCCCTTAAGTGCTTACCGAGACTTCATAACTAGAACCTTGTTGGGTTTGTTCCAGTACTAGCTCTGTCTCAGTCGGCACTCTTCCCATTTATCATTTTTCTCCTTTTTTCATCATTCCTAAGGACTCTACACTATCTAGTGGATTGTCCATGGGTAGATCCCTCCGGTTCTGGCGGGATCGTTGGAACGAATACCTAACCTAACCATCCTTATAACTCCATGCATAAAGTAAATTGGTCGGTCTTTTGGTATTGTTCTTTCCTTCTTGAAACCAATTGAAAAATCATTTGGAAAATCAATCAAGGTACTTGTGATATAAAATCAAAACATTTTGTACCTTAATTGTTTTGATCATTTAGAAATGCTCCCCCTCAACATGTGCATATGATTTTGAAATTGTTTAGCACATGGAGGCAAGAGTTCTTTGAAATAATTTCTTGATCGCAATTTCCATAGAAAAAGCCATTTGATTTTCTTGGTAAATTCTCCCCCTCAATATGTGCGTAGGATATTTGAAAATCATTTTGCACATAGAGGCAAGAGGTTTTTGAAGTACTTTTTTCATGATTGCCAATAGAAACCATTCGCTCCCCCTCAATATGTGCATCGATATACGAAAGAGTTTAGCACATATTATAGAGAACTTGCACATTGAATCAAAGCGATCATCTTTATCAAATTACATATTAAATCACAAATTCTCCCGATCAAAATATCGAACATTTGAGATTTTGGATCCCAAGTGATTTAATAAGGTTTGGAAAACATGGGAGAATATGTGCACGATTTAAAAGCTCTTACGGTTTATGGTTAAATGCTCTCCACAATCATGTGCATTATGTATTTCAAAATCGTTTGGCACATGAAGGAATGAGTGCTTTTGAAACAATCACCCTTTAAAACCGATTTGAGATTTAAATCACGATATCTCCCCCGATCAAAAATTTCAAACCAATTGAGATTTTGGATCCCGATTGATTTAAATCATTTGGAAAATTTTGGGGGAAAGACGTGGCAAGATTTAATTTTGAAAAATGATGGATAAGGAACAGTTTTTCAACATTAAAGATTGTTAGTGTCAGGTATGATCGTTTTTAAAAGATCTTTAAGTAGAATAAAACAATTTCACAATCAAACAAGAACAGAAAAAATTTCATTTTGAAAGATCTTTGGTTTTTAAAGAAAATCATACCATGACATAACATTAAATCTTTAGATCACCACTTATTTTGTACAAACGGACTTGATTGATGAAATATTGTTTGAAAATATTTTATTTTAAATCACTCTCCCCCTCAATCGATGACCGTAGTCGATGATTGAGTGACTTAAGTTTTGATAAAGTGAAGTCCGGTGATTTCCAAAATTAAGTCCAATTTATTTTCAAAACCCATATTTTCCATTTTCAAAACAAGTATTTTCGAATGTTTTAAAATGTTATCATCCACTACTTGTCTGCACAAAGATACGTTAGGTGGTTGAGCCGCTTTTGTTGTTGTTCTTGGAGGTTTGGAAGAAAACCATCTGGCGATGCAGTGAGACCTCTTACGTTGCATTTTTCATTCCAACTCTCCATAGAGGTCAAATTAAGCTCCGTTTCTTCATTTGATGATGAAGAAAACCATCTGGCGATGCGGTGAGACCTCTTCGTTACATTTTTCATGCCAACTCTCCATAGAAGTCAAATTAAGCTCCGTTTCTTCATTTGTCAACCCAAGATATAGTTACCGTTTCCTTTCAGCATCCAATCATCTTCAATTGTGGGATCCGGATCAGGAACATTCTTATATACCAATATACCTGCATACGTTAGTGAACACACATACAAATATATGGTGGTCGACATCACCCAAACAACAATCGACTAATAAAAGTCAATCCAACATTTCAATCATATCATATAAAGCATGGGAATAATGTGTTTATCAAACTCTAATCATCTAATCCTAACAATCTTATCCTAGGCACCTAGTCCTTCAACATAGGTTAACATTATTTTTCAGTTAAGCATTTAGGATAATTAGATAAGCCCGATTGATGATATAAATTTGAAAACATTCTCCCCCTCAATCAATGACTCATTTTTTTGAAAAGTTTAAAAGCGCTGAAGTCATTCATTGAGTTTTCAATTTTATAAAAACTCTGAATCTGATTGTTTTTAAAGCAACTCATTTACCACCATATTGTTAAAACAAATATTTTTCAGAAGAATTTTTGAAGGAAAAATATTTGAGTAGGAAAGTAAGTCTTCGACTTACTTTCCTCATTTGTTTTAGGATAAGTGCACGAAATATTTGAAAATTGGTTTAGCGCAACACTTTCCTTTATTGAAGAACGGGTTGCTATCTGAAATAATAGCAAACCATAGTTTAAGCACGGGTCACAATCAAATAACACCTCAACTAGCCATTTGATTTGTGACACGTTTGAAAAGAAATATTCTTGTTAGGAATTAGAAATTCCGGTATTAAAGAGTCGGTCACCTCAAGTATATGTAATCGTTAAAAGCTCGTAGTCGTAGTTCTTTTAAGTTAAGTAGTAATTTAGTTAAGTAACACCGTGGAGGACAGACGGGTCTTTACCACCTGTATGCACGATCCACGACCCAAAGTGTGGCGATTTATGTAAGACTATAAATACTCTACCTCCCAAGGTAGAGTTGGAGCTCATAATAATATCTTTCACTTTCTCTCACTAAGTTCCTAAACCTCTAAGTTTCTCTCTAGAATTCCATCTATATGCTACTTTGTGTTATGGTTTGATGTGTATGTGAAAAGTTATATCTTACAATTGGTATCAAGAGCCATGGTTAGATCATATCTTGCACATCCTTGGATTTATAGTGGTTTTAGGTGGTTTTGAGTTTGAAAAGTTTAGTGGTTTTGCATCATTTGGTTGATTTCTTGTGTTAAAGTTTGAATTTTGTTGGTACTTTTATGTTTAGAATCATCAAAAGTGTTTAGGTTTTCATTTGGTAAGCTTGAATCATCTTGGTTGGGTTGTTTTGGATTGAAAAGTGATGTTTATATGGTTTTCAAGCTAGCGACTTAGTTCACGGAATAGTTTCTTGGTAGCGACTTGCTTCACATTTTTGTAGCGACTTACGGTGTTGGTGCTAGCGAGTTAGATCTAGCGAGTTAAAGTACAAGTAGTGGAATCTCCACTACGGGTAGCGACTTGTGGTAGCGACTTGGTCGATGTGAGTTGCTCTTTAGCGACTTGTGTTTCTAGCGACTTGTGTAGCTTAATTGCCAAAATTTGGTTAGCGACTTGGTGCAGAGCGAGTTACTACTTAGCGACTTGCTTTTCTCGTTAGCGACTTGGGATTCTAGCGACTTGTCGTCTAGCGAATTAATTGGTAGCGACTTAGTGCATTTGTTTCTAGCGACTTAGTGCATTTGTTTCTAGCGACTTAGTGCATTATCATCTAGCGACTTGAGTGATTGTTTACGGTTTTCTCTTGATTTAGTAAAATCCGTGAAAGAATCTATTTCCGGTTTAATCATAGAGTTATAAAATCCGTATAATCTCATCAACATGTCTACCAACGTCCCTACTATCATCTCCATTGCTTGCCGAGGATGTACAAGCGGTTGGTTCGGATACTCGTCCACCCATGCTTGACAGTAATCGACTACGATTCTTGGGCTCAACGAATCGGATCAGTATTGCCTTGGAAAGGAAAATGGTGTCAACATTCTTAAATCCATTGATGAAGGACCATATCGAGTTGAGACAACTAGAGACATACTAGATACTAATGAAGATGGTACTCTGTTACGGAATGGACAGACCTATGATGTATGATGAACTTGATGATAAGGAGAAAAAGAGATTCGATGCGAGATATCGGGGCTTCAAACATTGTTCTTCAAGGTCTTCTAAAGACATCTACAAGTCGATCAATCATAACACCGATGCAAAGGCGGTTTGGGATAATGTTAAGATGCTTCTCTCGGTTCGAATTAACTATGGAAGACAGAGAATCCCAACTCTATGATGAATTTGAGCACTTCAAGATGAAACCGGATGAGAGTGTCTATGAGTACTATGTGAGATTCCATAAGTTAGTGAATGACATGAGGAACATCGAATGACTATGCCTAACATTCAATTTGAACTCAAGTTTGTGAACAACATGAATCCCGAATGGCACAAGTTTGTCACATTGTGAAACTCACTAAAGGATTGAAGAACACAAACTATGAGCAACTCTATGCCTTCCTCCTTCGAATGAGAGACATGCTATGTTTGAAAAATTGATTCTCAATCGGTTCAAAACCAACCGAGGGAGAGACGAGCTCGTCTAATGACTCAACACTTTCTACTCAAACATTGGAATCACAACCAAAGCATCACAAGTCATACCCTTGGGTAATGGTAATCACAAACTCATCCACGATCCCATGTTCAAACAAGGCGATCTTGATGCACATGTGGGTAACATCATTAATCAACTAGCTCTTCTCATTAGTCAAAACATGAATTCTCTCCACAAACCAACAACAACCTCGGAGCGCATCTAACCCACATAATCAAGCCATTTGTTAAAGATGTAAGGATCGTGGTGCAACCAGATTCGGAAAGACAATATGATCGGGGAAGAGGTGGAGTGGGAGAGGTTATGTTGGCAACCGAATCGAGGAAGAAATGGTAACCAAGGTCAAGCTAAGTCAATCAAATGCTATAAGCGTGGTGGTGAAGGACACATTGCAAGGCGCACATCTCCAAAGCGTCCTCGAATGCGACACTTCGAGATAAGATGTTCTTGCACAAGCTCGGGACAATGGTGCTGCGTTGGATGAAGAGGAATTCTTGTTTCTTCTTGAGGGCAATGCCAAGACCTATGATGCGAGATGTGGATGAGCGACTGATTCGGGAGATAGGTCACAATCATCGAATGCCTTTCAAGTCAGCCGTTGTGATGCTTACGACTACGATGTAGATGATGGACCCATCGCACACACAATCTTTATGGCTAGCATCTCTCCAATGGTTTCTCCCAAGATCTCTTCTTCACCACAAGGTGGCCCATCCAAGGATAAACTCATCTCGAGGTATTAAAACTATACGATGATCTTGATGTGCAATGGATGCATGACAAAGTACAATCAACGAAACTATTGAATCAAATGTTGAAAATATGGGTAATAACAATATTGTCCCATACGATCAATACGTGAAACAAAGTGAAAGTAAAGTTGTACCAAGTGATGCATCTTATGCGATCAACAATGACTATGTCTTTGATGAATACCTCGCATGTGCTCACGATGATTCCATAATTTCTGAACTAAATGCTTATAAGGAACGTGTTGCTATTTATGAACAACATGCAAAATTTGAGTTGACCACTCGTGAGCGAAAATGGATGTCCAAGTGAGTACGATGAATTAGAAAAAGTAAGTTTAGAAGAAGTATTGAAACAAAATTAAATTCCTTGCAAGAAAAACTTTCTAAAACAACTAAACAAAACAAGAACTTCAAGAAAATGTGAAAATGCTTAAGCAAGAATTTAATGCAAAGGAATCAAAACTCTTGAGAGATTTTTCTAATCTGAAAACTTTGAAAACAAACTTGAAAACAAGTTGTACATACAAGGAAACACCATTCGATTTCGCATGGTCACCAAACATCGAGTCTTAGCGATAAGCATAGCATTCCCTTGTTGAGGAACCAAATCCAGAGGTAATTAAAAGGCTAGAAATGCTCATAAGGTGCTTTATGATGGTGATGAAATCCTTAAGCCTAGACGAAACCTAGTTGCGTTGAGTGCCTTGAGGAAGATAAGAAATCAAATGAAATCACTAGGGAAAAGATGAATAAGAAACAAAATGATCCTAAATGCAAAGAAAAACATAATTATCGCTCCTCATGATTACAAGAAGGAAAAGCGGATTTCCTTGAACAAGTTTAAGCCTCGAGACATTGTTGACTCCCAAACAAGTCTTACGGAAAAAGGATTTAGATAAGCGAAGCGGAAAATATTGTTGAAACCAACCCTCCCTTTGGAAAATGCCTGAAGCGATTGTGTATCCTCCTAATACACCAATGCATCTTGTACCTAGGAAGATTGCCACTAAAAGCAAGACATTAATTAGCCAATATGTTATGTTTCAACTATTTGTTGATTTTGAGAAAACTTGCAAGAAAAGGATCACACCCATGGTATAGCCAAGGAGAAAGGGGTTTGAACAAATGAAAGAATGCTATCGTGAGGTCATGCCCTTCTTTAAACTTCTAAAAGATCACTTTGAGAGTCTTAAAAGGAATAGAAGCGATATTAAGGGAATGGAAAAGGAATTTGATGCAATGATTGTTGAAGTTAGTGACTATGAGCGTGCATTGAAATATAATGAGATTGAGAGAAAGAACTTGCATACATTAAATGAGAATCTTATTCTTGAATGTGTTGCTCAAGATGTGTTTTCATTGCTTCAAATTGCTTTGATTAATGCTTCCAAATTTCATGAATTATCTGTGCCCGAAAGTCTCCCATGATCGTGTCATTGAGCTTGAAAAACTAATTCCAAACTAAGCGAGAAAATTGAACGGATGATCACGACAATTTGGTTAAACATTTTTCTAAACTAGAAGTTGAGTACTTTAATTTACAACTAAAATATCAACATCTCAAAGAAAATGTCAAAACTTCAAATATCAAGACATCTTGAGATGCTCGAGTTTGATGCGCTTTTCAAATCAACAAGCGTGATGAGCGATTCAAGCTCGGTGCAACACGATCGAAAGTTGAAAGCCCAAATCTCTCAATTAAAGGGTCAAACAAACAATATGACGAGGCTCCCAAATGCCTCCTTCTTTAGATTCTCGAATTCTCAAATGTTTCATCTTCAAAACCTAGTAAATGCTTTACAAAGGAAACGAAAGTTTTCTAGAAGAAAATGAAAAGGTTAAACGTCACTTCAATGAGTTGTTTGAATCAATTAAAGTCACTCGTAACCAAAACAACGAACAAATAACTTCATTGCAAAAGGAAATTGAGAATCGAGGAGTCGGTAAAAGGGAAAATGCCAATGATCAATGGGGAGAATGTTGTATCTAAGGTTCACTCGGGTAATAACTGCTTTATCATGACATATGTCCCCCCTCACCTAAGGAACAACAAACTTGCCATTGAAACATATTTCTCATCCCTTAAGGATTGCTTAGAATGTCTGCGTGAGATTGTTGAAGAGGATAAGCTAGAGAAACCTCATGATAATGCAATTGGACATGCATGCTCATATGCCAAACGATCTCAAGAAATCTTAGAATGCTTGATCACTATATGCCAAAAGACATTAGGTGAGAGAGTTAACCCTTTGATTCCATGCTCAATGCCTAAGGCCAAAAATGATATGCACTCGGTTCCCAATGTTTTGAATAAGAGCCGTAGTGTACCCTTGAGTAGTTCAGATTCTAGATATGTCAATGCTAGGAAAGAGAACTCAAATGTGCCTTCTAGGAGTACTAATCTCAGTACATCTAGCTTTAAGAAAGTGAACCGTAGTGCACACATGTAGTTCGGATCCCAAGACATCTAAGCAGGTGGTGCAAAGAGTAGTAAAACAAACTAATGTTCCCATTCCTCTACAGAGTAATCGGTGACATTAAAGGGAGCGGTCAAAGTCTCAAGACAATACAAGGAATGATAGGACCTCATGAAGCTAAAAATGTGCCTTTGGAAAAGAGTAGAAGAACAATCTAGGAACTTTAAGCTTGAATTGAATAAAGCGAATCGTGTTGATTCTAGTATTAGCCATGCGCGTCTTGTAATTAATTCAATTACGATACTATTTGCAAACCTTGTCTTGATGACTTGAATTCATTTCTAATCATGAATGTGGTGTCAATGTTTTGCCTAATGATGTTAATTGTCCGATTAATATTGTTAATGCTAAAATTCATGCTAAAAAGGCTAAAAAGCAAAGCGAAAAAGTTAGAAAACAATGGAAACCCACAGGAAGAACATTCAAGAGAATAGGTTTTATTGGATACCGTTGGTCATAAGACCAATCGAGATAATGCCCACTAGAAAATGGATGCCTCTTGGTAGAACTATTCCACTAAGAAGTGGTCACATCGCAAGCAGGGCTATCTGAGACACTAGTATTGCATCTATTCACAATGATCCCAACCTCATTTTACGATATGAATGCTTCTATTTCGATATGGGTGTTCCAACTGCTGCTACTAACCAAATGGAACCCATTCTTGCATGGGGATCCCAATAATCCAGATTATCCATTCTTATACATGTTCAGCTGCGCAGATCGTTCAAATCGCTTACGTGGTACCGGACTCAGTTTGTTCCAAGCATCTGTTGGAGACCGGTCACGCTCATGAACTTCGTGAGCAAATTCATCGGGGCTATTAGATTTGGTAATGATCATTTCGGTGCTATAATGGGTTATGGAGATTATGTAGTTGGTGATAGTGTCATCTCGAGAGTGTATTACGTGGAAGGTTTAGGTCATAATCTTCTCTGTTGGTCAATTACGTGATTACGATCTAGAAGTAGCCTTGAGAAAAACATACCGCTTTGTTAGAGATCTCAACGGTGAGGAACCGCTGAAAGGAACTCGTGGCTCAAACCTTTACACCATCTCTATCGATGACATGATGAGGGCATCTCCAATCGCTTGTTATCTAAGGCTTCAAAACAAAGTCATGGTTATGGCATCGTCGTCTCAATCACTTGAACTTCGCACCATCAACGATCTTTCGAAAGGACTTAGTTGCGGGTTACCTAGACTAAAGTATGAAAAGGATCATCTTTGTTCAAATGTTAATTGGGAAAAAGCAAGAAGTATGCCCATAAACCCAAACCTACTAACTCACGTCACGAAGTTCTTCAAATGATTCATATGGATTTATGTGGACCAATGAGGTGTGCGAGAATATCTTTGGGAAGAAATATGTGTTAGTTGTGGTTGATGATTACTCTAGATTCACCAGGTCAAGTTCTTAAGGACAAAGGATGAAACTCGATATCATCATCAAACTCATCAAGCATTGCGAGTTCGACTAAACAAAGCCGCGAATTATCGAGCAGACAATGGGCGGGTTTGTCAACAAACAACTTAGTGAATTCTATGAAAGCGTTGGAATCAGCCATCAAAGAAGTGTTCCACGAACCCCAATGAGCGGTGTAGTTGAAAGCGAAATCGTACTCTTGTTGAAGTCATTAGAACAATGTTGATCTACTCAAAGGTTCCAATGTTTCTCCGGGTGAAGCAATTGCCACTTGCATGCTACACAAAATCGTTCCGATTCACACCATTCATGGAAAACTCCATATGAACTTATTCACAAGAAAACTAATCTATCTTTCCTTCGTGTGTTTGGTGCCTTGTGCTATCCAACTAATGAGGGTCAAGACTTGGGCAAACTTAGGGCTAAAGTCGACATTGGAATATTTGTAGGATATGCACCAAACAAAAGGGATACCGAATCTACAACAAAAGAACCCGAAATATCATGGAAACAATTCACGTTCGTTTGATGAGTGACCGGTCAAATGGCTCCGGACACTCCACTCGGGACCCGCACTTCAAAACAGTCCTATTGGTTCATCCCTTGTTCCAAACTCCTCTCAAGAAACTCCATATGTACCTCCATCCGAAGATGATGTAAAGAAATTGTTTGATCCCATGTTTGATGAACCGTATGAGTCTTCTACTAATGAGGTGTTGATCCCTACAACGAGAGGATGCCCATATTCCGTTGAATGAAGTCAATCCATCGGTCTCAATATCGTAGAAGTCAAGAAGCACTGCTGATCCTTCTGTCTCATCAACAAATCATCATTCTTCAAATGTACATCATGGAAATGTTTACGGCATCAATGATGAAGTTAATCCCTTGCGACTCACGAAGATGCTCCATTTGAAAACATATTTGCTACTCCCGAATCATCATCGAACCATCTTCTTCGTGAGACATCGACTCGACTACCTCAGTTCCTCAACAAATGCCACATGAACACCTCGGAAAATGGACTCACGATCATCCATTAGACAACATCATTGAAATCCTCTCGTCTGTATCAACCCGAAGCAACTCGCAACCGATGCCTTATGGTGCTTCTTCAACTCCGTACTATCTAAGATCGAACCAAAAGATGTTAAAGCGCTATGAATGAAGATAGTGGTTCAATGCTATGCAAGATGAAATTCATGAGTTTGATCGTCTTGATGTATGGGAGTTAGTACTGCCCAGATCGTGCTATGATTATAGCCCTAAAATGGATCTTCAAAGTAAAACTTGATGAGCATGGTGATGTGTTGAAGAACAAGGCTCGATTAGTTGCTAAAGGATATCGTCAAGAGGAGGGTATAGACTTTGAAGAATCGTTTGCTCCGGTTGCTCGAATCGAGGCAATCGAATCTTTCAAGCTAATCTTTGCTAGTAAGAACATGGTGGTATATCGGATGGATGTAAAGACGGCATTTACGAGCGGAGATCTTAAGGAAGTTGTCTCGTCGACCAACTGAAGGATTTGTGAACCAAGAGCATCCTACTCACGTTTATCGTTTGAAGAAGGCTCTTTACGGTTTAAAGCAAGCTCCAAGGGCATGGTATGATACATCGTCAAAGTTTCTTCTATCAACCGGATTCAAAGAAGGAGCGATTGATCCTACATTGTTCACCAGAAGTCGAGGCAAACATTTAACTCATGTTCAAATTTATGTTGACGATATTATTTTTGCCTCGGTGACCCAATGGAATGTGATCGTTTTCTAATGAAATGAGTTCAAAGTTTCAAATGTCAATGATGGGACAAATGTCATTTTCTTGGGATTACAAATTTCACAAAGTCCGGAGGCATTTTCATAAATCAATCTAAATATGCATGAGATTTTAAAGAAATTTGGATTTGATTCATGTGACCTGCTGACACCCCATGATTGACCGAACCAAACTAGATGAGGACCTCTCGGGGATCATGATTGACCAAACGAAATATCGGAGTATGATTGGATCCCGATGTATCTCACCTTGCTAGTAGACCGGACATCTTGTTCTCCGTGTGCATGTGTGCTAGATACGAGCTAAGCCTACTAAAAGCACCTTGAAGCGATTAAGCGGGTCTTCGGTATCTCCAAGGAACCATCAATATGGGACTATGGTACCGAAGGACACCGGTATGTCACTAACGGCCTATGCAGATCTTGATCATGCGGTTGTCAAGATACACGTCAAATGCGGCGGCAGAGGTGCTCGGTTTTGGGTGATAAGCTTGTGAGATGGTCTTCAAAAAGCAAATGAGTACTTCTATTTCCTCTGAGAGGCTGAATACATAGCCATGTCATCTTGTTGTGCTCAAATCTTATGGATGAGATCTCGATTATCGACTATGGCTTTGAATTCAACAAAATCCTCTGCATCTTTGCGATAATAAAAGCGCTATTGCTCTCTCATGCAACAACGTTCAACACTCAAGAGCAAAGCATATCGACATTCGACATCATTTCATCGGGGAACAAGTGGAAAAGGTGTGGTGGAACTATATTTTGTGAGGTCCGAATATCGGTTAGCGGACATCTTCACCAAAGCTCTTCCAAGAGCGTTTGAGTTTATTCTTCCACGTCTTGGTTTGAAAAGCCTTCAACCAGAAACTCTCAAACGTCTTCAGGAGGAAGACGAGGAGTAAAGGTCTATCTTCATCTATCTCTTGTAAATATTTAAAAAAAAAAAATTATAAAACTTTTAAAATCCATAAAAATCTGAAAAATTCGAAAAATCTTCAAAAAATATTGTCAATTTGTCATGGTTTTCTCGGTTCGATAATATCTACGGTCTTTGTGCTGTCATTCAAAGAATGACACGGGACTTTAGATGTTGTTCGAACTCTTTAAAAAAAAAAAAAAAAAAAAAAAAAAAAAAAAAAATCAAAAAAAAAAAAAAAAAAAAAAAAAAATTGGGAGAAAGAGAAACAATGGTTTATTGTCGATTCGCAAGAAACCGGTTTTAAAAGAAAGAACGAGCCATGTTTTATCATGTTTTCAAATTCCATGCTCGATTCTAGAAACATTTATCTGTTGAAACCAAATGCTTTGAAAAATAACTCGATCTCTATTTTTGAAAATCATCGGACTTATTTGTCAAAATCTATCTCTCAATCAACAACCTATGTCATTGATTGAGGGAGAATGATTTCAATTAAATTAAAAAGTTATTTGGCATTAAATTGTTTTCAAAAGATATACATGCATGTTTTATAAATGGAGTTTAAAGTCTCAAAATCCGATCCGTGTCGGTTAAAACACTTTCACAATCAAGTCACAATTCTCCTTAAAGCTTTCAAAATCAATTTAAATCTATACGAGATCACAAATCTCAAATGATTTGATAATTGTGATCGGGGAGAATGTGTGATTTAAATTAGATTTAAACTGATAATTAGGTAAATGGTTATAAGCGGATGTACATGCTATCACCCTTGCATGTGACAAACGATTTCAAGAAATCTTAGAATGTGCAAAACTCTTTTCAAACCTCGAGGCACATATTGAGGGAGCGAATTTATGGAAACCTCATCCTTCCGGAAATGCTATATTTACTTGATTTGATATGGGAAGTGATGTTGATATCTTTTAGAAAATGGTAATCAAAAGTTAATTCTTTCTCTTGCCTCCGTGTGCTTAACATTTTCAAATACTTGATGCACATGTTGAGGGGAGTTCTCGTTCTAAAAATATCAAAACAATTCGGTACAAAATGCTTTGATAATACATCACAAGTATCTAAATTGATTTTCAAATGGTTTCTATTGGATCCAATGGCGGATGAACAATACCAAATAGACCGACCAACTTTACTTTAATGTGCGGTGATATAAGGATGATAAGGTTAGGTATTGGTTCCATGATCCGCTGAACCGGAGGATCTACCGGGACAATCCACTAGTTAGTGTAGAAGTCCTTAGGTATGATGATAAAAGGAGAAAATGAGATAAGGGAAGAGTGCGGACTAAGGCGAGCTAGTCTTGGAATAAACCCAACAAGGTTCTAGCTATGAAGTCTCGTATAAGCCTTGAAGGTTGAAGAATTAAAAAAAATTGAATGAAAATAAGGTGAAAACAAATAGCCCTCCGTTAATTCAACCTTAGGCGAAACCGGTTCACTTCATATGCTACGATGGTAACATCGGTATTGAAGACAAGACGTTATGGACCCAAAGGACGCATCGCACTTCAACTTTCAAACCACTCAAGTTCCTCTTAAAAGGACTTGTTTCATTCTCACGGGAACCGACATTATCTATCGACTTTCTCTTAGAGATTGTTGGTATTGAAGAAGGAGACCTCTCCTAGTCTCCGCACAGGATCCAAATATGCACAAATTGAGTCTAGAGCCACGAGATCATCAATAAATCTCATTAGGACACTTTCAATGAAGACTCTCTCGCTTCACACAATGTGGAAGAGATTATATCTTGAGTCCTACGCATTATCCTTGTGGTATTGCGGAACATCCGAGTGATGTGTTTACATATTCACAATGAAGATGGAAAGCCTTACGAGCCAACATCAAACAAGCTCTGGGTAGGTGGCATGTGAGATCTATTATAGATCAACCATGTGACAACCGAATGAAACAATGGGCGATTCTAATCTCTTGAATCAATCACAGTTCGGAGTTATGGATTGACGGATACCTTTGAAAAACTCGTCTTTGTGCTTAAAACTCTTTTCTTTAGCACATTGATCTGTACTCATTTTTCAAACCAAAGGTATTTTTATGATTGATAATTGATTTTCAATAAAACATTCGTTGTATTGCAAAAACAATTTCTATTGAGCAATACGATTGTTTTTCAAATCTCTTTCATCAATCGGTGGACTTAAAAAATTCATTTGGTTCACTCACTCGTGTTGTCTTCTTTGAGATGTTCCGTTTGAGAACGACTAGAACAAACGCGAAACCACATCAAGGAGATTCTTAGGAATCCTACCGATCACGAGGCGGTACTTGTCGCGATCAACGGGGAACCGTGGGCGTGTACCTCAATTCAACGAAGTGATCAAAGACACTTTAAATGCGATTTGTTGCTAATCATTGTATGCGAGTGCGCTGGGCGTTTGCGGTGATCGTAATGAAGCGGTCAATCCACGCCGCATGCTCACTTAACACATTCATCTCAAAAGAAATCATGATTAGTGCATCAATGACTCGATATTTTCACTCCATGCTTTTGCTACTACCGCCAATATCATGAATCAACTAAAGCTTCCGCTACTACGATGAGAAGATATCATGATCCGAATGTGAGCATGCGGTCCCAAAGTCACAACATCACAAAATACCAACACCACAAAGGATGTGTCGAGATTGTTGATAGTGATGATCTCAAATGATGGCTCAAAATTATCATCACGTCGATCGGAAAAGACCTCCACTTGGAATAACCAAACATGCAATGTGAAGAATCAATGACTACGAGCTTAGGAGCAAAGGACTACATCAAGAATGCAAGATCAATTGTTAAATGTAATATCTATTTGTATTCAATGTAATTTTGGTACATGATTGAGGTGACCTCCTTTGGGAGATTGTTAGGAATTAGAAATTCCGGTATTAAAGAGTCGGTCACCTCAAGTATATGTAATCGTTAGAAAGCTCGTAGTCGTAGTTCTTTTAAGTTAAGTAGTAATTTAGTTAAGTAACACCGTGGAGGACGACGGGTCTTTACCCATCCGTATGCGATCCATGCCCCAAAGTGTGGCGATTTATGTAAGACTATAAATACTCTCTACCTCCCAAGGTAGAGAGTTGAGCTCATAATAATATCTTTCACTTTCTCACTAAGTTCCTAAACCTCTAACTTTCTCTCTAGAATTCCATCTATATGCTACTTTGTGTTATGGTTTGATGTGTATGTGAAAAGTTATATCTTACATTTACACCTACGTCGAACTTCATCTATGGTCCCGTGCCATTGTTGAATGACATTTCTAAGACCGCAGATGTTATTGATACGGAAGACATGTCTTTGAAAAACAATATTTTGGTATTTTCAAATTTTCCGATTTTTATGGGTTTTTTTTTTTTTTCTATTTTGTTTCTTTGGTTTTATATTTTGTATTTTGTTTTGAAAAATATTTACGAGATAGAATAGATGATATAGATTAAGAAGACGATGATACTGAGTACCGAGATAAGGATATCGAATTACCCCGTTCTTGGAAGATAGAAATCAACATCTCTTAAACTTTCACCACCAAAGCTTCCGAGGCTCGAATAGAAGATGAGCATGAGCCTTTGAGAGAGAGACTTTGCGCCTTCCCCAAACCGAAGATCCATTAGATGAGCATATTGAAGCTCTATTTCAAGCTTGCCTTAGCAGTGCATGTGAAGCACACCATTATCATAAATCCACTTGCTCCTTTTAAGAACGATAATCGAGAATCTCCATTCGGGGTTATATCATCAAGAAGAAGAACAACAACGTATCATCCCACATTTGAATACCTCTTCTCAAATTCCTTTTACC
The DNA here is from genome assembly GCA_022545495.1 of Chrysanthemum lavandulifolium. NCBI lineage: Eukaryota > Viridiplantae > Streptophyta > Magnoliopsida > Asterales > Asteraceae > Chrysanthemum > Chrysanthemum lavandulifolium. The sequence goes on from CM040246.1 coordinate 60,184,030, forward strand.
TCGAACTCAAGTGATCCATACCAAAGGTTGTCAAGAGACCACTTCCTCTAAGTAGATGAATTGATGTAGTCAGTCTCTTTGTATAATGCTCAAGAACTCTCCCGAATACACATCATGGCCGGAATGAAACCACCTCCCCAATGTTTGTGCTAAACAATTTTCTTCCCTGATGATCGTGTATGAAGCTCAAGAACCCGAAGTACACCAATATCCAAGAACTCTCCCGAATACACATCATGCCCGGAAAGAAAACTGTTAGTGCAAATATTACGATATTTAATCTATACAGTCTCGTTTGTTTTGATTGATGACAAACATGTAACTTGTAATACATAACGTAAAATGTACAAGTTACTTGTAATCACACTTTGTCTCAACATACATTCAACACCTCTCGATGACTCAAGTCCTCATATGTTACAACAAAGGTTCGTACATGTTTGTTATGTGGCATTATGATCAAACCCAATAACAAATCATTTAGAATGTTTAAAATACGTTTAGAGTCACTAAGTATTTTAATAGGTTAACCATTCTATTTCGAACCTCATTTTACATTTTTCATTCACAAGTATTTCATACAAATACTAAAGTTTACTTACACTTGACAAAATATATTTTATTTTGACAAGCTCTCAACTAGATATTTTATTTTACAAAAGGTAACTAGACATTTTATTAACTAGTTACATATTACATTTTACAAGTTTACTTTAATAAACTTTTTAATCTAAAAATGGAAATACATGTTACATCATGGCATGCATCATCTTTGAAATCCTTGAAAGATCTCTTGAATATTTTGGTTAGATTGACACTCAATATATCAAATGAGATCTTAGTAAGATATGGCAATATCTTGGAAAGATTTGAAGAAAGATGTTTTAGATTTTATGTCAGCCCCCACGGTACCAAAATGGTACACGCGGAACCCTTTTGAGGGTTCCGTGGTCCGTGGATCGCTCCTATCCATTTGGCTATAAATAGCAAGCAAAACCAAGTTGTTTCTACATCCCTTGAACACACTTTCTCTCTACCCTTCTTGCATCATTTAGATCTCGTAGATAACAATGTAGAAACATACATTAATCACCCTCACCATCAAATGATCATAATGCTTCTAACATTCATCTTTGTTGTAAGCATACTCTACATCTTGATCAACCAAGGAAAGCTTGGAGATCTAGCCATCTCCATTCACCACAAGCTGAAGATCTATCACAACAAGTTTAGAGAACTTGTGATCTTCATCATGAAGGCTTCCTATCAAATGGAAGTTCATTTAGAAGTAGTTATTCATATCCATTAGACATCTGTGTCATGGATCATTAATGTAAACATCATTGCATCATAACAACACTTTCACCAAACTAGATTAGATGGTTTATGTGTTTATGCCATAAAACACAAGGTTTATTATGTTGGGCCATAAAACATATTGGGAGTGGTTGTACCTTGTAAAAGAACTCGACATCTAGCTTAGTGTCGGAAATATTGTATAGGCGGCGTTAGGTTGGTTCTACCTCGAACAAGAACCCGGTATTTAGCTTTGTACCGAAAAAGTGTAGCGACGATTGTAAGGTTTTCTCATGAGAAGGGAGCTTGTTGATTTAGTGAAGTAACTCTCGAGTTGGGTACTCGGGGAGTGGAGTAGGGCGGAAAGGAGATCCGTGACCGAACCACTATAAATCATCGTGTTCGGTTTGCACTTTCCTTTCTTTATCTCTTTACTTTTATAGTTGCACTATACTATTGCTTGTGATGTGGTTTGATGTTAATGCTTGTGTGACAACATGGTTTACTATGCTTTACATTGGTCACAAACAATAATTGGAACTTTCATATTATAACAAGTTTCATAAGGGATTTGATACTAAAGATCTAAAGTTTTTAAACGGTAACGTATTCACCCCCCTCTACGTTTTCACAAAAACACCTCCCCAATGTTTGTGCTAAACAATTTTCTTTCCTGATGATCGTGTATGAAGCTCAAGAACCCGAAGTACACACATTCCCACCGAAAGAATAACTGATAACACCTCCCTCATGTTATAAATTTATCTCCCCTGAATATGTCATACTTGTGTAACTCTTTAATCATCGACACTAACTCTTACATCTCTTCCCCACGTGGTTGGAATAAGAACACTAAACGCCACGATGAGATAAACATTGAGTTTCTCTGTGGTTATGACATTCGTCTTCCTGGGATATCTTCAATTACTTAGAATAATTAAGTTCATCAAGTTTACTCGCGTTTAGATGCTTGTCTCATTCCCCCTTGCTGGTTTTGACACTTCAGAATCAGCAACATAATATAGGCCCAAATACTTGAAATCTTTATGAGAAGAACACTTGAACTTTTGTGAGAATCAACTTGCTGAAGTAGAATGTAAGCAAGTCTAATTGGGATTGAATCTGATTTCACTCTCCCCCAATTAGTGCTCTCCCCTAAACTGACAATCTTTATAATGAATGCTTGAATTAAGAAGAAGTCTTTAGATCGTTAAATGCAACTCTGTCTTTAGTCTTCTAACATGTACCGAAAATGTAGAACCGATCGAGACTCGACCTTCTTCAAGATTGTCCAATTGGGTAATAGAAAGTCAACATCTTCAACTCACCAAATGCATTCCAGTTAACTTACATCTTGAAAATCCCCTTTAACTAAAAATACCTCCCAATCAAACAAGAACGAAAGATGTTCATCAAGGAAATCGACAATCGACCGCAACAAACACACGAAATGGTAACACCAAACTACCAATCACATCAAACAAGAACAGAGATTGTTTGGAATCATCATGTTGATGTGTACATGAAGCATTAACCGAAGCACTTTGTCGATAAATTCATCGGTGCGTGAGAAGATGTCAACCAACGGCTCATAGAAGAAACTCCATGTAAAGATGACCCGATAAGAAGAAGCTCGGTTCTTACATGAGTTAGGAGCCGTATAACCATATATTCTCATTTGTCAATCAACCATGCGAAATTATCACACTTCTTCTCCCCTCAAGAATTGCATACGGAGATGCCATTCTTGATTAAGCAAGTGAATATCTTCATAATGTAGTCTCTTCACACTTCTCCCTTCAAAGGTAGCATATGATATCGCCATCGTCATTATGATTGAGCAAGTGGAATAAGAAGACAATCAACAGTAGTTCGGTTCACTTGATGGTGAGCGCTTGGAAAAAGCATGAAGCATATTGATGAGAATGGTCATAAATAAGAAGATTTCTCTTCTTCCAAGATAATGTGCCTTTGAAGCGCATACATTTCTTTTCTTTAGCGACGAGGCTTGAACTGTTGTGTTCAAACGTCATAAGAAGATTTCTCTTCTTCGAAGATAATGCGACCAAGCGTACACATTTCTTTTCTTTAGAGTACGAAGCTTGAGCTGTTGTGTTCAAGCGTCATAATCTCTCTCTTTTCAACATCTCTTGGCAAAACTTGTAATCACCCCATTATCATTCAAGAGGTTCTTTGTCATGACGGTGATGGAGAAACCCAATATGATGAATTTGACCACAAGTAAAACAACCTTGAACTTGTGACTTAAACTTGCACATATGTAACAAAGAAGCGGTGCTTAGAGACTTCATCCTCCATTGAATCTCTAAGTACTCTATACTCTTCATCCAACCAACGATCAAGTATAAGGCGTACATCACCTCTTGAAAATCCACAATTGAATGTGACACCGAGCACTACAACGTAACTCCTTAAAGTGATAGTTATTTTGTGGTGGTAAGAGCCAATTCCCCAAGGGGTAAAAGAAAAGGAAAAAGTCACCCAACAATAACTTGATTTCCATGTCTTCGTTTTGATAATAAGCTCGAACAAGGATCTTGAAGAATCTTCATCCAACCATCCCGATACCTTCGGATACTAAGTACATTTGCCGTTATATTTCACTTCAATCGAAATAAATAATCTTGAATTAACACCGTTGTCACATCTTGTTAAAAGCTCAAATCTAGCCTCCTTTGACCTTTAAAGTGAACTATGATAATGGTTTCATCCCGACCATGGTTAAACGCACATAACCCCGTAAAACCATGTAATAACCAAGCTGCCATGAGGAATATCCAAGCAATCACCCAATTCATGAAGTACACCCTTTTATCCCTTCTTTGAAGCAAAAAACGTAGTACCAGCATAATAAGATCCCAAAATACACTTTCCTTTCTCCAGGATGATGCCATCAACACGGGATTTTACAATTCTATAGTTTAAACCGATAAATAGTTTCTTTCGTGGGATTTTACAAAACCAAGAATAAACCATAAGATAGATCCGGAAGTGCACTTTACTATTACCAGGATGTTTCCATTGTCACGGGATTTTATAAGTCTATGATTTAAACCGAGAAATAGATTCTTCGCGGGATTTTACAAAATCAAGACAAAACCGTAAACAATGTCGACTTGAATGTGTTATGACAACTTTGGTTTAGGTGAATATCTGCTTTTAGGGGAACATGCACGGTTCATTATCCAACATCAAAATTATCATCAACCATCCAATAAACACTTTGGTAAACACATCATTCACGATTCGCTCATTATTCTTTGTGACCATTTGTTGAAGTAAATCCGATATACCAAACTTGAACATGAAGTAGAATTCCCAGTTTGTTACTTAAGCTTGTACTAATCCTTGTGAAAAAAGAAACAATGGTACCCAATGTACAAAACCTCTTGGCGTATCCTCAACTATGAGACACCGAAGTGATAGTTCGTTGTGGGTTAAGTGAGAAAGAATCACAAAAGTAACTAAATAGCCAAGTCCTTATCACACTCTATAAATGCCCAAACAAGTCATCTTCGTGGAAGGGTAGAAAGAAAGAAGATGAAATAAATAAACGCTACCGAAAAACTTTACTTCAAATCCCAATGAGAAATATTGTTCAAACAACCACAGTAGTCATTAATGTCTAATCATCAATTCAAGCCGTGACAAAATATTATCCATCGTGAAAATGCACCAACTAACGAATCTCATCATCACACCATATATCATCATCGTGTTAAAACTCTTCAATAAATCTTATCAAATCAAATCTCATAAAGCCTCATATTTAGACATCTCATATTATCACATCAAATCACATATAAGCGATCCAACGATTCAACGTCCAATAATCACCTAAATTAGATATGAAGTCCAATCATTCCCAAAAAAAAAAAAAAAAAAACATTAACCGTATGTTATGAATCAATACGGCCACGAAGAACAAATGGTATCAATCGAATATTAGGTTCGTTTATATGAAATAAATCATATTTGCAGCCCATGATAGCCAAAGCCCGGATCCAACAAATGCAAACCCTAATCCCACGGGTGTATAAAAGGCAACCACATCACAAGCTTAACACTAATCCCTAATATCTCTCATATCACTTCTTTCGCCCCTTCATAATCTCTCACACTAAACCTTAAGAATTCATCGATCGCCTCTCGAACATCAAATCTCACAATACCGTATCAAACAAAACATTTGCCCCTCATTCATAGTCCAATCGAAACACATCCTTTCACCTTAGATTAATTATCACAAGATAACTGGAAGATCATTTTATCCATCATTATTCGTATAGGCTAGGGCTCACCACAAGGATGGTTTGAGTGTATGATGGCGGCAGGATGGTTTCGGGGTTCGTAATATGACCACAAAATGATTCAAGGTAGATATATAATCATTGTAATGTATAGATTAAACGAGCGAATGAAAAGAATTAACATCAATTGTTAAGTTCATTCCATGATTCAGATATTTAATTGAAGTATATACTTTAAAAAATGACCGGGTGATGATATCATAATATCGGAAGACCTTGATGTCTTGATGTACATTTGTATTACGAAAAAGGATAGACGAGAGGTCACGAATAAAGATTTGGGTTAACAACATTGTTAACATCACTTCTTTTGTTCGAATATTGGCAAAACATCTTGATCTATGATGAATTACCATTGTGGTTGATTGGATCCGAAAAGGTCGCGAGATATCATTTAACCACGAGGAGTTTGAGATCTTGCATATGATAAACTTTAACGTCATTTGTTCTTTATTCAATTTTGATCGAATCTTATAATGCGAAAATAGACATGGATTTGTGAAGATTAGAATATCGAGGGGTTCTTTGGAATAAAGTTGAGGTCATGAAAATCTTAACAATACCTTGATGAAATCTGAGTTTCATTTGTTGTTTTTCTTTGAACCAAATTAATAGTGTTATAGTTGATGTTAGATGAACTGAGATTTGTAATGAAGATGTACTTGCATAATTGTTGATGTGGTTGTTGATGTAGTTTAGTTTGATGTTGATTACTTGTTATGAGATGATCTGCTATGTTGAGTTTCAGTAAATTGTGATGGTTCGAAGGTTTATTACAGTTTGGTGAGGATTTGAGATTTTGTTTTTCTTCATGCGAGTACAACGAGCCCCTTTATATCTTCTTAATTACAGTTTAACAAACCGCTTGGTTTTAAGGACAAGTTGCGTTAGACTATTTGACCGGATATTAAGACAAAACACATCATGCATGGACCAATAAATGACAACTCGCCTTTTGACACAAAAGTCAAACCGCTTAATAAAGCACAACTCGCTTTTGACTTGAAAGCAGACAAATCGCTTCCTATACACCGAATCGGACATAGGGACGACTTGCATACCGATAAAGACAAAATGCTCAAAAGCATTTTGTCACAACTCGCTATGAAGAAATAGCTCATCAAAACTCAGAAAAATAGTATAACCAATACTCTATGTCAAAAATGATTATACCAACAAGAATAATAACCATTTAACATGCTTTTCAAAATGTTAATAACTTATTTCGCAAACAAACATCGAACCACAAGAATCACCATTTAACAACGAGAATAAGCAACCATTTGAGCCACAACAAAGACCAAACATAAACCAAATAACAAACCACACACTAACATCGTACAAACCACATACAAGAACCACAAAAAACCATGAGAATCATCAAAAACAACACAACCTAGGCTCGATACCAATTGTTGGGATCATTATATTTTATGTTGTTTAGATGATTCGAATTGGTCTAGGTAGATGATTAAACAAGATAGCCATTGTTAGAGAGATGAAGAGAGAGAGAATTCTAGAGAGAAATATAATAACAAATGAAAGGTTAGCTTAGAGTTCCAACCCTCTACCTTGAGAGGTAGAGGTATTTATAGTTACTGAGATACTACGTCCTCCGTCGGGGCGTGAATCGGGCATACGGTGGGTAAAGACCGTCCTTCCTCCACGGTGGTACTCTAATCTAATCTACGCTACAAACTAACTAATTAACTACTAAAATAACGTAAATAACGACATGTCTACGAGCTAACATATGCTAGACCTTAATTGGGGTGGTGACACTTTCTCATGGAATTTCTAATTCCCAACACGAGATAGATATCACGAGACTTAATAAACAAATAGTAAACATGTGCAATCACAAGCAAACTATAGAGAATCTCTGTTGAACTTATGTCGCGTGGAATATGAACACAAGAGTTAAAGAAGAAAATGAACACAAAACTCTTGATCCTCTATGGATCTATATTAATTCACTAATAATGTTTTCAAGGCGTGTCCATAAACCCTAACCCATGAGTTTCTTTTATACTATAAGAAACCCTAATTATGACTTACAAAACACGTAAAATATATGCATTATCTCTTCCTAACTAATAACTAATAATATGGATACTACTATCCGTAGAAACAAAACTAACTATCGTGATAAGTGCACTATCGTGATAACTTGCACTAACAACGAAACACAAATAACTATCGGTGGGAACGTCGATCAACAGAACCATCTTGTTACAATAATTCTAACAATTACCTCGAACTACAAGGGAAGATAGATTCATTGACCCGATGATGAAGCACATGAGAAGAGAAGATGCAAGCTACTTGGCATTCCGTATAAGATGCCGCCACCGTATATAGCTGAAAAATATGAGTTTACTAGATACCAATTGGGGCCGGATGAAATTTTTTGCAAAATTCGGAAGATCGAGACTAAAGAATACCTCCGCACTGCCACGAATGTCGCTTGGGTCGGGGCATAACTTGATGAAAGACATGGAGGAAGTTGGCCAGTCAAAAGGCCACCATAAAGCCCCAAGGCTCTGAGTCTAACAAAAAGACTCGTAAATAAAGAAAAATGCTCTTTAGGAGACAACCGAATTATCCATTCTTTGTTTTATCTCCATTTCTATTGAGTTTTGTGTTTTTAACCATTTTGCGAAACGAAGAGAAATTGCTTTGTTGCGACATCTTGATAGGACTATAGTTATGGCTTAACTCATCTCGGTAGTTACGCCGTAACAAACCCCTGCGGCAGAATTGCGGATGCATTACCAGTGCAGTAATTCCATCTCGGTGGTTACACCGTAGCTACACTTTTGCGGCGTTGCGGGTTTTGCCTAGTTACGGCGTAACTCCTTATAAGAGTTACAACGTAACTATCCTCTCACATTACTTCTTTCATTTTAAACACAATAACCTTGTATTAGTATTTTAAATGAACTTTGTGGGTGTGTTCCACAGAAACCCTCACGAGACTTCACTCATCAATTGAGACACCAAGTGGTTTAAAGGCTTGTTGCATATGCTAAATGCAATCGTGATTCCTAAGAAAGTGAGTTAGTTTTATTTTCATTTTCATTTTCTTTTTAGAATTATGCTTGTCGGTAGTGTGATTTGAGGATTGAATCTTGCTCGTGGATGCTTATCTGAAGGCACAACTCTTTTAGTGGGCCTTCTTTCTTTTGGAGCAAATTCGGGGAAGTTCTCGCTCTAATTCTACTTTTCACTTCACCTTTATTTAACGCTTAGTACAAAGGGACTTTGTACAATTTAAGTGGGGGACGGGAGTAGAATTGTCTCTTGAACTTTATTTTTCCTCATTTTCTAGTTTATTTTGAAAAATTATACCATTTTAAAATTTTAACATGTTTTCTTAACCTAGCGAGATTAGACCTTAGCGAGCACATACAACCTTGATATAGTATGGTGAGATTAGCCTTATCCGTTTCGAATATTTTACCCCATAGGCGAGGTATGTTGAGTTAGCTCGATGTATTTGGACTTTAGAACTTGGATTTTGCATCATTTCGAGACCATAGGCGAGGTATGTTGAGTTAGCTCGATGTATTTGGACTTTTCGGTTTAAGAAGGCGTATTATAGGATTATCACCCAAATAGCCTACCATTGTGTGTCTATCGATTAGTCACCTTTCGACTTCTCGACCCCTTGTGAAACCCTTTTGTTACACTCACCTTTAGTGCAAGATACCCTAGATACACCCATCCGAGCCATTCCTTTCATTTTTTAACCCAATATATTGTTTCGTTACACCTATACACCTTAGCCTACCCGGTAGTCTTTATTTGTGATTGCGAAGTCATCATTTGCCTAAGTTCAAGGTTCAAGTGGAAAGGTTCGGGAACCACGCTTTCGTCGATGACATATTCTTAAAGATCATTGAAGAACCCCCCGAATTCCCATTGTTCATCTCAAGTTGGGGGATGTTATGTTTATTTGTTATGTTTATGTTGAAAAAAAAGAAAAAAAAAAGTGATTCGAAAAAAATAAATAAAATAAAATAAATAGTTATGTTATTTAGTTTATTGTAAAGTGCGATGTTATAAGCACTATGTTATGAGCTTTATATAGATTTAGTATCGAGGAGGCCACCTCGGTCACATGTGAAGACTAGAGTTGGTAATTGCGCCAACAATTGAAGAAAAGGTAGTGTGCCCATCACGACGTCCTCTAATGACACATCTACCTAGTATTTCATGATCCGATTTCTTAACTTCAAAACTTAAACTTTGGGCGGACGATAAGTGGTGGACTTGGTTATAGATTTAGACTACAGCTTGATTTTATTTTACACCATTTATATATCCCATGTCTTATCCTATCCTTTAATCATGAGCGTGTCTAGGTGATGCGGTGAGCAATTTTGGTGTCTTGGCCATGGATTTGGTCATGTATCATTGATTTTGTCCACTTAAGCTTGGCATGTTAGTAATGACAAATCAACCTCAACCCGTGTCGTGTCTACCTATATTGCCTTGAAAATTGTTTAGCCATAACACTAGTGGTGGAGATTTGTGTAACCGCCAAGCTTATGATAGAATACATGCTATGATTGTGCGATTGAGTGATCAACTCGAAATTGACACTTAGAATAGTTGAGAAATTTGAGTGTTTCGTTCCCATTTCATGAGGTGTTCGGCTTTGTTTATTCTAGCATAAGGGATTTTTAAACTTATATTTTCACGTAATGAGAGATATCTTTTAGAAATCCATCTAATAAGGTCTACTTGAGGGCAGCGAGTTCAAGTGGGGATATTTGATAACATCAAATTATCACGAATATTAAGTGTCAATTTCCCCAATAATGCTTGTAATTTATATCATTTATATGGATTCGCTTGTTTTCCATTATATTCCACTTCGGGTAAATTACGAGCATTGGAGCTAAAGAGGCAGCGGAATTGGAGAGTTTATTGAAGATTTATCATAGTATCTTGACTTTGAAGAAGTTACGGCGTAACTCATCTCTCACATTACGCCATAACTAAAGCGTGACTCGAAAAGCCAACTTATCGAAGATTACGGCGTAACTCTCCCAAAATATTACGGCGTAACTATATTAGGTCAAATGAGGTTCCGCGGCCGATAATTACGCCGTAACTTCGTGCATAAACTATGGCGTAACCAAGAATTATTGAAGATACGGCGTAACCCCTTCTAAGGTTACTGCAGTAACCGGCGCAGATCTAGTGCAATTTACAAAGAATTAGATGATTCTGGCGTAACTATTTTATTAGTTATGGCGTAACCAAGATTCGCCTATAAATACCCCACGATTTCCGGCATTTCAAAGCATCCCATTTCACACACAAGATCCAAAGAGCGTGGGAAGAAGCCAAGGAAGGTTTAGAGGAGCATACGGAGCTATCTCGAGGAGAAATCACTCCCTACGATAAGCATTAGCATTTAATCTTTTCTTTACTTTCAATTCATGTATTTCGTTACATTAAACATTGAATTGATTTGTATGGTTAATATGACTAAGCACCTCTTGGTGCTGGCCTAGTTATGATTCATAATTGTTTTTAGTTTATATTACTACCGTATAATTATTTCTAATTGTATGCATGCATAGTTTATTGGTAGCTACCATTGTTTTGGTAGTTTTGAATGGCGATGAGGCTAGTTGCTTGGGAGATATGACCAACCCGACCCTAAGTGAGTAGGCCGAGGCGGGAAAGGTTAGATATGACCAGCGACGACCCTTTCTACTTGTGCGATTTGACCAGCGATCACCTACCGTTTGGATGAACTTAAGAATTAGGGGTGAGTGTGTAAGATCTAGCGCACAGAACTCGCTATTATAAGTCTAGCATATAGTGGAACTTAATGACTCGACTTAGGGACCGAGGAACAAGCGGACTTATGAGGGACACCGACTTCTCCGGTGGTGGCATCTTTTGCGATAGGTTAGGCGAACCGACCAAATGTTGTCCTCTCGACTTTGACCCCACGAAGTAATTGGAAGTAATTAGATGTAAACTTTAATAGCTATAATGAATAACTAGGTTAGCACCACTCCTCTATTGATTACACCTTTGCCTTTATTTTCTTTAGTTGTTTATTAGTTAATTCGATATCATAAACATCTTAAAATCCATGACACCTAGACTTAGTATTAATCCACACACATAGTTCTTGGGACGACCTCGGTTTTGCCGAATACTACACTACACACGACCGGCACACCGTGTTGGAATCACTCTAAACCATTTCTCAAGTGTTAGTAATCAATATGTAATAGTTAGCTTAATTAAGGCTTTTATGTTAGTAATTAAGGCTAGGCTCATGTAGAAAGCCCATGAGCCTATGCAAAAACCCAATAAGGAAAGGAATGGACTAGATGTGTTGCCTAGCTCCTTCCCCTATAAATAGTCTTGTAACTCTCATTTGAGAGTTGGTTGTTCATTTATCACATTTCCTACGCTTAACCTTTCTCTTATTATTCGTGTGTGTGTTATTGTGTTCAACCGATCACTTTCTATCTCATTTCTATACATTGATGCTTGTGTTACAAACATGGTGACCTAATGATGGTATCAATCGCCAAATAGTTAGGTGAAACGGTTTGTTTTTGAAGTATTGTGTCTACGCGTAAGTCTCGATATTCAAACATTCAAGCGCTTTAACAAAATTAAATTTTACACTTTAAAACTCAAGATTCTTGTACTTTAAAGGTTATTTGGTGATAAATTTAGGTTTTGGCAAAAGTTTGAAACTTTACGCGTATTTCATTAGTTTTGAGCTTGGTTTCATTAGTGTAGTCATTTCTCGCGTAAGGTGCATAAGAGTTTTGGATCATCAAGTTTCACACTTTTGTGTTATTTTGGTGATATTAAAGCTTTTCATTATAAAATACGGTTTAAAAACACTTTTGGGCATAAAATGGGTTTTGGTGCAAGTTGGCATTTCTTACGCATAGTAAAACCCTAATGTTACTCGTAAGGATTCAAAGTCTCGCATAAGCTTCTCAACGTGTGATCTTTAGTGCTATTGGTTTACTCGTGTTTTCTTGCTTGGATAAGCACGAAAACACTTGACTGGATATCTTTTACCTTGGAATAAGTTTAAAGGATTTTTGGGTAAAACCCTAGTTTTACGCCTAAGCAGAAAAGCTTACGAGTAAACATCTTACGCATAAGCATTTTCTACGCATAAGCTTGTCTTACGCTTAAGGAAATCTTACGCATAAGGTTCTTACTATTAAGCCTTTGGTTTACGCTTAAGATAAGGTTTCATCTAATCTACGCGTAAGTTCTATTCCTACGCGCAAGGTTGGTTTTTCTACGCATAAGGTGTTTTCTTTGCATAAGCTCGTTTTCTACGCATAAGGTTACTTCATCAACTAAGTTTCATTCGACTACAAAGATCCATCATCAACACAAGTTTCAAGATGTCTCAACCACCATACTCTAGCTACTTTCCTCGTATGTAGCCTCAACAACAACAACAACAACAACAACAACAACTCTATCAACAACAACAATTCTATCAACAACAACAATTTCCACAAGGAGCAATTCAACCACAAATGATTCAACCACCACCTAGTCTTCAAGTACAACCTTACACAAACTTTCAAAATCAGCATCCATCTAAGTATGCTATGAAGGAATTGTCTTGGTTTGCAAAAATGTGTGAAGCTTTAAGTAGCCAACAATCCATTCATTAGGTTTTGGATCACTTGATAGACCTCAATGCTCACTCCCAGAACTACGATCAATGGGTGATAAGGTTCTTTAGGTTTTGTGATCTAAAGAAGCCACATGGAAAGTTCTTGAAGAAGGTCATCCTTGAAGGTCCATTTCGGATACCTACTATTACCGTGCCGGAGATCCGAATGCTAATCCACGAAGAGATGATATCACCAACGTTGTCGGTCTTAATGAACTCACTACTGATCAACTTCTACACATAGAAGCCGATGAACTTGCAATGCAATATATCCTTTTGAGGTTACCCAATCCGATACTTCATAGTGTTGAAGCTCAGAAGACTGCTAAAGCAATGTGGGAGCATATTCATCTTCTCATGGAAGGCACATAACTCAATCAAGAAGACATGGAATCCAAAATCTACTTAGCATATGAACACTTCATGATTGAACTAGGGGAGACATTAGAGTCATATCATCATCGATTCTCAGATATCATCAATGACTTGGAAAAACATAACATCATTATGCCAAGAATTGCGGTCAATACTAAGTTCTGAGTAGTCTTGGTCTGATTGGGAAAAGTATGTCATTTTCATCCGTCAGCGAAGAATCTTCATCATGCTACATACGGATTGTTGTCGACTATTTGAAGCCTCACCAAAGGAAGTTAACAAAGAAAGGATCATCCGTGGAGTCCGCTTCTTCGCCTTCACTCCCGGATAATCAAACACTTGCTTTGTGGGCTCAAGCTTGTTATCCTCAATTCCGACCTTACAAACTGTCTTCACAAATCCTCCACAACCAAGCTGTAACAATTACACCATATGATCCGTCCACAGACCAATCTCAAGAAACTCAATTGGTTCCATATAACAACAACAATGATTAAGCACTTTACGGTGAATCTAATGAGGATCTGAAGCTTTTGATGCATTGCAACAAGGGTTTGTCATGATTGCTAGAGCCTTGGCCGATATTCAAACAAATCCAACAATTCAATTCGTACCTCATCAAACACAAGGAATCGGTGTTGTTAACAATGGACGTGTTGAAGTTCAAAATCGTGGTAATGTTAAGTCGGATGGTAGTAATGGTCAAGGGTTTAATGCTAATGGGAGGAATAACATGGGTGCTCCACAACAACGAGCTCAAGTGGTTGATCGGGGAAATGCTCGGATTGGGGTTAATGGTCTTTGTTGTTATAAGCAGTAATGAGAAGGGTCATCTGCTAATGCATGCCTAAGCCGAGGACAAGAGGCAACGTTTATCACAAAAGGCTTTACTCTTGGCTCTTAAGGATGAAGGCGGTGGAACTCTTACCAACAAGGAACGAGCTTCATGGCAAATGTAGATTCGATGATGACATGTAGGACTTGCGGGCTAATGCGGCGGTGATGCTAATGGCTAACATGCACGAACTCCACATGAGTGACACAGCCCAGTGTATAAACTGTCGGCTTGTCTCGGTGCGGATCAAACTATATTCATTCTTGATCGATATCTCCGCCAACATCTCGCATCCGACGAGGATCGAGTGTTCAACATGAGCCGTCTTCATCTCATTCCGATGATAATCAAATCGATCTTGTAGTTATATTTGATGATCAAGATGACCTTATGGTTATCTTGATAATCAAGTTGACTCCGTGGTTATATTTGAGGATCTAAATAATGATCATGTTGAGACTCACATTGAATAGGCTAAACCTTTGTCTAATCCAGATATGGAGCTCATGACCTTACTTAATGACCAAAAATCTAGAATGGAAAAATGCCTTGACATCAATAAGCAATTAAAGGATAAAAATGCACTGCTGACTAAGGACAATGAATGCTTAAAATTTCAACTCAACATTTTTCAAACACAAGAAAAACGTGAAAAAGGTTTTGAAGTCGCTTTTGCTAAATCTTACCAAAACAAAAAAATCTTTGGAAAAACAGATATGTGATCTAGTTGCATCTAAGAATGCTTTGTTTTCTAAAATAGAACAATGCGAAATATGATCATAAACAACAACTTAACGCTCTCACTTGAAAACTCAAAAGCCAATTCTAAGTTGTTAACTTGTCAAAAGCAGTTTTTGCAGTACAAAAGCATTCAAAGAAACGAATAGATGACTATCTTGAAGAAATTGTCGACTTACAAAACAAAATCAAAGAGTTTGAAATGTTGTTTATAAACACGGTGGTCAATTACAACTATTTAAAGTTTACTTTTAAACCAAATCCAAATAGATATGGACCAAATCTTGCGATTACAAACCAAAGTTTTCAAATAGAGCATTCAAACCAAATCCATGAGTCTGATGCGAACATAGAATTGATGATTCCATTATGAGTGTTGTTGAATATAATCGCATGGAGGAATTAGATGCGAAGGCGAGTCGATCAAAATTGGAAAATGTTGTTTATAACAAACCATTTAACTATTCAAAAGCCATCACTTTCGTCGCACAACATGATAATTCTAACACACCTCGGGTTATCACGCCTATTTCTGAGTCTTCTAATGTTGATTCCCAACCCAATTCTGCACAAATTAATGGTCATTTACCTTCACTCAGTGATGTAAAAACATTACCCGAACAATGCCAAATTCTTAAATATTTTGAAACATTCATTTCGGACATCAAACTTTTGGAACGTGAAATTGAAATCAATTACGAAATAAAAGTTGAACATTTTCAATCGCCTCATCTTGCGAGAACAAATAGATATTTTTCAGAAAAGAATTTTACCTCATGTCCGGAATTTGAAAATGTGTGCAATATATTGGGAAGGGATTTTCACAAGGAGCTTGGACTTATGAAAAGAGTTTTCGAGCAAACAGAAACATCTTTTTTAAATACAAAACGCAAAAAGAAAATGTTAAGAAAAAATGTTGATCGACTCTTGGAAGATGTTATATGTGCTGATACCATAAATGTTGGGTTATTACATTCTGTTGCATATGCATTTGATTATATCTCTGCTGATTCTGTTGAAAATGTTGAGAATGCTAATAATGTGTCACAAATCAAGTCTTTAAAAGTTGAAAATGATCGTTTGTTAAACGAGCTTTCAAATGCAAAACGTCGTCTTCAATGGTGTCAAAAGATTGTCAAAATCAAGAACTCGCTTTGCAAAACAAAATCAATCAGTTGCATACAAAAACTCTTAATCCAAAAATTGAGCAACTTGATGATGCAAACGTGTCTTTGAAGTGTCAAATTTCAAAATATGAACAAGAAATTTCAAAAGTTAAAAAGGAATATGGTGTCATATTTGATTTACTCAAAAAGACTCGTGCTCAAGCGTCAAAAGATGTTGATGATCATATTGCATATACCAAAGATATTTTACGACGAAGTGGACTCATGCGTTCTGAAAATCTAGATTTGTTACACACTATCCATGATCTAAAATTAGAGTTGGCAAAAGTTAAGCAAGATAGGGATAGTAACAGCAGTAACTGCACCTAGACAGATTCAAATTGACTCTAGAACATCTAATGACAAACCACAAGAACCTAATGTGCTTCCATCTACTAAAACAGGAATACTTGCCTCTTTTCCCAACGCCTGCAATTCACAGCCTAAGAGCAATACAAGGAAGAATAGGAAGTTGTGACGTAAGAAAAGAACTATAAAGACCTCTGAAGTAGAAGAACACCTTAGGAATCTGAATAAGACTCAAGTTGCACCCACTTTATATATTGCGTCTGACAAATGTAATGGAAAAAGTGTTGTAACGAATGCTGAATCTTTAAGTACTTTAAATGTTATGTTTGAAGCTTCTTGTGTTGGTTGTCGTAAAAGCATGTTTTCTGGTTGTCATGATAAATGTGGTTCTAAGGCTATCTTATCTCATAAACGGAATAATAGAAAACGGAATACCTCTAGGCCCACTAATGCTTCTAAGTCTGTGCTAGGTAAACCTCCATCTAGTGTTCCGGTTACGATCATTGATGTACCCATAGAACCCCCTTCACCTCCTAGGAAGAACTTATCACCTAGTGCATTTACTAAGACCAAAGCTAAGACTAGTTGGAGATGGCAGAAATGGTTACATCAAATCTCACAATACCGTATCAAACAAAACATTTGCCCCTCATTCATAGTCCAATCGAAACACATCCTTTCACCTTAGATTAATTATCACAAGATAACATGGAAGATCATTTTATCCATCATTATTCGTATAGGCTAGGGCTCACCACGGGGATGGTTTGAGTGTATGATGGCCATGGGGATGGTTTCGGGGTTTATATGACCACAAAATGATTCAAGGTAGGTATATAATCATTGTAATGTATAGATTAAGCGAGCGAATGAAAAGCAATTAACATCAATTGTTAAGTTCATTCCATGATTTGTATATTTAATTGAAGTATATACTTTAAAAAAATGACCAATGATGATATCATAATGTCATGAGACCTTGAGTGTCTTGATGTACATTTGTATTACACGAAAAAGGATAAACAGAGGTCACGAATAAAGATTTGGGTTAACAATATTGTTAACATCACTTCTTTTGTTCGAATATTGGCAAAACATATTGATCTATGATGAATTACCATTGTGGTTGATTGGATGCGAAAATGTCACAGAGATATCATTTAACCACGAGGAGTTTGAGATCTTGCATATGATAAACTTTCGTCATTTGTTCTTTATTCAATTTTGATCGAATCTTAGAATGCGAAAATAGACATGGATCTGTGAAGATTAGAATATCGAGGGGTTCTTTGGAATAAAGTTGAGGTCATGAAAATCTTAACAATACCTTGATGAAATCTGAGTTTCATTTGTTGTTTTTCTTTGAACCAAATTAATAGTGTTATAGTTGATGTTAGATGAACTGAGATTTGTAATGAAGATGTACATGCATAATTGTTGATGTGGTTGTTGATGTAGTTTAGTTTGATGTTGATTACTTGTTATGAGATGACTGCTATGTTGAGTTTCGTAAATTGTGATGGTTCGAAAGGTTTATTACAGTTTTGTGAGGATTTGAGATTTTGTTTTTCTTCATGCGAGTACAACGAGCCCCCTTTATATCTTCTTAATTACCAGATTTAACAAACCGCTTCAGTTTTAAGGACAAGTTGCTTTAGACTATTTGACCAGATATTAAGACAAAACACATCATGTATGGACCAATAAATGACAACTTGCCTTTTGACTCAAAAGTCAAACTGCTTAATAAAGGCACAACTCGCTTTTGACTTGAAAATAGACAAATCGGTTCCTATACACTGAATCTGGACATAGGGACAGCTTGCATACCATTAAAAGACAAAATGCTCAAAAGCATTTTGTCACAACTCGATATGAAGAAATAGCTCATCAAAACTCGAAAAAACAATATAACCAATACTCTATGTCAAAATGATTATACCAACAATAATAATAACCATTTAACATGCTTTTCAAGCATTAATAACTTATTTCGCACACAAACATCGAACCACAAGAATCACCATTTAACAACGAGAATAAGCAACCATTTGAGCCACAACAAAGACCAAACATAAACCAAATAACAAACCACACACTAACATCGTACAAACCACATACAAGAACCACAAAAAAACCATGAGAATCATAAAAAACAACACAACCTAGGCTCTGATACCAATTATTAGGATCGTATATTTTATGTTGTTTAGATGATTCGGGTGGTCTAGGTAGATGATTAAACAAGATAGCCATTGTTAGAGAGATGAAGAGAGGAGAGGGAATTCTAGAGAGAGAAATATCATAAAAAATGAAAGGTTAGCTTAGAAGTTCCAACCCTCTACCTTGGGAGGTAGATGGTATTTATAGTTACAGACACTACGTCCTCCTGTCGGACTATGGATCAGGCATACAGTGGGTAAAGACCCGTCCTTCCTCCACGGTGGTACTCTAATCTAATCTACGCTACAAACTAACTAATTAACTACTAAAATAACGTAAATAACGACATGTCTACGAGCTAACATATGCTAGATCTTAATTTGGGTGACCGACACTTTCTCATGGAATTTCCAATTCCCAATCGAGATAGATCTCACGAGCCTTAATAAACAAATAGTAAACATGTGCAATCACAAGAAAACTATAGAGAATCTCTGTTGAACTTATGTCCACGTGGAATATGAACACAAGAGTTAAAGAAGAAAATGAACACAAAACTCTTGATCCTCTATGGATCTATATTAATTCACTAATAATGTTTTTCAAGACGTGTCCATAAACCCTAGCTGCAGGTTTCTTTTATACTATAAGAAACCCTAATTCCGCAGCTTACAAAACACGTAAAAGATATGCATTATCTCTTCCTAACTAATTACTAATAATACGGATACTACTATCCGTAGAAACAAAACTAACTATCAGCAGTAACTGCACTATCAGGAGTAACTGCATTAACAGCAAAAACATAAATAACTATCAGTAGGAACCTGGTCAGCAGGAACCATACTGTTACAATAATTCCTAACAATTACCTAGAACTACAAGGGAAGATGGATTCATTGACCCCGATGATGAAGTACATGAGAAGAGAAGATGCAAGCTACTTGGCATTCCAGTATAAGATGCCATACCGATTATAGTTGAAAATATGAGTTTACTAGATACCACTTGGGGCGGATGAAAAATTTTGCAAAATTGAAGATCGAGACTAAAGAATACCTCCGACTTGCCACAAATGTCGCTTGGGTCGGGCATAACTTGATGAAAGACATGGAGGAAGTTGGCAAGTCCAAAGGCCACCATAAAGCCCCAAGGCTCACGAGTCTAACAAAGACTCGTAAATAAAGAAAAATGTTCTTTAGGAGACAACCCGAATTATCCATTTTTGTTTTATCTCCATTTCTATTGGGTTTTGTGTTTTAACCATTTTTGCGGGAAGCGAAGAGAAATTGTTTGTGCGACATCTTGATAGGACTATAGTTATGGCGTAACTCATCTCGGTGGTTACGCCGTAACAAACCCCTGCGGCGAATTGCGGATGCATTACCAATTACGGCGTAATTCCATCTCGGTGTTCACACCGTAGCTACACTTTTGCGGCGTTTGCGGGTTTTCCCGATTCTGGTAACTCCTTATAAGAGTTACAACGTAACTATCCTCTGCATTACTTCTTTCATTTTAAACACAATAACCTTGTATTAGTATTTTAAATGAACTTTGTGGGTGTGTTCCCTATAAACCCTCACGAGACTTCACTCATCCACTTGGGACACCGAGTGGTTTAAAAGGCTTGTTGCATATGCTAAATGCAATCGTGATTCCTAAGAAAGTGAGTTAGTTTTATTTTTCATTTTTCATTTTTCTTTTTTAGAATTATGCTTGTCGGTAGTATGATTTCAGGGATTGAATTTTGCTCGTGGATGCTTATACGAAGGCACGACTCTTTTTCGTGGGCCTTCTTTCTTTTTGGAGTAAATTTCGGGGAAGTTCTCGCTCTAATTCTACTTTTCTCTTCACCTTTATTTAGCGCTTAGTACAAAGGGACTTTGTACAATTTAAGTGGGGGACGGAGTAGAATTGTCTCTTGAACTTTATTTTTCCTCGTTTTTCTAGTTTATTTTGAAAAATTATACCATTTTTAAAATTTTAACATGTTTTTCTTAACCTAACGAGATTAGACCTTAGCCGAGCACAAACAACCCTTGATATAATATGGTGAGATTAGCCTTATCCATTTCCAATATTTTACCCCATAGACGAGGTATGTTGAGTTAGCTCGATGTATTTGGACTTTAGAACTTGGATTTTGCATCATTTCGAGACCATAGACGAGGTATGTTGAGTTAGCTCGATGTATTTGGACTTTTCAGTTTAAGAAGGCAGTATTATAGGATTATCACCCAAATAGCCTACCATTGTGTGTCTATCGATTGGTCACCTTCGACTTCTCAACCCCTTGTGAAACCCTTTGTTACACTCACCTTTAGTGCAAGATACCCCTAGATACACCCATCCGAGCCATTCCTTTCAATTTTTAACCCAATATATTGTTTCGTTACACTATACACCTTAGCCTACCACCGTAGTCTTTATTTGTGATTGGTAAGTCATCATTTGCCTAAGTTCAAGGTTCAAGTGGAAAGGTTAGGAACCACGCTTTCGTCGATGACATATTCTTAAAGATCATTGAAGACCCCCCGAATTCCCATTGTTCATCTCAAGTGGGGGGATGTTATGTTTAGTTTTTATGTTTATGTTGAAAAAAAAGAAAAAAAAAAGTGATTCGAAAAAATAAATAAAATAAAATAAATAGTTATGTTATTTAGTTTATTGTAAAGTCGCGATGTTATAAGCACTATGTTATGAGCTTTATATAGATTTAGTATCGAGGAGGCCACCTCGGTCACATGTGAAGACTAGAGTTGGTAATTGTGCTAACAATTGAAGAAAAGGTAGTGTGCCCATCACGACGTCCTCTAATGACACATCTACCTAGTATTTCATGATCCGATTTCTTAACTTCAAAACTTGAACTTTGGGCGGACAGTAAGTGGTGATGACTTGGTTAGATTTAGACTACCTGCTTGATTTTTATTTTACACCATTTATATATCCCATGTCTTATCCTATCCTTTAATCATGAAGCGTGTCTAGGTGATGCAGCGAGCAATTTTTGGTGTCTTGGCCATGGATTTGGTCATGTATCATTGATTTTGTCCACTTCGCTTGGCATGTTAGTAATGACAAATCAACCTTAACCCGTGTCGTGTCTACCTATATTGCCTTGAAAATTGTTTAGCCCTTAACACTAGTGGTGGAGATTTGTGTAACCGCCAAACTTATGATAGAATACATGCTATGGTATGCGATTGGTGATCAACCCGAAATTGACACTTAGAATAGTTGAGAGATTTGAGTGTTTCGTTCCCATTTAAGTGAGGTGTTCGGCTTTGTTTTATTCTAGCATAAGGGATTTGTAAACTTATATTTTCCTAGTAATGAGAGATATCTTTTTAGGAATCCATCTAATAAGGTCTACTTGAGGGCAAGCAGAGTTCAAGTGGGGGGATATTTGATAACATCAAATTATCATGAATATTAAGTGTCAATTTCCCCCGACAATGCTTGTAATTTATATCATTTATATGGATTTACGCTTGTTTTCCATTATATTCCACTTTCAG
Source organism: Chrysanthemum lavandulifolium (assembly GCA_022545495.1). Lineage (NCBI taxonomy): Eukaryota > Viridiplantae > Streptophyta > Magnoliopsida > Asterales > Asteraceae > Chrysanthemum > Chrysanthemum lavandulifolium. Next base: position 60,206,463 of record CM040246.1, read on the forward strand.
GTAAATTACGAGCATTGGAGCTAAAGAGACGCGGAATTAAAGAGTTTATTGAAGATTTATCATAGTATGCTAACTTTGAAGAAGTTACGGCGTAACTCATCTCTCACATTATGCCGTAACTAAAGCGTGACTCAGAAAGCCAACTTATCAGAAGATTACGGCGTAACTCTCCCAAAAGATTACGACGTAACTATATTAGGTGAAATGAGGTTCCGCGCCACTGATAATTATGCCGTAACTCGTGCATAAACTATGGCGTAACCAAGAATTATTGAAGATACGGCGTAACCCCTTCTAAGGTTACGCCGTAACCAGCAGATCTAGTGCAATTTACAAAGAATTAGATGATTACGGCGTAACTATTTAATTAGTTATGCCTTAACCAAGATCTGGCCTATAAATACCCCACAATTTCTAGCATTTCAAAGCATCCCATTTCACACACAACATCCAAAGAACGTGGGAAGAAGCCAAGGGTAGGTTTAGAGGAGCATACGGAGCTATCTCCAAGGGAGAAATCACTCCCCTACGATAAGCATTAGCATTTTATCTTTTCTTTACTTTCAATTCATGTATTTCGTAACATTAAACATTGAATCGATTTGTATGGTTAATATGAGCGGCTAAGCACCTCTTGGTGCTGGCCTAGTTATGATTCATAATTGTTTTTGCGTTTATATTACTTGGTATAATTATTTCTAAGTGTATGCATGCATAGTTTATTGGTAGCTACCATTGTTTTGGTAGTTTTGAATGGTAGTAGAGGCTAGTTGCTTAGGAGATATGACCAACCCGACCCTAAGTGAGTAGGCGGGGCAGGAAAGGTAAGATATGACCAACCGACGACCCTTTCTACTTGTGCGATTTGACCAACCGATCACCTCTTGTTTGGATGAACTTAAGAATTAGGGGTGAGTGTCTAAGATGCTAGCGCAGGAACTCACTATTATAAGTCTAGCATGTAGTGGAACTTAATGACTCGGCTTAGGGACCGGGAACAAGCTGGACTTATGAGGGACACTGACTTCTCTAGTGGTGGCATCTTTCTTGATAGGTTAGGGCGAACTGACCAAATGTTGTCCTCTCGACTTTGACCCCACCTGAAGTAATTGGAAGTAAACTTTAATAGCTATGATGAATAACTAGGTTAGCACCACTCTCCTCTATTGATTACACCTTTGCCTTTATTTTCTTTAGTTGTTTATTAGTTAATTCGATATCATAAACATCTTAAAATCTGTGACACCTAGACTTAGTATTAATCCACACACATAGTTCTTGGGACGACCTCGGTTTTGCAGAATACTACACTACACACGACCGGGTTTCTGTGTTGGAATCACTCCTAAACCATTTCTCAAGTGTTAGTAATCAATATGTAATAGTTAGCTTATTTAAGGCTTTTATGTTAGTAATTAAGGCTAGGCTCATGTAGAAAGCCCATGAGCCTATGCAAAAGCCAATAAGGAAAGGAATGGACTAGATGTGTTGCCTAGCTCCCTTCCCTATAAATAGTCTTGTAACTCTCATTTGAGAGTTGGTTGTTCATTTATCACATTTCCTACGCTTAACCTTTCTCTTATTATTCGTGTGTGTGTTATTGTGTTCAACCGATCACTTTCTATCTCATTTCTATACATTGATGCTTGTGTTACAAACATGGTGACCTAACGATGGTATCAATCGCCAAATAGTTGGGTGAAACGGTTTTGTTTTTGAAGTATTGTGTCTGGCGTAAGTCTCGGTATTCAAACATTCAAGCGCTTTAACAAAATTAAAATTTTACACTTTAAAACTCAAGATTCTTGTACTTTAAAGGTTATTTGGTGATAAATTTAAGTTTTTGGCAAAAAGTTTGAAACTTTACGTGTATTTCATTAGTTTTGAGCTTGGTTTCATTCGTGTAGTCATTTCTACGCGTAAGGTGCATAAGAGTTTTGGATCATCAAGTTTCACACTTTTGTGTTATTTTGGTGATATTAAAGCTTTTTCATCATAAAAATCTGGTTTAGAAACACTTTTGGGCATAAAATCAGTTTTTGGTGCAAGTTGGCATTTCTTACGCATAGTAAAACCCTAATGTTACTCGTAAGGATTCAAAGTCTACGCATAAGCTTCTCAACGTGTGATCTTCAGTGCTATTGGTTTACTAAGTGTTTTCTTGCTTGGATAAGCCTAAAAACACTTCGACTTTGGATATCTTTTACACTGGAATAAGTTTAAAGGATTTTTGGGTAAAACCCTAGTTTTACGCCTAAGCAGAACAGCTTACGAGTAAACATCTTACGCATAAGCATTTTCTACGCATAAGCTTGTCTTACGCTTAAGGAAATCTTACGCATAAGGTTCTTACTATTAAGCCTTTGGTTTACGCTTAAGATAAGGTTTCATCTAATCTACGCGTAATCTACTCCTACGCGTAAGTTCTATTCCTACGCGCAAGGTTGGTTTTTCTACGCATAAGGTGTTTTCTTTGCATAAGCTGGTTTTCTACGCATAAGGTTACTTCATCAACTAAGTTTCATTCGACTACAAAAATCCATCATCAACACAAGTTTCAAGATGTCTCAACCACCATACTCTAGCTACTTTCCTCGTATGTAGCCTCAACAACAACAACAACAACAACAACTCTATCAACAACAACAATTCTATCAACAACAACAATTTCCACAAGGAGCAATTCAACCACAAATGATTCAACCACCACCTAGTCTTCAAGTACAACCTTACACAAACTTTCAAAATCAGCATCCATCTAAGTATGCTATGAAGGAATCGTCTTGGTTTGCAAAAATATGTGAAGCTTTAAGTAGCCAACAATCCATTCATGAGGCTGGATCACTTGATAGACCTCAAATGCTCACTCCCGGGAACTACGATCAATGGGTGATAAGGTTCTTTAGGTTTTGTGATCTAAAGAAACCACATGGAAAGTTCTTGAAGAAGGTCATCCTTGAAGGTCCATTTTAGATGCCTACTATCACATGCCGGAGATCCGAATGCTAATCCACCAGAGATGATATCACCAACGTTGTCGGTCTTAATGAACTCACTCTCGATCAACTTCTACACATGGAAGCCGATGAACTTGCAATGCAATATATCCTTTTGAGGTTATCCAATCCGATACTTCGTAGTGTTGATGCTCAGAAGACTGCTAAAGCAATGTGGGAGCATATTCATCTTCTCATGGAAGGCACATAACTCAATCAAGAAGACATGGAATCCAAAATCTACTTAGCATATGAACACTTCATGATTGAAACAGGGGAGACACTAGAGTCATATCATCATCGATTCTTAGATATCATCAATGACTTGGAAAAACATAACATCATTATGCCAAGAATTTCAGTCAATACTAAGTTCCTGAGTAGTCTTGGTCCTGATTGGGAAAAGTATGTCATTTTCATCCGTCAAGCGAAGAATCTTCATCATGCTACATACGGATTGTTGTACGACTATTTGAAGCCTCACCAAAAGGAAGTTAACAAAGAAAGGATCATCCGTGGAGTCTCTGCTTCGCCTTCACTCCCGGATAATCAAACACTTGCTTTGTGGGCTCAAGCTTGTTATCCTCAATACCCGACCTTACAAACTGTCTTCACAAATCCTCCACAACCAATTGCAACAATTACACCATATGATCCGTCACAGCACCAATCTCAAGAAACTCAATTGGTTCCATACAACAACAACAATGATTAAGCACTTTACAGTGAATCTAATGAGGATGCAGAAGCTTTCGATGCATTGCAACAAAGGTTTGTCATGATTGCTAGAGCCTTCAGCCGATATTCAAACAAATCCAACAATCGAATTCGTACCTCACCAAACACAAGGAATCAGGCTGTTGTTAACAATGGACATGTTGAAGTTCAGAATCGTGGTAATGTTCGTCAGATGGGTAGTAATGGTCAAGGGTTTAATGCTAATGGGAGGACTAACATGGGTGCTCCACAACAACAAGCTCAAGTGGTTGATCACGAAATGCTTAGGCGGGGTTAATGGTCTTTGTTGTTATAAGCGTAATGAGAAGGGTCATCGGCTAATGCATGCCCTAAGCCGAGGACAAGAGGCGGCGCTTATCACAAAGAGGCTTTACTCTTGGCTCTTAAGGATGAAGTGGTGGAACTCTTACCAACAAGGAGCAGAGCTTCATGGCAAATGCAGATTCGATGATGACATAGAGGACTTACGAGTTAATGCAAAGCAGATGATGCTAATGGCTAACATGCACGAACTCCACATGAGTGACACAGCCCAGATGTATGACAACGGCGGCTTGTCTCGTGTGCAGAATCAAACTATATTCATTATTGATCTGATATCTCCGCCAACATCTGCATCCGACGAGGATCAGAGTGATCAACATGAGCCGTCCTCATCTCATTCCGATGATAATCAAATCGATCCCGTAGTTATATTTGATGATCAAGATGACCTTATGGTTAATACTGATAATCAATTTGACTCTGTGGTTATATTTGAGGATCTAAATAATGATCATGTTGAGACTCACATTGAACAAGCTAAACCTTTGTCTAATCCAGATATGGAGCTCATGACCTTACTTAATGACCAAAATCTAGAATGGAAAATGCCTTGACATCAATAAGCAATTAAAGGATAAAAATGCACCGATGACTAAGGACAATGAATGCTTAAAATTTCAACTCAACATTTTCAAACACAAGAAAAAGCGTGAAAAGGTTTTGAAGTCGCTTTGCTAAATCTTACCAAAACGAAAAATCTTTGGAAAAGCAGATATGTGATCTAGTTGCATCTAAGAATGCTTTGTTTTCTCAAATTGAACAACTAAAATATGATCATAAACAACAACTTAACGCTCTCACTTCGAAACTCAAAAAGCCAAGTCCGAGTTGTTCACTTGTCAAAAAGGTTTGCAGTACAAAAGCATTCAAAGAAACGAATAGATGACTATCTTGAAGAAATTGTCGACTTACAAAACAAAATCAAAGAGTTTGAAATGTTGTTTATAAACATGGTGAGTCAATTACAACTATTCAAAAGTTTACTTTTAAACCAAATCCAAATAGATATGGACCAAATCTTGTTGATTACAAACCAAAGTTTTCAAATAGAGCATTCAAACCAAATCCATGAAGTCTACGATCAGAACATAGAATTGATGATTCCATTATGAGTGTTGTTGAATATAATCGCATGGAGGAATTAGATCACGAAGAGGAGAGTCGATCAAAATTGGAAAATGTTGTTTATAACAAACCATTTAACTATTCAAAAGCCATCACTTTAAATCGCACAACATGATAATTCTAACACACCTCGGGTTATCACGCCTATTTAAAGTCTTCTAATGTTGATTCCCAACCCATTACGCACAAATTAATGGTCATTTACCTTCACTCGATGATGTAAAAACATTACCCGAACAATGTCAAATTCTTAAATATTTTGAAACATTCATTTCGGACATCAAACTTTTGGAACGTGAAATTGAAATAAATTCTGAAATAAAAGTTGAACATTTTCAATCGCCTCATGCGCGAGAACAAATAGATATTTTTCAGAAAAGAATATTACCTCATGTCCGGAATTTGAAAATGTGTGCAATATATTGGGAAAGGATTTTCACAAGGAGCTTGGACTTATGAAAAGAGTTTTCGAGCAAACAAAAACATCTATTTTAAATACAAAACGCAAAAAGATAATGTTAAGAAAAGATGTTGATCGACTCTTGGAAGATGTTATATGTGCTGATACCATAAATGTTGTGTTATTACATTCTGTTGCATATGCATTTGATTATATCTCTCCGATTACATTGAAAATGTTGAGAATCGTCTTGTGTCACAAATCAAGTCTTTAAAGTTGAAAATGATTGTTTGTTAAACGAGCTTTCAAATGCAAAACGTCGTCTTCAATGGTGTCAAAAAGATTGTCAAAATCAAGAACTCGCTTTGCAAAACAAAATCAATCAGTTGCATACAAAAACTCTTAATCAAACAATTGAGCAACTTGATGATGTAAACGTGTCTTTGAAGTGTCAAATTTCAAAATATGAACAAGAAATTTCAAAAGTTAAAAAGGAATATGGTGTCATATTTGATTTACTCAAAAAGACTCGTGCTCAAGCGTCAAAAGATGTTGATGATCATCTTGCATATACCAAAGATATTTTACGACGAAATAGACTCATTCGTTATGAAAATCTAGATTTGTTACACACTATCCATGATCTAAAAGCAGAGTTGGCAAAACTTAAGCAAGATAGGGATAGTAACAGCAGTAACTGCACCTAGACAGATTCAAATTGACTCTAGAACATCTAATGACAAACCACAAGAAACTAATGTGCTTCCATCTACTAAAACAGGAATACTTGCCTCTTTTCCCAACGCCTGCACTTCACAGCCTAAGAGCAATACAAGGAAGAATAGGAAGTTGTGACATAAGAAAAGAACAATAAAGACCTCTGAAGTAGAAGAACACCTTAGGAATTTGAATAAGACTCAAGTTGCACCCACTTTAGATATTGCGTCGACAAATGTAATGGAAAAAGTGTTGTAACGAATCTTGAATCTTTAAGTACTTTAAATGTTATGTTTGAAGCTTCTTGTGTTGGTTGTCGTAAAAGCATGTTTTACGGTTGTCATGATAAATGTGGTTCTAAGGCTATCTTATCTCGTAAAGCGGAATAATAGAAAACGGAATACCTCTAGGCCCACTAATGCTTCTAAGTGCATGCTAGGTAAACCTCCATCTAGTGTTCCGTTCGATCATTGATGTACCCATAGAACCCCTTCACCTCCTAGGAAGAACTTATCACCTAGTGCATTTACTAAGACCAAAGCTAAGACTAGTTGAAGATGGCAGAAATGGTTACATAAAACACTTGGATTTAAATGGATACCTAAAATCATTAATATGTGTGTTTCCACTATAACTGCTTTGGAACCCTCTAACTCTTCGGGTTCTACATCTACTTCTATTCCATCTGTGTCGTCTGTGTGTAATGTAGATGATACAGATCATCCTCTGGATTGTTGATAGCGGATGTTCCCGACATATGACAGGAAATCTCAAGCATTGCCTTGCAACTATCACTTGCATGATTAGCGAGGTTTATTATGTGGAAGGTCTCGGTCACAATCTCTTCTCGGTTGGTCAATTTTGTGATGGAGATTTGGAAGTTGCCTTCGGGAGAAAACTTGTTTCATTAAGTGATATACAAGGAAACGATCTTATATACGGTACCCGCACATCAAGTCTTTATACAATCTCAATGCAAGACATGATTGCTTCATCTCCATATGTCTACTTTCAAAGGCAACATCTGCAAAATCTTGGCTATGGCACCATCGACTATCACACTTAAACTTTCAAACCATAACCAATCTTGCACGATACAAACTTGTTGAAGGTCTCCCAAGATTTTGGTACTCTAAAGATCACCTATGCTCGACTTGTAAACAAGGAAAAGCACTGTGCTCACTTTCCTTCAAAGGTGGAACCGACTCACATCATGTGCTTCATCTTCTTCACATGGATTTGTGTGGCCCGATGCGGCGTGCGCAGCGATTAATGGCAAGCGCTACATCTTGGTAATTCTAGATGACTACTCAAGATGGATTTGGGTTTATTTTCTTGAAGTAAAGATCAAGTTCCACGAGATGATCATCACCTTTCTTATGAAAATTCAAGTTCGACTCCATAACACGGTCGGACAAATCATAACGGACAAAGGCCGAATTTGTGAATCAAAATCTTCGTGCATATGATGAGAATGTGAATTGAGCATCAAACATCAATTGCACAAACACGGAACAAAACGGAGTTGTTGAAAGACGAAACAAATGCGTTAGTGGAAGCTGCAAGCGATGTTGATAAATGCAAAACTTCCAGATTACTTGTGGGTCAAGCCGTGTCAACGCATGCTACACTCGAAATTGTTCAATGATTACCAAACGCCACAACAAAACACCTTATGAGCTTATCCACAACCGTAAACCGAATCTCAAACACTTTCATGTATTTGGATCCCTTTGTTACCCAAATAATGATCGTGATGACTTTGGTAAGCTCAAAGCCAAAGTCGAAATTAGAGTGTTTGTTGGATCTTGTGAAAACTCTAAGGGTTACGGATCCGGAATCGTCGTACAAGGAGATTATGGAAGCGATTCATGCAAATTTCAATGAGCTTCTGAGAAATGGCTTCCGAGCAAAACGACTTGGAACCCGGACATAACCGTCTAAACTTCCCCAAACCTCATCATCAATGAACCAAGCCTCCGACTTACTCGTCAACAAATGGAACAGCTATTTGCTCCTCTGTTTAGTGATGATATTGATCAACGTGCTCCAGACGTATCAACTATTTCCGTTGCTCAACCTAATAACAATCCAATACCTGATACACCTGCAACAACAACTACTGTGGAGGAAGCACCACCAATTGATTCTACAACAATAGTCGAACAAACCGCATCCAAAGACGCTGAACCGGTGATGATCTTCCGAAAAATGAAGTACCCCACCAGCAGTTATGATCCAAATCGTTCTTCAATCCGTTTGCTAATGAAGCGCCACACGATGTTGCAAAATCATCCACAAGCCATTTGAATCCTCCTAATTTGTAGAATGTATATCAACATCAACCTCCACATCGTTGGACTAAAGACCATCCTCTTGTGAACATTATTGGAAACCCGAATCAACTAGTCGTAACTAGACAACGCCTTGATGACGGTGAACATTGCATTTATGCACTTACCGTCTGCCAAGTGAACCAAAAATATTAAGGAAGCCATGACATATGACAATGGATTGAATCCATGCAAGAAGAACTTAATCGGTTTAAACGTCTTGAAGTATGGAATTGGTTGAAAAACCAACTGGGGTCTATGTTATTGGTGCGAAATGGTTTTGAAAAACAAATTGGATGTTGAAGGTGCGGTTATCGAAATAAGTCACGTTTGGTGGCAAAGGGTTCTGAACAAGAAGAAGGATTGACTACGAGGAATCATTTGCACCGGTTGCTAGACTTGAGGTCGTTCGTATCTTTCGGCATTCGCGGATCACATGAACATCACGGTCTTTCGGTTGGACGTCAAAACCACTTTTCTAAATGGAAAAGCGAAAAAACGGTCTATGTTAGTCACCGTAAGGATTTGTTGATCCAAAGTTCCCTAATCACGTCTACAAACCGAACAAGGATCTCTGGGTCTCAAACAAGCCCCTCAGGCGTAGTATGATAAGTTTTCATCCTTTCTTATTGCTCATAATTTTGTCAAAGGATCGGTCGACCCTACACTATTCATACAATATCACGGGCACACATTTTTATCGTTCAAATTTATGTGGATGACATCATTTTTGGTCAACACATCTAAAGTACTCAAACGCTTTTCAAAACTTATGAAAAAAATTTTGAAATGTCCATGATGGGTGAACTTACGTTCTTTCTAGGACGCAAGTTCATCAATCACCCCGTAGTATTTTCTTGAATCGGTCCAAATATGCTCTTGAAATTTTAAACAAAATGGAATGCAAAGCTGCGATACCTATGCCAAACCAATGGCACATACCAATAAACCTGAATGATTTGCATGGGAAATTGGTTGACCTACGAAATACCGTAGTATCATTGGGTCTCTCATGTATCTAACGACCAGTGAGACCGATATTGTCTTTGTTGTATATCTTTGCTCCCGTTATCGGTAGCGACCTCTCTGAAACTCACCTCTCGAGGCTAAAAGAATCTCGATACATCAAGGAACCATTAACTTGGGGATCCGGTATCCGAAGGATTACGGTTTTGAACTAATAACTTTTTCGAGATCTCGATCACGCGGTTGCTTAGATTCGAAAAAGTACTTGAGAGCTCTACAATTTCTTGGTGATAAACGGTGTCATGACAATCGAAGAAGCGGGATTGTACATCACCGTCCTCAACCGAAGAAGAATATGTAGCTATGTCGGTGTTGTGCTCAAGTCATTTGGATGAGACCACAACTCAAAGACTATGGTTACGTGTTTGATGAATCCCGATGTCTGCGACAATCAAGTGCTATTGCGATCTTGTGCAAATCTGTTCAACATTCAAATCAAAGCACATCGATCTTGATATCATTTCATCAAGGAGCATGTGGAAAAGGGTACCGTTGAATTATATTTTGTGGTCTTGAATACCAATGGCGCACCTTCTCACCAAAGCCTTAGCTCTGCTAGGTTTCTTGAGTTGGTCCACCGGATTGGTATGAGTGTTTGACTCGAGGAACTGGATGAACTTTTAAAACAATCTTAAAACCAATCAAACACCAAAACCTCTTTTGTAAATATTTTCAAAAACAAAAGACAAAAATATAAAATTTACAAAATTCAAAATATTCTTCTCTAAAAAATGGCAAGTACAAATCTTCCGTCAACACTACTTTTTTCAAATTTCAATATTTTTTCGATCAAGTGTTGGGGGGAGAAAGTAAATATTTTCTGTTTCATAAAACCTTGTACTTGCATGTTTCTTGACACTCCTCGGACCCAAATTTGAAAAATTTCTCTATTTCTAAAGTCGAGGGGGAGTGTCGTCAAGTTTCTTTTCAAATATCATGCTTTATGTAACCAAAATGGAAGTTATGGGCTAAGGATGAAAACGGTTGAGGTGGAGGGACTATTTTTGTCAAAAGCTTAAACTAAATTTAACAAAACCACCTCAACTAACTTTTTCATTCATTTACTCCTAACATTTATTATCCAACAACTAAATCCTACGCCTATAATTCATTCTTCTAATCTGTGTTATAATCTTCCAATTTGTAAGTGGTTTATGATTCTTTGAGTGTTTTTAAACATTGGTTTTTAATGTTTCACAAATCTAATGGTTTGATTTTACTCTAGGCATGATTATGTGGTCTACGCATAAGCTTATGAACACATGATCACGTTTGGTTGATTTTGATGATATGGGTTGTGTTTTCAACGTTTATATCAAGTCTTTAAACCATTTTCATCATAAAAACCTACCCATAAACTGTTTTTAATCACTTATTCATGATTAGGGTTTCTGCGTGGATTTAGGGGTTTTCTTGTGTGAGTGTTTCTAGATAATTAGATGGTTGAATAATGATTGTTACATGTTTAATTGACCAAAACTTATATTGAATCTCTCCTAGAAACACTAATCTTACATTAATTGAAATTTAGGGTTTATCACTCGTTGAAATGGGGATTTTTGATTCATTAGGTTTTTGATGTTAAAACTAGTTTAATGCAACTCATTAGGCTCCTCAGATATCCCAGAATCAATTTGGTGCACTTTCCATGGTTAAATTTCTTAGTCGTAAGATTTGAATCCTTAGGGTTTTAGTTTTACGCCTAAGGAAAACCTACGCGTAACCATTGAATGAATGTGATAACATGTGTGGATGAAAGATATTGAATAATATGTTAATGGACATGTTATGATGAATTTATTTCAGGTTTTACGCGTGCAAAATTCAGAATCAAGGTTAAACTGGATTTCTACGCACAAGGATCACCTTACCCGTAGAATGTTATTCGTAAGAGAAATCTTACGCGTAACCTTTACGCGTAAGGTTCTATAAAGGGACTATGTGTATCCTGTGAAGGATATGCGTAAACTTGAGTCTTACACATAAGGTTCACTCTTACGAGTAAACCTTATGCATAAGCTCCAACATATGCTTACGCGTAAGCCTTATGCTAAGAGCTCTTTTCCTACGCGTAATATTTCTTACGCGTAAGAAGAGTTCCTACGAATAAGCTTATGCCTACGCGTATGGTTATTACTGTTTACGCATAAGCTTAATTTTTACGCATAAGCCAAAACTTTAACCTTACCAATGAATTGTTACATGTACAAACTTGTAAATAAATAAATCATAACGTCACAAAACCAAAATGTAACTAATATGCTACAATGGTAAATATGTTGTGTAAATGAGTGAAAATTTGGACTTTAAAATTCAAAATTAATAAACTCACGAAACTTATCACGACTACTTTGGACTATTGGACAAACAAGTGACGTTAGACTAGTAACATTCATCAACATAACATATTCAATAATTGGACAATAAAATAAACTTTTGACTAACGTAATGTCTTTCGATATGTTGGTTCTTTTGGCTCAATATCTTTCATATCACAATATGGACGTTTCAATGGAAAACATTGATGCACCAAATGTTCTCACAATGGAAGACATATTCCCTGATGGTTACAAGATGAAGATTGGAAACAAAAATCTCAAAGTCGACTTCGATAACTTCACGTGCTCGAGTCTTCTTGTCATATTCTTGGATATTACAAGGCTCATCCTTACAAGAACATGCTCACGAACTCGGCAGCGATGCACAGATTTATATTCACCAATTCGGCACACCATGCGAAAGATCAATGGCCAAGATGTTTGTGACAATGACACTTAACAACAAACAAGTCACCATCATCGCAGCAGACTTAAGGCAATTCTCCTTCTTCCGGCCATCCGGCTGATAATTATGTTGCTATTCCTTCAGAAGAGATTACTCTCCAATTCATGGTCAATATTGGCTATGATGAAGCTGCTGGGATCATCACTAAACATTCTTCAGTGGATCTAAAGAACATTCCTCAGCCATGGAGAACTCTTTACATCATGATTGCCAAATCAGTTTCTGGACGTAATAGTGGTTATGAGCATCCTAAGCTCATGAAAATACAAATATTTTAGGGCATGGTCAACATGATGCACATCGACTTCACATGTCTGATTTGGGATGACATGATGTCATATCTCAGGAAACCTGGTGTAAGATATAACTTTTCACATACACATCAAACCATAACACAAGGTGGCGAATAAGGTGAAATTCTAGAGAGAAAGTTAGAGGTTTTAGGAACTTAGTGAGAGAAAGTGAAAGATATTATTATGAGCTCCAACTCTCTACCTTGGAAGGTAGAGAGTATTTATAGTCTTACATAATTCGCCACACTGGGTGTGGATCGTGCATCTGATGGGTAAAGACCCGTCCAGTCCTCCACGGTGTTACTTAACTAAAATACTACTTAACTTAAAAGAACTACGACTACGAGCTTTCTAACGATTACATATACTTGAGGTGACCGACTCTTTAATACCGGAATTTCTAATTCTAACAATCTCCCTAAGGAGGTCACTCAATTTTACATCAAAAATTACATTGAATACAAATAGATATTACATGAGCAGTTGATCTTGCATTTTTGATGTAGTCCTTTGCTCATAAGCTCGTAGTCATTGATTCTTCACATTGCATGTTTGGTTATTCCAAGTGGAGGTCTTTTCTTGATCCACGTGATGATGAGTTTGAGCCATCTTTGGAGATCATCGGCTATCAAAAATCTCCGAGACATCCATTGTGGTGTTGTGACTTTGGGACCGACATGCTCACATTTTGGATCATGATTTCTTCTCATCGAGTAGCGGAAGCTTTAGTTGATTCATGATATTGGCGTGCATAGCGAAGCATGGAGTGAAAATATCGAGTCATTGATGCACTAATCATGATTTCTTTTGAGATGAATGTGTTAAGTGAGCATGCGGCTATGGATTGACCGCTTCATTACGATCATTGCAAGCGTCGGGCGTGCACTGCATACAACGATTAGCAACAAATCGCATCGAAAGTGTCTTTGATCACTTCGTTGAATTGAGGTACACGCCCACGGTTCCCGTTGATCGATACAAGTATCGCTCGTGATCGGTAGGATTCCTAAGAATCTCCTTGACGGGGTTTCGCACTGTTCTAGCCGTTCTCAAACCGAACGTCTCAAAGAAGACAACACGGAGTGAGTGAACCAATAATTTTTAAGTCAGCGATTGATGAAAAGAGATTTGAAAACAATCGTGTATTGCTCAATAGAAATTGTTTTGCAATACAACGAAGGTTTTATTGAAAATCAATTATCAATCATAAAATACCTTTTGGTTTGAAAAATGAGTACCGGTCGATGTACTAAAGAAAAGAGTTATAAGCACAAAGACCGGTTTTCAAAGGTATCCGTCAATCCCTAACTGAACGAGGATTGATTCAAGAGATTGAATCGCCCATAGTTTACATTCGGTTGTCACATGGTTGATCTATATAATAGATCTCACATGCCACCTACCGAGCTTGTTAGATGTTGGCTCGAAGGCTTTCCATCTTCATTGTGAATGTATAAACACATCACTCGGATGTTACGGCAATACCACAAGGATAATCGTGGGACTCGAGTTATAATCTCTCTTTCCACATTGTGTGAAACAGAGAGTCTTCATTGAAAGTGTCCTAATGAGATTTATTGATGATCTCGTGGCTCTAGACTCAATTTGTGCATATTTGGATCCTGCCGGAGACTGGGAGGGTCTCCTACTTCAATATCAACCATCTCTAAGAGAAAGTCGATAGATAATGTCGGTTCCCGTGAGAATGAAACAAGTCCTTTTAAGAGGAACTTGAGTGGTTTGGGAAGTTGAAGTGCGGTGCGTCCTTTGGGTCCATGACGTCTTGTCTTCAATACCGATGTTACCATCGGTAGCATATGAATTGAACCGGTTTACGCCTAAGGTTGAATAAATGGAGGGCTATTTGTTTTCACCCTTTTACATTCAATTCTTTTAATTCTTCAACCCTTCAAGCGCTTACCGAGACTTCCTAGCTAGAACCTTGTTGGGTTTATTCGATGACTAGCTCGGTCTTAGTCCGCACTCTTCCCTTATCTCATTTTCTCCTTTTATCATCATACCTAAGGACTTCTACACTAACTAGTGGATTGTCCTGGGTAGATCCCTCCGTTACAGGCGGATCATGGGAACACATACCTAACCTTATCATCCTTATATCACCATACATGAAGTAAAGTTGGTCGGTCTATTTGGTATTGTTCATCCGCCATTGGATCCAATTGAAAACCATTTGAAAACAATTCGGATACTTGTGATATATTATCAAAGCTTTTTGTACCGAATTGTTTTTGATATTTTAAACGAGAACTCCCCTCAACATGTGCATCAAGTGAAAATGTTTTGCACATGGAGGCGGGGAGAAAGAATTAACTTCTTTTGATTACCATTTTCTAAAGATATCAACATCACTTCCTCAACAAATCAAGTAGATATAGCAATTAGGGAAGGATGAGGTTTCCATAAATTTGCTCCCCTCAATATGTGCCTCGAGGTTTGAAAAGAGTTTTGCACATACTAGAGGAACACGCATTTGGGATAAATGATCACGTTTTAAATCAAAGGTTTTAAGATAGATGCTCCCCCTCAACATGTGCATTGAAAAATTGAAATCGTTTGTCACATGTAGGCGGGATAGCATGTATATCCGTTTATAACCATTTACCTAATTATCGGTTTAAATCTAATTTAAATCACATTCTCCCCGATCACAATTATCAAATCATTTGAGATTTGTGATCTCGTATAATTAAATTGATTTTGAAAGCTTTAAGGAGAATTGTGACATGATTGTGAAAGCGTTTGAGCCGAAAATGATCGGATTTTAAGACTTTAAACTCCATTTATAAAACATGCATGTATATCTTTTGAAAACAATTTTAATGCCAAATAACTTTTAATTTAATTGAAATCATTCTCCCCTCAATCAATGACGTAGGTTGTTGATTGAGAGATAGAGATTTTGACAAATAAGTCACGATGATTATCAAAAATAGAGATTGAGTTATTTTTCAAAGCATTTAGTTTTCGCAGATAGGAGTTTATAGAATCGAGCATAAGATTTGAAAACTTGGTAAGATATGGCTCGTTCTTTCTTTAAAACCGGTTATTGCACGAAGATGACAATAAACCATTTCTCTTTCTCCCAAAATATTTTTTTTTTTTTTTTTTTTTTTTTTTTTTAAATTCGAACAACATCTAAAGTCCGTGTCATTCTTTGAATGACAGCACAAAACCGTAGATATTATCGAACCGAGAAAAACATGACAAAATGACAATATTTTTGAAGTTTTTTTTTTTTTTTTTTTTTTTTTTTTTTTTGAATTTTTATTTTATGGATTTTGAAAGTTTTATAATTTTCTATTTTGTTTTTCAATAACTATTTACAAGAGATAGATGAAGATAGACCTTTACTCCTCGTCTTCCTCCGAAGGCGTTTGAGAGTTTCGTTGAAGACTTTTCAAACCAAGGCGTGGAAGAATAAACTCAAACGTTCTCTTGGAAGAGCTTTGGTGAAGATGTACGCTAACGATATTCGGACCTCACAAAATATAGTTCCACCACACCTTTTTCCACTGTTCCACGATGAAATGATGTCGAATGTCGATATGCTTAGCTCTTGAGTGTTGAGCGTTGTTGCATGAGAGAGCAATAGCACTTTATTATCACGCGATGTAGGGATTTTGTTGAATTCAAAGCCATAGTCGGATAATTGAGATCTCATCCATAGGATTTGAGCACAACAAGATGACATGGCTATGTATTCAGCCTCTGTAGAGGAAATAGAGTACTCATTTGCTTCTTTGAAGACCGACTCACAAGCTTATCACCCAAAATCGAGCACCTCAGGACGTGCTTGACGTGTATCTTGACAACTGCATGATCGGCATCCGCATAGGCCGTTAGTGACATACCGGTGTCCTTCGGTACCATAGTCCCATATTGATGGTTCCTTGGAATACCGAAAGACCCGTTTAAGCGCTTCAAGGTGCTTTTAGTAGGCTTAGCACGGTATCTAGCACATGCACAACAGAGAACAGATGTCCGGTCTACTAGCGATGAGATACATCGTGGATCCAATCATACTCCTATATTTCGTTTGGTCAATCATGATCCCCGAGAGGTCCTCATCTAGTTTGGTTCGGTCAATCATGGGGGTGTCAGCGGGTCACTTGAATCAAATCCAAATTTCTTTAAAATCTCTCATTGCATATTTAGATTGATTTATGAAAATGCCTCCGGGACTTTGAGAAATTTGTAATCCCAAGAAAATGACATTTGTCCCATCATTGACATTTGAAACTTTGAACTCATTTCATTTGAAAACGATCACATTCCATTGGGTCGATCGAGGCAAAGATAATATCATCAACATAAATTTGAACATGAATCAAATGTTTGCTGACTTCACAGTGAACAATGTAGGATCAATGCTCCTTTGATGAATCCGGTTGATAGAAGAAACTTAGATGATGTATCATACCATGCCCTTGGAGCTTGCTTTAAACCGTAAAGAGCCTTCTTCAAGCGGTAAACGTGAGTAGGATGCTCTTGATTCACAAATCCTTGAGTTGGGTGGCGTGACGACTTCTTTAAGATCTCCGTTTAGAAATGCCGTCTTTACATCCATCGATAAACCACCATGTTCTTGCTAGCGAGATTTGCGAGAAAGATTACGATGGCCTCGATTCGAGCAAGCTGGAGCAAAGATTCTTCAAAGTCTATACCCTCCTCTTGGCGATATCCTTTAGCAACTAATCGAGCCTTGTTCTTCAACACATCACCATGCTCATCAAGTTTTACTTTGAAGATCCATTTTAGAGCTATAATCATAGCACGATCGGAGCGGTACTAACTCCCATACATCAAGTCGATCAAACTCATGAATTTCATCTTGCATAGCATTGAACCGACTATCTTCATTCATGGCGGTTTAACGTCTTTTGGTTCGATCTTAGATAGTACGGAGTTGAAGAAGCACCATAAGGCATCGGTTGCTAGTTGCTTCCGGGTTGATACTGAGACGAGAGGATTACCAATGATGTTGTCTAATGGATGATCGTGAGTCCATTTTCCGAGGTGTTCATGTGGCATTTGTTGAGGAACCGAGGTAGGCGAGTCGATGTCTCCTCAAGAAGATGGTTCTGCGATGATTCGAGAGTAGCAAATATGTTTTCAAATGGAGCATCTTGAGAGTTGCAAAGGGATTAACTTCATCATTGATGCGAAACATTTCCATGATGTACATTTGAAGAATGATGATTTGTTGATGAGGCGAAGGATCGGCAGCAGGTGCTTCTTGACTTCTGAGATATTGAAACGATGGATTGACTTCATTCATGGAATCGAGCATCCTCTCATTGTAGGATCGATACCTCATTAGTAGTAGACTCATCTGAGTTCATCAAACATTGGATCAAACAATTTCTTTACATCATCTTGATGGAGGTACATATGGTGTTTCTTGAGAGGAGTTTGGAACAAGGGATGAACCAATAGGGTCATTATGAAGTGCGGGTCCTGAGTGGAGTGTCCGAGAGCCATTTGACCGGTCGACTCATCAAGCGTAACGTGAATTGTTTCCATGATATTTCGGGTTCTTTTGTTGTATATTCGGTATCCCTTTTGTTTGGTGCATATCCTACAAATACTCCAATGTCGACTTTAGCCCTAAGTTTGCCCAAGTCTTGACCTTCATTAGTTGGATAGCACAAGGCACCAAATACACGAAGGAAAGATAGATTAGGTTTTCATTGTGGACAAGTTCATATGGAGTTTTTCCATGAATGGTGTGAATCGGGGAGCGATTTTGTGTGTAACATGCAAGTGGCAATTGCTTGACCCGGAGAAACATTGGAACCTTTGAGTAAATCGGCATTGTTCTAGCGGCTTCAACAAGAGTACGATTTCGTCTTTCAACTACACCGTTACATTGAGGGGTTCGTGGAACACTTCTTTGATGGTGATTCAATGCTTTCATAGAATTCACTAAGTTGTTTGTTGACAAACTCGGTTCCATTATGCTGCTCGATAATTACGGCGGTTTGTTTAGTCTAACTCGCACTGTTTGATGAGTTTGATGATGATATCGAGTTTCATCCTTTGTCCTTAAGAACTTGACCGGTGAATCTAGAATAATCATCAACCACAACTAACACATATTTCTTCCCAAAGATATTCGCACCCTCATTGGTCCACATAAATCCATATGAATCATATGAAGAACTTCGTGATGAGTTAGTAGGTTTGGGTTTATGGGCATACTTCTTGCTTTTTCCCAATTGACATCTTGAACAAAGATGATCCTTTTCATACTTTAGTCTAGGTAGACCTACAACTAAGTCCTTTCGGAGAGATCGTTGATGGTGCGAAGTTCAAGTGATTGAGGCGCGATGCCATAGCCATGACTTTGTTTTAGAAGCCTTTGATAACAAGCGATTGGTGAAGCTCTCATCATGTCATCGATAGAGATAGTGTAAAGGTTTGAGCCACGAGTTCCTTTCAGCAGTTCCTTTCCATTAAGATCTCTAACAAAGCGGTATGTTTTCGAAGGCTACTTCTAGATCGTAATCACGAATTGACCAACAGAGAACAGTTATGACCTAAACCTTCCACATAATACACTCGGAGATGACACTATCACCAACAACATAATCTCCATAACCCATAATAGCACCGAAATGATCATTACCAAATCTAACAGATCCGATGAATTTGCTCACGAGTTCATGAGCGTGACCGGTCTCGGTCATATGCTTGGAACAAACTGAGTCCGTGTACCACAAAGCGATTTGAGCGATCTGCGGTTGAACACGAGACAGAATGGATAGCGGATATTTGGGATCCCCATGCAAGAATGGGTTCCATTTGGTTAGTAGCAGCAGTTGGACCACCGCATCGAAATAGAAGCATTCATATCGAGACGGTGAAGTAGTGGACTCATTGTGAATAGATGCAATACTAGTGTCTAGATTAGTCCTATTCTGATGTGACCACTTCTTAGGGAATAGTTCTACCAAGAGGCATCCATTTTCTAGTGGGCATTATCGATTAGTCTTATGACCAGCAATTATCCAATAAAAGCCTATTCGATGAATGTTCTTCCTGTGGGTTTCCATTGTTTTCTAACTCTCTTCGCTTTTGCCTTTTAGCCTTTTTAGCATGACTTATAGCATTAACAACATTAATTGGACAATTAAAATCATTAGGCGAACATTAACATCACATTCAAGATTAGAAATGCGAATTCAAGCAATCATCGGTCAAGGTTTGCAAGTAGCATCGAATTGAATTAATTACAATGCGCCTATGGCTAATACTAGAATCAACACGATTCGTTTTATTCGATTCAAACTTAAGGTTCCTAGATTGTTCTTCTACTCTCTTCCAAAGCATTCTTAGCTTGAGAGGTCCTATCATTCCTTGTATTGTCTTGAGACTTTGACTGCTCCCTTTAATGTCACCGATTACTCTGTAGGGAATGGGAAAATTAGTTTGTTTTACTACTCTTTGCACCACTGTTTAGATGTCTTTGGGATCCGAACTACATGCGGTACACTAAGGTTCACTTTCTTAACATTAGAGGTGCTTGAGATTAGTACTCCTAGAAGGCACATTTGAGTTCACTTTCCTAGTATTAGATGATCTAAAATCGAACTACTCACCGGTGCACTACTCCTCACATTCAAACCATTGGGAATCGAGTGCATGTCATGTTTGGCCTTAGGCATTGAGCATGGAATCAAGGGTTAACTCTCTCACCTAATGTCTTTGGGCATATAGTGATCAAACATTCTAAGATTTCTTGAGATCGTTTGGCATATAAGCATGCATGTCCAATTGCATTATCATGAGGTTTCTCTAGCTTATCCTCTTCAACAATCTCACGCAGGCATTCTAAGCAATCCTTAAGGGATGAGAAATATGTTTGAATGGCAAGTTTGTTGTTCCTTAGGTGAGGGGGGACATATGTCACAGATAAAGTAGATTTATTACCAGAGTGAACCTTAGATACAACATTCTCCGCATTGATCATTGGCATTTTCCCTTTTACCTGACTCTTCAGATTCTCAATTTCCTTTTGCAATGAAGTTATTTGTTCGTTGTTTTGTTACGAGTGACTTTAATTGATTCAAACAACTCATTGAAATGAC
Source organism: Chrysanthemum lavandulifolium (assembly GCA_022545495.1). Classification (NCBI taxonomy): domain Eukaryota; kingdom Viridiplantae; phylum Streptophyta; class Magnoliopsida; order Asterales; family Asteraceae; genus Chrysanthemum; species Chrysanthemum lavandulifolium. The sequence goes on from CM040246.1 coordinate 60,227,310, forward strand.
GTTTAACCTTTTCATTCTCTTCTAGGAAACTTTCGTTTTCCTTTTGTAAAGCATATACTAGGTTTTGAAGATGAAACGTTTGAGAATTCGAGAATCTAGAGAAGGAGGTATTTGGGAACTGTCATATTGTTCGTTTGACCCTTTAATTGAGAGATTTGGACTTTCAACTTTACGATCGTGTTACATGAGCATGAATCATTCATCTCGTTTGTTTATTTGAAAAGCGCATCAAACTCGGAACATCGAAGATGTCTTGAAATTTGAAGTTTTGACATTTTCTTTGAGATGTTGATATTTTAGTTGTAGATTAAAATACTCAACTTCTAGTTTAGAAAATGTTTAACCAAATTGTCATGATCATCCAGTTCAATTTTCTCATTAAGTTTAGAATTAGTTTTTCAAGCTCAATGACACGATCATGGGAGACTTTCGAGGCCACAGATAGTTCATGAAATTTGGAAGCATTAATAGAGCAATTTGAAGCGATGAAAAGACATCTTGAGCAACACATTCAAGAATAAGATTCTCATTCAATGTATGCGAGTTCTTCCTCTCGATCTCATTATATTTTAATGCACGCATAATCACTAATTTCAACTATTATTGCATCAAATTCCTTTTCCATTCCCTTAATGTCGGTTTCTATCCCTTTTAAGACTCTCAAAGTGTTCCTTTAAAAGTTTAAAGAAGGGCATGACCTCGATTAAATAACATTCTTTCATTTGTTCAAAACCCTTTCTCCTTGATAATGCCGGTGGTGTGATCCTTTTCTTGCAAGTTTCTCAAAATCAACAAATAGTTGAAAAATAACGTATTGGCTAATTAAGATATTGCTTTTAGTGGCAATTGTTCTAGGAACAAGATGCATTAGTGTGTTAGGAGGATATCACAGTAGCTTTAGGCATTTTCCAAAGGGAGGATTTGTTTCTACAATATTTTCGACTTCGCTTATCTAAATCCATTTTCCAGAAGACTTGTTCGGGAGTCAACAAAGTCTGAGGCTTAAACTTGTTTAATGCAATCCAGTTTTCCTTCTTATAATCATGAGGAGTGATATTTATGTTCTTCTCTTTGCATTTGGGGTCATCTAGTTTTTTGTTCATCCTTTCCCTAGTGACTTCATCTGATTTCTTATCTTCCTCAGTGCACTCAACGCAACTAGGTTTCTGCCTAGGCTTAAGAATTTCATTACCATCATAAATCACCTTTTGAGCATTTCTAGCCTTTTTGATTACCTCTGGATTTGGTTCCTCAACAAGGGGAATGCTATGCTTATCGCTAAAGACTCGATGTTTGGTGACCATGTGAGCAGTCTGAATGGTGTTTCCTTGTATGTACAACTTGTTTTCAAGTTTGTTTTTCAAAGTTTTCAGATTAGAAAAATCTCTCAAGAGCTTTGATTCTTTTGCATTAAATTCTTGCTTAAGCATTTTCACGTTTTCTTGAAGTTCTTGTTTTTGCTTAGCTGTTTTAGAAAGTTTTTCTTGCAAAGAATTTAATTCTTGTTTCAATACTTCTTCTCTAAAGTTACTTTTTCTAATTCTTGTCGTGCTTGGTCATCCATTTCACCTCACGAGTGGTCAACTCAAATTTTGCACGTTGTTCATAAATGGCAACACGTTCCTTATAGGCATTTAGTTCGTAGATAATGGAATCATCGGGAGCACATGCGGTGAATTCATCAAAGACATAGTCATTGTTGATGCGCAGAAGATGCATCACTAGGTACAACTTCACTTTCACTTTGTTTCACGATTGATCATATGGGACAATATTGATATTACCCGTATTTTCAATATTTGATTCAAAAGTTTCGGTTGGTTGTACTTTGTCATGCATCTGTTGCACATCAACATCATCATATAGCTTTAATACCTCGAGATGAGTTTGTCCTTTGATGGGCCACTTGTGGTGAAGAAGTGACCTTGGGAGACACCATGGGAGAGATGCTAGCCATAAATATTGTGTGTGCGATGGGTCCATCATCCACATCAGTCGTAAGCATCGCGATCACCGACTTGAAAGGCATTTTGATGATTGTGACCTATCTCACAGAATGGGTGCTCATCTACATACGCATCATAGGTCTTGGCATTTCCTTGACAAAAGCAATGGTTCCTCTTCATTCAAAGTAGCACCATTGTCACGAGCTTGAGCGGCAACATCTTATCTCTCAAGTATTCGGCATTTTGTGGGCGCTTTGGAGATGTGCGGTTCCTTGCAAAGTGTCCTCACCACCACGATTAAAGCATTTGATTGGCTTAGCTTGACCTTGGTTACCATTTCTTCCTCGATTACGGTTTCCAACATAACCTCTCCCAGCTCCACCTCTCCCCGATCATCTTGTCTTTCTGAATCGGTTGCACCACGATCCTTCCATCTTTAACAAAGGCTTGATTATGTGGGTTAGATGCGATTCGTGGGTTGTTGTTGGTTTGTGGGAGAGAGTTCATGTTTTGACTAATGAGTAGAGCTAGTTGATTAACGATGTTATCCACGCGTGCATCGACATCGACTTGTTTGAGCCGAGGATCGGGGATGAGTTTGTGATTACCATTACCCAGGGAATGACTTGTGATGCTTTGGTTGTGATTCCAATGTTTGAGTAGAAAATTTGTTGAGTCATTAGACGAACTTGTCTCACCACAGTTGGTTTTGGTGATTGAGAATCAACTTTTCAAGCATGGCATGTCTCTCATTCGAAGGAGGAAGGCATAGAGTTGCTCATAGTTTGTATGCTTCAATCCTTTAGTGAGTTTCACGGATGTGACAAACTTGTGCCATTCGGGATTCATGTTGTTCACAAACTTTGAGTTCAATGGATGTTAGGCATAGTCATCTTGATGTTCCTCATGTCATTCACTAACTTATGAAATCTCACATAGTACTCATAGACACTCTCATCGGTTTCATCTTGAAGTGCTCAAATTCATCATAGAGTTGGGATTCTCGTCTTCCATAGTTAATTACGAACCCGAGAGAAGCATCTTAACGTTATCCCAAACGACCTTTGCATCGATGTTATGATTGATCGACTTGTAGATGTCTTTAGGGAGACCTTGAAGAACAATGTTTGAAGCCCCGATATCGCATCGAATCTCTTTTCTCCTCATTATCAAGCTCATTGTACATCTTAGGTCTGTCCATTCCGTGAGCGAGTACCATCTTCATTAGTATCAAGTATGTCTCTAGTCGTTTCAACTCGATATGGTCCTTCATCAATGGATTTGAGAATGTTTACACCATTTTCCTTTCCAAGACAATACAATCGATTCGTTGAGCCCAAGAATCGTAGTCGATTCATCAAGCATTGGTGGGCGAGTATCCGAGCCACCGCTTGAACATCCTCTGCAACAGATGGAGATGGCGGTGGGAGCAGTGGGAATGTTGGTAGACATGTTAATGCAGTTATACGGGATTTTATAACTCTATGATTAAACCGGAAATAGATTCTTTCACGGGATTTTACTAAATCAAGAGAAACCGTAAACAATCACTCAAGTTGCTAGATGATAAAGTGCTAACTCGCTACAAATAATGCACTAAGTCGCTAGAAATTAGTGCACTAAGTCGCTAACCCTTAACTCGCTACACGTCTAAGTCGCTAGAGTCCCAAGTCGCCAATGAAATGCAAGTCGCTAAGTAGTAACTCGCTCTGACTAAGTCGCTAGCCGAATTTGTGCGAGAATTGCTACACAAGTCGCTAGATATGCAAGTCGCTAAAGAGCAACTCACTGGACTAATTCGCTACCACAAGTCGCTAACCGTGGTGGAGATTCCACTACTTGTACTTTAACTCGCTAGCACTAACTCGCTAGCTTTTATAATCGTAAGTCGCTACGAAACAATGAAGTAAGTCGCTACCAAGAAAACAAGTCAGGAGCTAATTCGCTAGCTTGAAAACCAAATAGCCTTCACTTTTCAATCCAAAACAACCCAACCAAGATGATTCAAGCTACCAAATGAAACCTAAACACTTTTGATGATTCTAAACATAAAAGTACCAACAAAATTCAAACTTAAACACAAGAAATCAACCAAATGATGCAAAACCACTAAACTTTTTCAAACTCAAAACCACCTAAAACCCACTATAAATCCAAAGATGTGCAAGATATGATCTAACCATGGCTCTTGATACCAATTGTAAGATATAACTTTTCACATACACATCAAACCATAACACAAGGTGGCGAATAAGGTGAAATTCTAGAGAGAAAGTTAGAGGTTTTAGGAACTTAGTGAGAGAAAGTGAAAGATATTATTATGAGCTCCAACTCTACCTTGGAAGGTAGAGTATTTATAGTCTTACATAATTACGCCACACTGGGTCATGGATCGGGCATACAATGGGTAAAGACCGTCAAGTCCTCCACGGTGTTACTTAACTAAAATACTACTTAACTTAAAAGAACTACGACTACGAGCTTTCTAACGATTACATATACTTGAGGTGACCGACTCTTTAATACCGGGAATTTCTAATTCCTAACACCTGGCAACACGATCCCCTACATCAGATACACTAAATTGTTGATCAAAAGGATACTCGGGAATAATCTGGACATTCCCTTAAGACTCGATGACCCCAACCATCACTCCGAGTTGTTTGAGCCTACGCTAAACGTTGTCAGATTCAAAGACTCAAAAACAAAGAAACAAGGTGTTGTATTGCCAGACTACCTTCTTACTAATGACATAAAGAATCTTTAATCATACAAAAGATATCAAGAAGCAATAGCGTCAGGCAAAGTTGGCTTCATTGATGAAAAGTCTTCCGTTGTACCAATAAAGAAGACAAGGAGATCGGCGATCTTGGAAGTGCTGCAAGCCTTTGAGTACTGAAAGTATCCAAAGAGAACTCATGTTCTCAAAGGAAAGTTCCATCAAAGGTTGCTATCCCAATCCTAAACCGTAACCAAAATTGATGGACGAGGACTCGAGGACACCGAAGCAGATGAAGAGGTTATCTACTCAAACAACAATGATGATATATTAACAGTTGTAAAACCTCTAAGTCCCAAACCGACAAGGGTAAAACTCAGCTTCTTTGAGCAAGAGGAAGAAGAAAGTTCGGAAGAAAAGCCACGGGATGAAGATAAAGATTACCGCAAGAAATTGAACAATCTCAGGCTTCAACATGTTGCTAAGGAGTTCAATCTTCAACAGACTCGTGGCCCTGGAGGTTCAAGTGGTGGCTCACAAACAACACCAGTTCTCGATGCGGTTAATCAACCCGATAAGGGAACTAGTACCACCACCCACGAATCTGAACAAAAGCAGCATGAGGATGAAATTATCTTCGACTTTGAGGAACCAGAAATGGAGAAGACTGAAAAGATAATAGATGAAGATGTTGAGACTGCTGCTAAGGAAAAAGATGAAGAGGAAGCTCTAGCAAAAGCGGCAGAAGAGGCTAGGGTTAAGGCTGAAGAAAAGGCTAAAGTTGAAAAAGAAGCCGATGATTATCTTCTAGATAGTCCCGAACATAACCAGGAACAAACTTCTAAGCCACCAAATGATCCAGAGCCTTCTCATGACTCATCTTCGTCAGAATCATCTTCTCATTCATCACCGCCACCATCCAAAGATACCACCACCAGATCCGCATCCAGATCTATAAAGAAACCGACCGATACTTGGGCATCACGTGCAAAGACAAGGATTGTCAAAGCTGTCAGACAAGCAAGGAAGCGCAACGTTGTTAACAAGAAACCGAATCGCTTGCGGACATAGTCAATCTACTTCAAGATGTGATCAAAGAGTTTTCGGAGAAAGGAACAACTTCAACAGCTTTCTAAATAGAGATATCCAGGGAAACGGACAAGACGATCGAGAGAATATACTCAAAAGTTTCTTCTCGACACCGTCCACTCGAGTGACAAGAGAGATGTTCACCGACAACTCTATCCAAATCTCATGCAATTGGTCAAGCAAACAATGCAATATACTCCTGTAGCAATGAAGATCAATCCAATTGAGCCTACGGTTGTCTCCGATGCAGAATTGATTTCCAAGCTTATGTTACAAATGTCTAAACGATCCGCAACGTTTACTTCTGACGAAGCTAAACGATTTGAGGCATTGCTGGAATATCAACTCAAAACCTCATGCAAAGAGTCAGATGTAAGAGCTAAGCGTCCAAGAGACGATGATGATGCGGATAAGGATTCTGAGCCGAAACGTAAGAAGAAATAAGACGATTCATCATCTATGCCTCCACCAAAATCACCCCAACGGACCTCCACCGCTAGAAGATCTTCTCAACGTCCTCCTACTACAAACAAACCTCAGGACTCTGAGTCTCCACCACCAACGAAGAAAACTGGTGATCATTTTGAATACACTGGTGGTGACGATGAAGAGATTCCTGATCCCCAACAACAACCTTCTTCTTCTACATCAACAAAGAAACCAGCATCATTATCAAAGCCAAAGAAGACAAAGTCTACTTCAGTTGTGTCATGGCTAGATGAAGATGAATCTGAAGGGTATGAATGGTTCTCAAAGCTTGTTGATGCAACCCCTCAATTACCGGAAGGCCAAGAACCGGTAGATGGTCGAACATTGGAGCATGCCAAATTAATTCAGGAAAAGTTTAAGGTGAAGAAGATGACGAAATCAGAGTTGAGACGCATCAAGAACGAAGCTTTTCAACTGCTAAAAGACAGCTCCGACAGTGCAATTGAAGTCGAATATCATCTCGACAACATCGCCCGAGCCATGTCTAACAACATTGATTGGCTCAACCCTGAAGCAAACCTCAACTTCACCAGACCTGACAAGGCTCCATACTACACCGACTGGACTAAGCCACTACCTACCATTGGCCGACCAGATCAACCAAGATTCCTACCAATTTTCTTCAACAACGACACGAATTTCTTCAAGACGGTAGCGATGTAACCAAGAAATACGCTTACTTCACTCACCTTCCCTTTCCTACAAAGAATCTACTCAAACAATATAGCCATCGAGGAAGAAGCCACACACATGTTCATTGACAATGTGGTAAAGTATGACATCGATGCACTGTATGGGATTCATCATTGGCCAGAACGAAGAAGAATCTACTACAGAAGCTGCTAGGTACTCAAATCGAAGAAAGAGGTGTACAGTGATGAACAGATCTTTGTTATAATGCATGTTACCTTGTCGTCTAAGTGGACTATTCATTCCTGAAAACAATTAAAGTTAAACGTCAAGACGAAGAGGAATATGATTTTTCTGAAGCAGATTTTCCGAGATTGTCGCTCAATGACATTGAAGACATGTATCTTTCCAAGGAACAAGGGCGAATGCGACACTTCTCAATGAACATCCAGCTCCGGTACATCAAATCATTGCTAATATTCATTAGAAGCATCGTCATCCAGGAACGTGTTGAAGATCTTCAACTTGCCGTGGAATCATATCAGAAACGTGTTAATCTCACACCACCATAGCTATACATTCCCGATATTAACCATCTGCCTCAGTACACCATACTTATGAAACCAACATTCGGGGTCGTTTACCGCAGTGAACTTCACCGTAATTCTTCATGGCGTGCAAGGAGCTTCACAAATTTTGTGATCATACTTTGAAGAAGGTTTGGGATGGAATGGCTTATCGGTTAAAGGAGATTCATGAAGGCACAGGGTTGAAGAAAAGGTGGAATTCTAGGGAAAGGAGGGATGCGAAGAAATTCATTACCAGGATTGATGAAAGGTTGTTTCTTCGAGATCAGATGAGGACATTGGAGAGTTTAGTGGGTGGACGTCAAAGCATATCTCTAACAGGCTACCAATGTCCAGACAGAATTCCTGGTGTTATTGACGGACTCCCTGGTACCCCTTGATTTGTTTCTTTCGTTATATATTTGGATGTGTGATCTATATTTGACAATGGCTTGTGCACACATAATAGTGTACAACCCGTTCTTGTAAAGAAAGGACCCTGTGTTACGCTTCACTGCCACAATCCTTATAAAAGGAGCGAAAGCTTCTTACTTTTGAGTAAAACTAATCAAAACTTTCGTTTTTCAAAGTTTTGCTCAAAAGAACAAGTACTTCCCCTTATGTTTTTCAAAAAACCTCAAAAGTTAACATCACTTGTTGAGGGGGAGTATTTGCTTAAAAACTTTGTTCACAAACTGTTCTTCGTGGTAATCTTCCCACAAAACTCGAAATGGACATATTCGATATCAAAATTTCGTCAAAAATAACATTTATATGACATTTTTGAGGGGGAGAAAAATTATGTGATAATAAATATGTTGTGAATTGCTATTGAATCATCGTGCTAAAGACTTAAACAATGAATTGACGAACTCTTAAATGTTAGTAACTCGAAAAGACTTGTCCGGGATGGGTAATAATTTCAAGCTAGTTCACTAGTGATGTAAACGTGTCTCGCAAAGGACTTGTCCTAGTAGAATGTACCATTCGAGAAACTCTTGGTAGACATGAACTTTGACGGGTTTGACAACCTTTCGAGGTTTGTCCACACCTTCAAGGTAGTTATTAGAGCTAGTTGTCACCTAAAAGCTGACAATGCAACTCTTTAACTATGCAACGTAACCGTGTCTCGCGGGGAATTGTCTATCTTGAGTTGATCAATTCAAAGTGCGCTTTTCTCTCACCGTGCATATTTACATCAAAAATACTTAAGCACGTGTGGAGGAGTATTACGCAAAATACAAAACTCTTTTAGTGGTACAAAATGTTTTACTCATAACCACTTTAAGAGATTTTCATGAAAATGGTTTACGGCAACATAGGTTAGTCATGGAGTTATAAGGTGACTAAGGTTAGGAATAACTGTCCTATGATCCGCCAGAGTTTGAGGATCTACCCAAGGACACCACCAATAGTTAGAATTTAGAAGTCCTTAGGTATGATTATAAAAGGAGAAATGAGAATCGGAGAAAGAAGGAGTTGAAGAATTAAAAGAAAAGTAAAGAAACAGTGAAAAGAAATAGCCCTCCGTATTATTCAACTTAGGGCGGACAATCCGGTTCAACTCATATACTCTTGGTTGTCACTTGATGACACCGGTATTGAAGATTAAAGTCGCCATGGACCCAATGACGCATGCACTAAACCTTCTTAGCCACTCAAGTTTCTCTCAATGTGCTTGTTTCATTCTCACGGGAACCCTCACGTAAACTATCGGCTTTCTCTTAGAGATTGCTAGTACCCTAGTATCCGCCAGAAAACCAAAGCGCACTATTGAGTTTAGAGCCACGAGATTCATCAAAAGATCTCTTAGGTACACTTGACATTTCATCACTTGTCGCTCAACAATAAGGACGCATGTGATACATTCTAGAGTCCTTCATGATCTTAGCAATCATCGAGAACATTTATGAGGGTTCACAACCGTGATCCTCGGTGATTGAATGGAAACTCCCGCCAGGTCAACATCAAACAGCTCGACAAAGAAGTCACTTCGTAACTCCTTGTGGGTTACGCTTAGTGTTGTCTCAAACGGTCTACAATCGTGGATGATGCTTGGATATCTCACGACTCACCGAACCGTAGATGTACTTGGTATATCGTGTTAGCCTTCTTGAGGGCATCCGCTTTTAGGAACACCTTTGCTAGAATTAGAGATATGTTTTCACATTATGCCGAAATCCCGCTAAGGAGATTCCTTTCAAGAATCGAGTCACGAATATGTGGGTCATTACTTGAACTTGTTCAATGTAATGCCAATCATCCTTACGGATTCGGACTCGGATTCGCCCACCAAGGTGAATGGAATCAAGACATTCATCAATAGAACAATTGTAGTGATTAATTCTTTATGAAAAGATTACAATTATCAATTGGTGTTCGGATCGTATCTGAGATCTCAGTCGATGGATGCTCGCAGGAGGAAGAGATCGTCCTGATTCTTCACATGCTCATACCAACAACATCACAAATGAAGTTCTCTCTAAATCAAAGGCAACACAAAGTCATAATGATTCTTCATCAAATCAAAGAATCTACAAAGTTATAAAGACTCGAGAACTACTTCACATCTGGAATTCACTGTCAAATGAGTGTGAGCATGTTGGAGAAAGACGTGGAGACGCTGGAGAAACGAAGCTGACCTGTAGCTGACAAAAACATAATATCACAACCACCACAAAGAACAAAGAATTAAAGAACAAAGAAATCAAAGACGTCAAATCAGAATACTTCAAAGAAAACAAGATCCCTACACTGGGGAGATTGTTCGAATCAAGGCACTTCTTCTCACAAGAAAGAAGAATGTCAGAAGATGTCAAAGCTACTGATGACGTATAGTCTAGATTCGGGTCACGAACCCGACTAAAGTCCGATACTAATGAGCCCAGCACGAACTGGGCTAAGCCGATAAGTGTTTGGGCCCACGAAGGCCCAAACCCAATGTTATTTATGGAATACGATATCAGATATCTCCTTATTATGGAGATAATCGTTTGCCAACCGACTTAGGTGAGATACGCCGAAGGTTGGGGAACACGGAACCAACAAGGATTCCGTGTGTATATAAAGGAAATCCTATCCATCGTTAAAGGTACGATCTACAAACCCTAACTCTCCTTTAACCCTAAAATCGATTACTTACTCTCACGCCAGAGGATAATCGTGGGAGACAATCCCACGATAAGCCTAACGGTGTTTTTTGTCTACTTAGTGCGCAGGTCTCAAGCAGCAATCATCATTTAGTACGAGAGCTGGAGCCCCAAACAAGGAAAGCCCAACTTTTGTATCAACAAGTGGCGCCATTCGTGGGACAAATCACTAAGAACTAAGAACTAGAATGACGAAGCACGGAAATCAGCGATCGCAAAATGGACCTTACAGAAAGAAGTCGCACATCCAGATCGCCTTCTAAGCGGACTTGTGGGACAACCAAGTGTTGCTAAAACCGTGGATCGTGCCAAGACTTGGTCTTCCTCCGTGGAACCACGCTCGGGACAACCCGTGCCACTACAACCACCACTAGCGCAGGAGATCTCACAAGACCCTTCTTACCACCCCTTCAATCGCTGCTGAGACCGACCGACAAAGGCACCGATGCACCAGATCGAAACAAGGGCATAGTTGTAGAAACAGACACCCTCGCTCTAGAAGGGGTCGTGGAACTAGCATCGTGGATTTTGTATCCCAAAATTACGAAACCTTGGTTGCTCTCATGAAAGAGGAAGCAAAAGAGGTCGAGTCGAGCCTACAAGCCCGACTCAATTTCGACTCGAATCACGAACTTCCCCACCGCCGTCCGAAGGAGAAGCGCGGGAGGACAATCGCCGACCCCAAAGTTTAACAGAATTGGGAGGAGAGTTAAGGATGATGAGACAACTAACTCACAACATCCGGAAGAAAGCGATGAGGATGAACAGCGCACCAATGTCCACGCCAGGGCTTGGTAGCCGCAGAGTCCAGATGCAGACTTGGCGAGGTACTCCCAAGTGAAAGCCCTTCAAGTGCGATTCGAGGATAGTCAAGAAATCTTTGAAGGGAAAATTCATCCTCTGGTAATTCCTCGGACAACGAGGATAGCAAAACAGACATTGGAAGTCCAGAGGAAATATCGTGACTGTGAGGAGGAAGACATGTCTCTTCCGTGGCGCCGTCAAAGGTAGATGCGTTCACCGACGACGTCGCATTTCTCGAATATAAGAGAAGGCGCATGCCCGCTAATGTCAAAACCTATGACGGAACAGTGATCCCGATCATCACCGAAATTTTTGAATCACCGCTACTATCGAAAATTGGCCACAACCCGTGTGGTGCCACATGTTCAACTCCACACTAGTGGCAAACGCGCAGAATCGGTTCAAGAAGCTTCCACGCAGAAGCATTGATGGCTTTGAAGAGTTGAGAAAGCGCCCGCTAAACTTCACTCAACGGAAGAAGCGCGCTAAAACCCTGTTGAACTCGCCAGGTAAAACAAACACTGGGGAATCTACAAGCGCATACATGGAGCGCTTCAAAGATGAGTGCATACGAGTGTTAAGGCATGCCCGGCGTCGAAAATCTCGTGGTTCATGAATGGGATCAATAACCCGTAACTCATCAAAAGGTCGAACGACAAGATCCCCGGACCTTGGATGAATTGATGAAACGGACAAGGTCCTTCGTCCAAGGAGAAGCCGCCGCGGTGGATAGCAAGAAAAGCTACTCAAACTATCGGTCACAGGAACAACCGGGGAGACAATCCACTGACCGAAGTAGCAATCGTAACAAGAACTACCGCGGTCAGGGGAGCGGACGGGATAATGACAGGTATACCCCGCTGACCAAGACTCCAAAGGAAATACTCGCAACAGAAGGTGCGAACTTTCTAAGACCCCCACAAATGCGCACTCTATAGGATCGGCGCGTGGGGAGTGGATAATGTGACTATCATGCACGTAAGGGCCACACCACCAATGAATGTGTCCAATCACACCACTCATTGATAAAATGGTAAAAGATGGCGATTGGACCATTTGGTCAAGAACATCAAGGAAGGAAAGGATAGATGTAAGAATGGGAACAAGAAAGAGGCACCCAAAGACAAGGTCGGCACCATCTACATGATACAATCATGGCAATGGTTACTAGGCGTAAGGTCGACCAGAATTTTCCGTGGAAGTGAAATCTCCTTCCCACCTTAATCTGCGGACAACGCAGGTGGTAGAGCCGCCACCATTGAAATTAGTGCGGGGGTCACGTCATCCACCGCATGTACGCTGATGGAGGAGCATCTGCAGACATAATGTATGAGCACCGCTCAAGCGATCGCGACCGAGATACGCAGCCGCTTAAGTCCGGTTATGACAAATACCGATCGGTTTTACAGGAGAAAGATATGGCCTATGGGAAAATACGCCTACTAGTCGGCGGGGCAATAAAGAACACTTCGCACGCTCGATGGATTTTATGGTGATCAAATCCCTTCGCCATACAATGGCATTATCGGAAGACCATGGATATCGACCATGCGTGCGGTACCATCTACAAAGACATGGGATGCTTAAATTCCCGTGGAAGGTGGTATTGTTACTCTTTACAACGCCACTGTACCACATAGAGAATGTAACACGATTACATGCGAGACGACACCCATTCCAGAACAGTGCGCAACCAAAGTTCCAAACCTGAAGGTTACAATTCATCCTAACTACCCAGAACAGGAAATATCGATCGGAGGATCGCTATCGGACAACGGTAAAGCAGCTGTGTGCGCACTCTTGAAAAAGCACTTGGACATTTTTGCATGGAGCCAAAGCACATGACCGGGTACCACGCTCAATCACGTAACATAAGTCGAGAACCGGCAAGGATACTCACCAATACGCCTGTAAGCGCGGGCGGGCTCTAGAGCTCGCAAGCAATCTGGCAGTACACAAGCTAGTAGAGGTAGGAATCATGCGAAGTCTACTACCATGACCGGCTTTCTAACCCAAGAATGGTCAAGAAGAGCGACTCAGTGGTCGGCGAATGTGCGTGGACTTCACAAACCTCAACAAGGCATGTCCACAGGATCGCTACCACTCACCGGAGATAGACTAGAAGGTATAATCTTTGTGTGGATACCCACTAAAGTGCTTTCTCGATGCATACAAAGGATACCGCCAAATCCAGATGGCTAAGGAGGACGAGGAAAAAACGGCCTTTCAAACAAGCCAAGGCGTCTACTGCTACACCAAAATGCCCTTTGGCTTGAAGAATGCAGGCGCCACCTATCAGCGGTTAGTAGATAATGCATTTGAAAAACAGGTGGGCCGCAACTTAGAGGTTTACGTTGACGACCTGGTCATAAAGAGCCATACTAAAGATGAGTTGGTGCGCGACATTGAGGAAACATTTAAGACACTCAAGGAAATCAACATGAAGCTCAATCCTAAAAAATGCACTTTTGGCGCCATGTAAGGCATGTTTCTTGGATACCGATAGAACCCGATGGCATAAAACCGTGTCCAGAAAAAGACTAAAGTCGTCATTGAACTTCCTTCACCACGAACGTTGAAGGAAGTCCAATCTCTCAATGGAAAGTCGGCGGTCTAAATAGATTCTGTCCAAGTCACAGACAATCACTACCTCTTTTCAAAACACTCAATAAGTGTATAAAAGAGAGATTTTGATGGACTACGGAGGCGTAAGAGGCCTTTACACAACTTAAACAACACCGCAACGCCCCCACACTTGTAGCACCCCACCGGGGAAGAGTTGATTATGTACTTATCCGCAACCCGTGGGCGATGAAGCGCAGTGTTACTAACGGATAGGAATTCAAGACAAACACTGTTTATTTTGTAAGCAAAGCGCTAAAAAGACGAAGATGAATTATAGCACAATGGAAAAGTTGGTCCCGGCATTAGTGTTCGCCGCCAAACGGTTGCGCAGTACTTCCAAGCGCACCCGATAGCATAATCACGGACCAACCGATCAAGCAAATCATCTCCAAACCCGACGCATCGGGATGACTACGAAGTGGAGTGTGTTGCTAGGTGAGCACAACATCTCCTACGCACTACCTAACTGCAGTAAAGGGCGATACTAGCCGATTTCATCATCCAAAAGCGACACCGATGATGCACCGCACCACACAAGAAGGAACTACAAGATCCATGGATCTTGTTTACGGATGGATCTTCATGCGTTGATGGGTCGAGAGCGTGCCTCATCCTCACAACCGGAAGGAATGAAATTCACTTACGCATCGCGTTTTAATTCACAAAGAACAAACAATGAGGCGTAGTATGAAGCCCTAATCGCCGACCACGATTCTGACCGAATGGGTGTACGTAACTCGGAAGCGAATGTAGATTCTCGGCTAGTAGCCAACCGCGTGTTGGGTGAGTACGTGGCTAAGGAGGAAAACATGATTCAGTACCTCGACAAGACCAAGTCACTCATCCAAGGCTTTGACAGGTTTACCATCAAGCAGGTTCCTAGAGGAGAAAATCGAAAGGCGGATGCACTAAGCAAGATTGCATCGACAAGCTTTGCACACCTGTCAAAACAAGTGTTGGTGGAAACATTGAAGAGCAAATCCATCTCAGAGATGGAAATATCCACAGTAATAGAGGAGGAAGGCCCTACGTGGATGACACCGATAACGAAATTCATAAGCAAAGGAGTATTACCCCAAGAGCGTAAGGAAGCCGCGAGGATACGGTAGCACAAGATGTAAGTTTGAACTTGGGACAACATACTATATCGACGCCCTTCCTCAGAACCATGGCTCCACTGTGTTGGCCCCTACAAGCAAATTATGTATTACGGAAATCTCAAGGTTCATGCAAAGATGCATTCGAGACCACCACGGTCCGTGGTGGCGCGCTTTATGGTCGAGATACTATTGGCACACCATGCACCACGACGTGCGGGATTTAATAAGAAAGTGCAATGATCGCCAAGCTCACGCACTGCTCCACGCCAACCACAACAGAGCTAACACCAATTACGACACCATGGTCATTCTACAAGTGGGGTATCGACATCGCAGTCCTTTTCCTTGCGCAGGAGGATTAAAGTTCCTCATAGTCGCCATAGACTACTTCACCAAGTGGATCGAAGCAAAGCCGGTGGTAACAATCACCGCAACCGTAAAACGCTTTGTCTAGGAAAATATTGTATGCCGCTTGAGCTACGGGAAATCATCTCGACAACGGAAACAATTTTCGACAACCCTTCAAGGATCAAAGCGAAGTTAAAATAACACAACACTTCGTCGCTTAAACACCCACAAACCAACGGCTTAGTAGAGCGTGCAAATCGGAGCCAGGAGGCATTAAGGCACGCTGACAAGCACAAAGGAAGGTGGGTGGAAGAACTATCGCATGTCCTATGGGCGCATCGCACTTCAATCAAAACCAAGACAGAGACACCCCTTTCTCTATTCTATGGGACAGAGGCCGTCATACCACCAAAATTGGGATGCCAACTATCCGCCTTCTTTGAAATCAATGTGACTACCAATGACGACGAGCCATATCGACTTAGACACGGTGGAAGAAAGGCGCGAACGCTAGCCTATACGTGAAGCAAAATCAAAGTCCAAGATGAAAGGATACTATGATGCTAAAGTGCGAAGTGTTTCATTCAGACCAGGTGACTTCGTTTACCGCGCCAATGATGCGAGCCACGCAGAAGACACAAGCAAACTTGGACCAAAGTGGGAAGGAACCTATGAGGTTACTAACGCATTAGGAACAGGTGCGTACAAGCTATGAGACATGGATGGTCATGAACTACCACGCACATGGAACATCTGCAACCTTAAGCGATGTTATCTATAGGAATGGCTACGGCCCAGCGCACGGACACTCCTGCACTTTAGTGAAGTGCTCAATAAAATATCCGTGTATTTACTTTTTGTTCTACTTAGGCAAATGTCTTATTTATTTTCTTTCATAAAAACTTGCAAGTATCAATAAAACGTCGCGGTTTCTAGCTAACGCCGCGACACATTTCAATTTGTTATTTCTATATATTTTATGTCTTAACATCTTTGATCTTTTGCGTACATAGCGTGCATGCACTAAATAAACCCACGATGGTAAAAGGATGAGTTAACCTACTAAACAACTCGTTGAGTAAGAGGGTTGCAAACCCATCAACATTGGATCATGTATCCTTGTTAAACACCTTTTTCTCAAGACGTTGGAATAAGTCCTGTACGCATCCCACGACGGGTGCGCAACAACGCATATGGTGCACGTTTAACAACTTAGGAACCAAGACACTTGATTCCTTGATATGATATTTACAGTACGCTGCATATCACAACATACACGACTATGATACAATTACTTAGAAATTATGTTTTAAGTATACTATGATCTTCATACATGACTATGAATTTCTCATATTGTTCGCGCTTGTATACAAATTTGACCCTTAGACAACAAACACATCTTTTATGCAAAGACAAACCGATAAGTCACACCTTACAAGTTGAAATAATATTAACATGCACTTAACAAAATGGAGATTTTTATTAATGACTACAAGTTATTACAAAAAGGATGTCTATAAACACAAGATCCTGTCTATATACTCCTAGACCGCTCAAGTGATGAAGTCCCCACGCGGCTTGCAGCATCTCCAATCTCGCTTAGCCTCTTCAACAAGTCCGAGTCTTGATGAGACACAGTGGCAAGACCCACTGGCACCCCGTCAGACCTTGGGAGATGAGCTGCACCAACCCCGCACAAAATTGCTTTACCTGTAATACCTTCCTTTTTAGCAAGTCTGGTAGCATGCGCTTCCAGCACTTCCTTCAAAGGCACTTCTTTCTCCAAAGCAAAGGGGTTCAAGATATCCTTGGGACGAGCAAATATGGGCACCTGGAGTTGCGATTCATCGGGTTTCAAAAAATGGTCCAGCTGCACTTCTGCATTTTCACCACGATGTCGTGCTAAAGTCAGCCCTTCCATAATAACACCTATTGGATAATCCTGATCGCGCTCCAACTTAGATATTAAGGGAAGCTCCAAGGCCTTCATCCTCTCCATAGCAGCTACCAGCTCACAATACGCTTGCGCGTTATACCCAGGTACCCTATCAGCATGCACCTTCAACAAGTCAGCCTTATGGAGCTCCTCAATAGCCTCGCTTTACTTTACGCCCAGATGCGACCAAAACGCCCAAAGGCGTCCACCACTTCCTGCGACTCCAAAGTACTGAGCGTAGCCAGACGCAGACCATGGCCAATGAGCCACCTGTGCTCAGCGATGGTAGAAAGGAGTCAGATACAACCTCATCATACTCCAAGCTAAGCTTATGCATTTCATCTCCTGCCTGTGAGACCGTGCACAGCTTGCACCAAATTTTTCCAGCTGCAAAGTCAACTCTTCCTTGCCCTTTTCCAGATACTTCAGTGCCCAGAGACACGAAGCCTTGTACCCTTAGGACTCTGCACGCTCTTGGTTTATTTGGCCCATTAGCGCCATCTTCTCCTCAGCGACCTTTTGAGCATACGCACTCAGTCCTTCTGCCTCAACCTTGGCACTAGCTAGTTGCGCCTCCAGCGACGCAATTTTTTGATCTTTCAGCGCGCCTTGGCTATCTTCCCCAGAAATCTTAGCCTTTAGCCTCTCCACTAATGAGGCCTGATGCGCAGCAGACACCATCAATTCCTCAACAAGTTGGTCCAAGGGTGCATACCCAGCCGCCAAGGGGTCAACATTTTGACTGATTGGCTCGGATGACTCAGAGTGCACAGGACTATTTCTGGGAGGTGACTCCGCAGACTATTCAAACCTGCATACAAGGAAAGGACTTATTAGCGAAGAATAACAGAACATGGGATGCGCATAAACCTTTAACAACATTACTTACTGCGGGCCAGACATATCAGCAGAGGGGGAGGCGACGCAACATCGCTTGATGATGATTCCACTGTTAGGATAACAGGACGCTTCTTCCTCGATGAGCTTGCGCCATCCTCTCCGAGTGATCTCTTGCGTTTCAACCCGGGGTCCTCCTCCTCCTCTTCCTCTTCGTCCATGTCCTGCGCCATTGCTACTGGTAATGGCTGCGCTAATGGAGATGGCACTCTAGGGCTCAGCACGCTTTGCGGTGCGTCGCCCAAAGGCGACAGAGGAGCCGGTCCTGCCTCTCGATTCATTTCAGTGGTACGCCTGCGGTGGCATCAAGAATGGGCTCCTCTCCCTCTCTCAGTGGGCGAGTACCTACATTCACCAGGATCGGCTTTGCCAGTTGCACAACCCTAAACAGATCCATTTCTGCGCAACAACAGACAAACAAAATGAGATTATGACAAGTACATAGAGAAAAAAGACAACAAGCTTACATTAATAAAGGAAAGGAATGCGAAGGACGAGCACCCACCGCCATCCGCTACCAAAAGATTGGAACCTCCTCAGTTCTACCAAAATAGTTCTGCTAATGCATGTGCACCAAAATTCTCAGATAGGAATTGATGGGGATGCGATTGGTATTTATTTTATCCGCATCCTCCACATTATACGATCCAGTGGCGGGCGCCATCCTTGCAATGAACCCCGGTATAGAAATCAAGCGCGATGGGAAGCACACGTCGTCTACCCGTAAAAACGCTTTCCAATTCCCGAGCGAATCTACTTTTTCCGTTATAACATCAAGGCGCCGCTTAGCGATGATACCCACCCGCGTGACCACGTGGTGTAATAAAACGCGCGAACGGTTGTATAGTTGGGTTAATTATCGCACTCGCAATTAACCTCGAAGTTGGTGATTTTCGCCGCACCTATGCGGTACCGGGATATATGCGACGGTAATAGTTTAACACGCCGCTCAGAATAAAGATATGGGCACACGTTGATTCGCGTACTCAAAAAACCGTATGTACACCCCTATTTTCCCTACAGGGAAGTCCGCAATTGTCGACCTCGCACCCGGAACTTCCAGATGCATCGCGACAGGAATATAATAATCTGAAGCGAACTCTAGGAGTTCGTCCTCCATTATGTCAGATGTGAAATCAGATAACCCTTTGACCATGGTATTATTCTAATTAGCGCACGCGCGATTACCTTTGGAATATTAAGAGTTTTTCTGGGTTGCAAGTGAAAGGATTGTTGAAAATGGCGGATTGAGTTTTTTTTACTGTGATAATCACAGTAAAAGGAAGATAGATGGTTATATAGTTTCCTTTCTCCACACGATGCACGACACGTGGACTCCACTATCTATGAATAAGTGGTTAGGATATGTTGAGGTGACGCGGGGACAGTTACTTTCCCCCGATTTCCGAGGCATCCTTTTTTCAATTTTAGGTCTAGATACAACGAGTATGACACCTCTTTGGCTTCTCTACTACGCTTCCCAGTTTTTTTTTGGCTGCAGTTATTAGTCTAGCATCCGCAGTTAGTCACTGCGCATACTAGACTGGGGGGACATGATGACGTATAGTCTAGATTCGGGTCACGAACCCGACTAAAGTCCGATACTAATGAGCCCAGCATGAACTGGGCTAAGCCGATAAATGTTTGGGCCCACGAAGGCCCAAACCAAATGTTATTTATGGAATACGATATCGGATATCTCCTAATTATGGAGATAATCGTTTGCCAACCGACTTAGGCGAGATACGCCGAAGGTTGGGGAACACGGAACCAACAAGGGTTGCGTGTGTATATAAACGGAATCCTATCCCTCGTTAAAGGTACGATCTACAAACCCTAACTCTCCTTTAACCCTAAAATCGATTACTTACTCTCACGCGGAGGATAATCGGGAGACAATCCCACGATAAGCCTAACGGTGTTTTCTCGCTCACTTAGTGCGCAGTGTCTCAAGCAAGAATCATCAATTGGTACGAGAGCCGAGCCCCAAACAAGGAACGCCCAACTTTTGTATCAACAGCTACTATTACATCTGCACTAACAATTGTTTAAGATTACTTATGATATCAATTACTAATACTTAGGGGGAGATTGTTGGAATCACTCCTAAACCATTTTTCAAGTGTTAGTAATCAATATGTAATAGTTTGCTTAATTAAGGCTTTTATGTTAGTCATTAAGGCTAGGCTCATGTAGAAAGCCCATGAGCCTATGCAAAGCCAATAAGGAAAGGAAGGGACTAGATGTGTTGCCCTAGCTCCCTTCCCCTATAAATAGTCTTGTAACTCTCATTTGAGAGTTGGTTGTTCATTTTATCACATTTCCTACGCTTAACCTTTCTCTTATTATTCGTGTGTGTGTTATTGTGTTCAACCGATCACTTTCTATCTCATTTCTATACATTGATGCTTGTGTTACAAATATGGTGACCTAACACACTGCCCGTTAGTGCATTAGGGTAGACTATAGGTATAAGGAGACATTATAAATATTAAAACCTGGTCAGTAAAACCTGCATCAGAGAACATGGGCGTAACTCTCGAGTCACGAATCCCTCGTTTGCTAGTCCAAAGGAGTCCCGAACCTAATATATCAAAAGTTTTACAAAGTTACAACAAGGGTCCCTGCAGTAAATTACATTGCCGCCCCTTGTGGTTTTAAATGTACACATTAGGTCCTCCATGGGAGTATATATACCCCAACACTTCCACACACCCTCATTTTCCAATCTTTCTTTCTCTCACTACAAAACACACACACACCAATGACCTCCCTCCTCTCTCTAGAAAATCCGGCGACCCAATTAGGGTTCCGGCGCCGTCACCGGAATCCGGCCAAATTCCGGCCACCTATTCTAATTACACAACCTATGTCAAATGATAGATCGGAAAATTGTGGTTACGTTTTTGCAATCCACGCATCACCAAGCAACCTAACGCGCCCTAAATCTTAAATAAAAGTTTCGGATTATTAGGGTTTCAAATAAAAACGTGTTTAATGGTTCAAGCTTAGATGGTTACGGGTTGTACCCGTGAGAGACGCCATCACAGCCACTCCGTGTTCATCTCTTCCTCTCGGTAACACATAACTCGTATATATATTGTTATTTTTGGTTTCTACCGATTTATATTATTGTTTATGTTAGGTTTTCATGGATAAAACTTGTATTAAAAAAAATTTGGGTTAAAACAAGTAAAAACATGATACGGTATAAGGTTTATAGTTAATGAAACTGGAAAAAAATGTCATACACTTGTCTTGTGTGGTGTAAGAATCTGAGTAGGGTTCAGGTGTTGTTACACTAGTCTCGCCTAGGGTTAACAGTAGTGATTCATTTTTGTGATGACCCATTGTTCACTATGGTATTCGGGTTTACTTGGTCTCAAATGGAAGTGGTGTTTGTTATTCCGTATGGTGCGAGTTGACTCAGTAGGTCAAAATAAGTTGTCACCCAATTGGTATTCGGGTCGGGTCTAATGACCCACGATGGCAGTGGATGGGATCAGATAGGGTACAAAATTAACATGGGTTGTGTTTAATATTTTGGTGTTGGTCACGTTAAGGTGTGTTCGAATGGGTAAACTATAGTCAAAGTCGGGTTTGACCCGAATAGTCATTTGGTGATTGTTTGGTCTTGGTGGTAAATTGATGAGTGTCGTGAATTAAAATGGGTTAATATGTTAATTAGTCAAACAGTGTGTGTCGATATGGGATTACGGGTAATACTCGAATTAGACTCGATAAATGGTTATAAGTCATAAAATGCTGTTAATGTGGAATATTGAATCAAGCAATGTGGCAAACGGTAAAAGACGATGGACTAATTAGAAATATGTTACGACTTAATTATATAATCGATATCGGAACTAACAAAATGGTTAATAGTATAGATCAACGAGTAAACTTGTAATAAGATCGTTGGTTAACTATATATATATATATATATATATGTGTGTGTACTTAACGACATGATTTGGTAACAAATCACTTATACAACAATAAACGGAATAGAACTATCGGATAAACGATATAAAACTTGAGTTAACGACGAGTAAATATTTGTAAAAGTAAGTGATAAAGATTGGGAACTAAGTAGGCAATTTATGAGTAATATCGAATATTATGTGTACGCTATAAGAATCAACTACGGTGTATAAATTGGAGTAATATTTGATATACGAGTTATATTGGTTATAAGTAGTATAATATTAAACATTTTGGGTTAACCAAATATAATATATTAGACTTGGCGTGAGTTTGATATATTTGATTCGCGATAAGCTTAGATATTCATTTGTCACCTATTGACTAATAACATGATATTAATCTATATATTGTCAACAAATACGGTTTTATTTAATTAAAAACCTTTATCAACTCAGATAATAACTCGTGTTTTACTACGATAATAACTTGTGTTTTTTAAATACATGATTAGCTTCTAGAAACTTGTTGAGAACGGTTATTTTGATAAAACAACTTATTAAAGTCATAATGCTTTGGGAACGTTGTATAAACGAACGCGTTATTTATAATATACTACTTAGTATACCTTATAAGAAGTACTTTCTTATGAACTTGTAACAATACAGATAATCCACGAAAACTACGACACGTTACTTTCTATCAGCTTCTTTATCGTATGAGCCGTATTTTGAGAATATCGTATACGCATTAGGTTGCGTCACTTCTATTCTATCATACTCGTCGTACATTCTTCTGGATGCCGTAAAGATTAGCTCTAGATGCCAGTCTGTGGCTAAGGTGAGTTTCATAGCCCCTCTTTTCAAAGGTTTTCATAACTATTTTGGGGGAGAATACATGCTGCTTTTATCGGACCATAACTGGATATGTGAACATTATTTGAGAATGATTGTTGTTTGGAATATTGGATTGTAAATTTATATCTTATGAGTTTATGTGAATGCAAACTATTTCTTAGACCTGCCACTACTCTTTTGAATTTCTAATGTGTTGACTAGGAAAGGTTAGACATGTGACATTTGTTGATTTAGACTAGGGAAGCATTCCTATGCTACAACACAATGCCTAGTTAAGAATAGACCGTCCTAGACCAGGGTAGCTTGTGTTCTAGGCCTTGCTACGACTACGTTGGCTAGAGTCGCTTGGGGCCCTGTTGAGATCTCGATTGTGTTGTAGATTATTGATTGGATTGATTATTGATTGGATTGATTGTTGATTGGAATGTGTATTATATATATATGCCTTATTCGTACATAGCAATTAAACTCTATCAGGTCCACTACTGCTTTTGTAACTAAACTCTATGAACTCACAAGCGTAAGCTGACCTTTTTAGCATGTGTTCTCAGGTTTAAGGCGATAGCTCACTATTAGAAGACGTTTGGCAAGGGGCATGGTCATAGGCGACTCTGATAAATAAACGGGACCACTTTAATTATCTTTTGGGCCTATTTCCGCACTACTTTCATTAATGTAAACTTAATGTTTTCAATTAATGAATCTTATTCTAAGTAAATGGGATAAAAACCATTCTTTATACCTTATGTTGTGATACCAAGATTGTAGCACCCCAAAGGTTCGTGTGCTTACGCTGGACCATATTTCGGGGTGTTACAAACTTCCTCAACTCGGTATTGCTTCTCACTGCAGTCAACTCAAGGTCATAGATATGATATTCTAAGAATATAGCCATGGCGGCAATCATGGTTGATTTTCCGGTCCCGGGTGGACCATAAAGAAGATACCCACGTTTCCACGCCCTTCCAATTTTTGAATAAAACTCTTATGCCTTAGAAAAAGTAGTCAAATCATCGATAATCTCTTGATTTTTTGCATGATCCATTGCTAATGTTTGAAATGTCGCCGGGTGATTAAACACAATTCTTGTCCAACTTGAACCATTATTACTAAAAAGCTTCCTTGATCTATTTTTACTCTTAATTTTCTTGCCACTTTTGATCACATGGTCTAGATAACTTCCAACGATAAGTTCCCTATGCCGTTTATGAAATGTGAGTCGATAATATCTCCTTTCATCTGCTGTTGGACGTATAGAAATAGATTGAGTTGTTATAGTTTTTTTTCCGGATGCCCAATAAACTTTAACTCCATTAAACTCATCCGCAACTTCTTCAAAATCATCCATCGATAAAGACACAATATGGGAGTTGCTCTGTGTGAGGTCCCCTTTTAGACTTTTGGCCTTCTTTCTCATTGTTGAACTGAGGTATGTCTTGATGATGGAATAGGCGTCACTACTCCTAAAACGGTCGCTACTGAATTCATCAAATTTAATTTCGATGTACGGGTAAAAAGGGAAGATCACGGAAGAAGAGGAGAAAAAGAAAGTCAATGTCATCACTGAAGAAGATCGCGGAGAAGAGGAGAAAAAGAAAGTCGATATAACCAAGAGTACACAAGAAGAGAAGAATAAATCAGTTGATGAAGAAAGATCCATCTGATGAAGAGACCAGAAACAAGAAGAGAAGAAACAAGGTATTAAGATACAAGGAATCTGACAAAATCAAATATAAAGAAACAAAAGTGTAAATGTGTACGGACTAAAATACCCTCGACTACATGACAAAAATCAGACATTGACTTTGGCATTAGTGGTCAAGGGACTTCTTTGGCATTAAAAACCCATGTTTTGGACCTCCAGCGATGAAAACGCCTAGGCTTGTCCCAATGTGATGCGCAGGTACAAGTTTAGGGACGAACGGTGTATTTTAGTCTTAAAATAAATAGATTTATACTCGTACTAATTTTTCAAATAACTATTTTCGTGAAAGTCAATTTTATCTAAGAATCTAAGATTAAAGTCTTTTTTATAGGATGAATTTAGAGTGTGTTTGTTTTTTTAAAAAGAAGCTCTTAACAGCCTCTGAATCTGAACCGTTCAGACGCGGTCATATATTTTGGCCGTTCAGACCGTTTTTTTTCCCGTTCAGACGCGGTCAGAGGCAGTAAGATCTTAATGGTCTAGACTTGAGAGGGGTGTCTTAATGCCTCTTGTTGACACAAATATAACAAAAAATTTAGTACGAGCAAGCAAATGTGCGGTTCAAGCATGAGTTTTTTTTTCCGTTCGGATCGTGAGATTGGACATTTACGCCTCAGATTTAGATTCAGATGTACGGTTCAGATTCAGATTCAGATTCTCTTAAAAAACAAACACCATCTAAGGTAGAGTTTTGATACTTTTTGCTCTAGAAAATGATATTTTGCTCTACATTGTAGATATAAAGATAGAGTTTTTATAGGAAATGCCTAAGCCACACATTTTTTTTAATTTTTTTTTGTTATAGTTTGTATTATATATGGTAGAATATAAAATTTAAAGTGTAAAAGTCCATAAAAAATGCTAGTTAATGAAAGAACTTTCAAACATATAAAATTTGCCAGGAAGAGCTTATTGCCCATTGAAACGAGTGAAGGCATCAAGTTAGCCATCAGCACACACATGGCGGCTATGCTTCCTAGTTTGGTTGGTCAAGTGCACCCGACGTCGCACTACTTAGATCTACAAGTATTTCTTTGTGACGGCTAGATCTTGTATTAGATTAAACTTCAAGATGATCCCTCAAACTATAGCATTAATTTGCAAAGGCGATCTGTTGGAATCACTTCTAACTTGTATTTCAAGTGTTAGTCATTTGTATGTAATAGGTTGCTTAAACTAGGCTTTTATGTTTGTTATTAAGGCTAGGCTCATGTAGAAAGCCCATGAGCCTATGCCAAAGCCCAATAAGAAAGGAAGGGACTAGACATGTTGCCCTAGCTCCCTTCCCCTATAAATAATGTTGTAAACCTTCACTTGAAGGTTGGTTGTTCACTTAATATACATGTCCTACACATAACCTTTGTTAATCATTATATCGTGTGTGTTTAGTGTTCATCCGATCACTTTCTTTCCTATTTCTTACATATTGATCCTTGTGTTATATTACGGTGACCTAACAGTGGTATCAATCGCCATCTAGTTGGGTGAAACACTTTTGCTTTTGAAGTTTGGTACTATACGCGTGGGTTTAGCGAGTTACACCTTTCATACGCTTAAATCTTTGATTTTTACACTTGCAAACTCAAGATTCTTGTGGTTTAAGGTTTATTTAGTGTTAAAGTTTCAGTTTTTTGCATCAAGTTTCAAACTTTATGTGTGTAGATTAGTTTTTAAGCTTGGTTTGATACGTGTGTCATTTGCTACGCGTAAGGGTGAAAGTGTTTTTGGATCATCAAGTTTCAAACTTTCTTGTTGTTTTGATTATTTTGAAGTTGTTTCATCATTAAAATCAGGTTTACAAAACATTTTTGGGCATAAAAATTAGTTTTGGTAATTTTTGTACTTTCTACACTTAGTAAAACCCTAGTTTTACGCGTATACATCTACACCTAAGCAGCTGTCTATGCCTAAGGTTTTCTTCATTTGATCTTCGAAGTTGTTGTTTACTTAGTGTTATCTTGTTTGGATAAGCCTGAAAACACTTCGACTTGTGGATATCTTTTACACTTGGATAAGTGTATAGGATTTTTGGGTAAAACCCTAGTTTTACGCCTAAACTCTAAAGTTTACGAGTAAACACTCTACGCCTAAGTCTAACTTACGTGTAAGGTTCTTACTTATAAACATTAAGTTTACGCATAAGCTTAAGTTTAACCTAAGGTTTAAGCGTAAGAAGTATTTACGCCTAAGCCTCTGTCTATGCGTAAGAAGGGAATTACGCGTAAGGATACAGTCTACCCTAAGCTGGTTTTCTACGCCTAAGTGTACTTCATCAACAAACTCAAGTTTCATTCAACTACAAAGATCCATCAACAACACAAGTTTCAAGATGTCTCAACCACACTACTCTAACTACTTTCCTCATGTGTATTCTCA
Source organism: Chrysanthemum lavandulifolium (assembly GCA_022545495.1). Lineage (NCBI taxonomy): Eukaryota > Viridiplantae > Streptophyta > Magnoliopsida > Asterales > Asteraceae > Chrysanthemum > Chrysanthemum lavandulifolium. Next base: position 60,254,470 of record CM040246.1, read on the forward strand.
ACAACAACAACAACAACAATTTCTACATAATCCTCCACAACAATTTCAACCACCATCTCAAATGTACTTTCCTCAAGGAGCAAACCCTCTTCTACCACAGATACCTCAACCAAACCCTCGTCAACATGTTCAACATTGTAACTACTTTCAATATCAGTTTCCCGCTAAGTATGCTATGAATGTCACAACGCAAAAGGAAACTTCTTGGTTTGCAAAGATGTGTGAAGCTTTAAGCAGCCAACAATCCATTCATGAAGCTGGATCCTTGATATACCTCCAATGCTCACTCCCAAGAATCACGATCAATGGGTGATAAGGTTTTTAGGTTTTGTGATCTCAAGAAACCACATAGCAAGTTTTTGAAGAAGGTCAAACTTGAAGGTCCTTTTCAGATGCCTACTATCACTATACCCGGAGATCCAAATGCTACTCCACCAAGAGATGATGTTACCAACGTTGTCAACATAGATCAACTTACAACTAATCAACTTCTTCACTTAGAAGCTGATGAACTTGCAATTTAATATATCCTTTTGGGTCTACCCAAGCCGATACTTCGTAGTGTTGATGCTCAGAAGACTGCTAAAGCAATGTGGGGGCACATTCATCTTCTAATGGAAGGCATTGAACTCAATCAAGAAGACATGGAATCTAAAATTTACTTAGCATATGAAAACTTCATGATTGAACCAGGGGAGTCATTAGAGTCATACTATCATCGGTTCTCAGACATCATCAATGACTTGGACAAACATAATATCATTATGCCAAGGATTGCAATCAACACAAAGTTCTTGAGCTGTCTTGGTCCTGATTGGGAGAAGTATGTTACATTCATTCGTCAAGCGAAGAATCTTCATCAAGCTACGTATGGTTTGTTGTATGACTACTTGAAGCACCATCAAAAGGAAGTAGACAAAGACAAAATCATCCGTGGAGTCCCTGCTTCTCCATCACTCCTGGATAATCAAACTCTTGCTTTGTATACTCAAGCATGTTTTCCTCAATTTCTGAACTTGCCAACTGTCTTCACAAATTCACCACAACCAATCGCCAGACACACCATATGATCCATCACAAGCAATAATCACAAGAAACTCAATTGGTTCCATACAACAACAACAATGATCAAGCACTCTGATGTGAATCTAATGAGGATGCGTAAGCCTTGATGCATTGAATCAAGGATTTGTAATGATTGCTAGGGCCTTCGGGAGATTTACTAACAAATCCAACAATCGCATTCGTACCTCATCAAATACAAGAAATCAAGCTGTTATTAACAATGAAAGAGTTGAGGTTCGGAATTGTGGAAATGGTCGTCATATGGGTAGTGGTCAAGGGTTTAATGTTAATGGAAGGAATAACATGGGTGCTCCACAACAACGGGTTCAAATGGTTGATCAGGGAAATGCTCAGACTGGGATTAATGGTCTTCGATGCTACAATTGCAACGAGAAGGGTCATCTGGCTAATGCATGCCCTAAGCCGAGAACAAGAGGCAGCGCTTATCACAAGGAGGCTTTACTCTTGGCTCTCAAAGACGAAGCTGGTGGAACACTTACCAACAAGGAACAGAGCTTCATGGCTAATACAGATTCTGATGATGACATGGAGGACTTGCAAGCTAATGCAGCTGTGATGTTAATGGCAAACATGCAAGAGCTCCACATGAGTGACACAAGCCCAGTGTATGACACTGATGGCTTGTCTCAGGTATAGGATTCTAATATACTTATACATGATCTGATATCACCGCCAAAATCTGCATCAGACGAGGCTCAGAGTGTTCAATATGAGTCTTCTACATCTCATTCCGACGATAATCAAATGGATCCCGTAGTTATATTTGACGATCAAGATGACCTTATGGTTAATATTGATAATCAAGTTGACTTCGTGGTCATATTTGAGGATCTAAATAATGATTATGTTGATACTCAAATTGAACAAGATGAACCTTTGCTAATCCAGATCTTGAGCTCATGACCAACTTATTTAAGACCAACCAATCTCAACTGGAAAAATGCAATGAGATCAATAAGAAACTGCAAGATAACATTGCACTGTTGACTAAGGATAATGAATGCTATAAGTTCCAACTCAACATTTTTGAAACTAAAGAGAAACGTGAACACAGTTTTGAAGTCGCTTTTGCAAAATCATACCAAAATGAAAAATCTTTGGAAAAACATATACGTGATTTAGTTGAATCCAAGAATGCATTGCTTTCTCAAATAGAACAACAAAATTTTGATCATAAACAAAAATAAACGCGACTCGCTTGAAACTCAAAAGCCAAGTCCGAGTTGTTAAGTTGTCAAAAAGCAGTTTTAGTACAAAAGCATTCGAGAGACAAATAGATCAAGATCTTGATGAAATTTTCGATTTACAAAACAAAATCAAAGAGTTTCGAAATGTTGTTTATAAACATGGTGAGTCAATTACAACAATTCAAAAGTTTTCTTTTAAGCCAAATCCAGATGGATATGGACCAATTCTTGCTGATTACAAACCAAGTTTTTCACATAGAGCATTCAAACCAAATCCTCAAGTTTTACAGTGCGGAACATAAAATTGATGATTCAATTATGAGTGTTGTTGAATATAATCGTGATGAGGAAATAGATGCTGATGCTGAGAGTCGATTAAAAATGAAAAATGATGAATATAACAAACCATTCGATTACTCAAAAATCATACCTTTTGTAAAACAACAGGATAATACTAACACACCTTGGGTTATCACACCAATTCCTGAGTCCTCTTCTAACGATGGTCCCTGACACAATGTTGCACAAATTAATGGTCCTTTACCTTCCTTCAGTGAAGTAAAATGATTACCCGAACGATGTCAAGTTCTTAAATATTTTGCTACATTCATGTTTGACATCAAACTTTCGGAACATGAAATTGAAGTTAATTCTGAAATAAAAGCTGAACATTTTCAATCGCCACATGCATGAAATCAAAGAGATATTTTTCAGAAAATAATTTTAACCCATGTCCGAAATTTAAAAATGTGTGCAATCTATTGGGAACGGGATCTTCAAAAGGAGATTGGACTTATGAAAATAGTTTTCGAGAAAACAGAAACATTGATTTCAAATACTAAACAGAAAAAGAAAATGTTAAGAAATCATGTTGATCGACTCTTGGAAGATGTTATTTGTACTGATACCATCAATGTGGTGTTGTTACATTCTGTTGCATATGCATTTGATTATATTGATGTTGATTATGTTGACTCTATTGATAATTTTGAGAATATTGATAATGTGCCTCAAATCAAGTCTTTGAAAATTGAAAATGAGCGTTTGTTAAATGAACTTTCAAATGCAAAACGTCATCTTCAATGTTGTCAAAAATATTGTCAAAATCGAGAACTTGCTTTCCAAAACAAAATCAACCAGTTGCGTGCAAAATCTTTTGATCCAAAACTTGAACAACTGGATGATGAAAACGTGTCTTTAAAATGTCAAATTTCAAAATATGAACAAGAAATTGCCAAAGTCAAAACTAAATATGGTGTCATATTTGATTTGCTCAAAAAGACTCGTGCAAAAGCATCACAAGAACTTGATAATCATCTTGCATACACTAAAGATGTCTTAAACGTTAGTGGAAACATTCGCTCTAAAAATCAAGAATTGTTGCACACTATAGCTAAGTTAAAAGAGAAGTTAGGGAAGTATGAACAAGATAAGTCTAGTAACACGAATGTCCTTGCACCTGGAATGTTTAAAATTGACACTAGAATGCCTAATGACAAACCACAAGATACTAATGTGTTTCCTTCCACTGATACAGGAGTAGTTGCCTCTTTTCCCAGCGTTATCACTTCACAGATTAGAAAGAGTCAAAAGAAGAATAGGAAGTCACAACGTAAGAAAAGATCAGTAAAGGCCTCTGAAGTAGAAGAACACCTTAGGAATTTGAATAAAACTCATGTTGCACCCACTTTAGACATTGCGTTAGACAAATGTAATAGAAAAAGTGATGTAACGAATGCTCAACCTTTAAGTACTTTGAATGTTTTGTTTGAAGCATCTTGTGTTGGTTTTCGTAAAAGCATGTTTTCTGGTTGTCATGATAAATGTGTTGCTAAATCTATCCTATCTCTTAAGCGGAATAATAGAAAACGGATTACCTCTAGGTCCACTAATGCTTCTAAGTATGTGCTAGGTAAACCGCCCTCTAGTGTTTCTGCTACGATCATTGATGTACCCATAGAACCCACTTCACCTCCTAGGAAGAAAATATCACCTAGTGTATTCACTAAGACCAAAGCACAAACTAGTTGGACTTGGCAGAGATGGTTACAAAATACAACCGGATTTAAATGGATTCCTAAAATCATTAACATGTGTGTTTCAACCAGAATCATGAACGAACCCTCTAACTCTTCGAGTTCCACCTCTACTTCTATTCCACCTGTGTCGCTTGTGTGTAATGCAGGTGATACACTTATCCTTTGATTGTTGATAGCGGATGTTCCGGACACATGACAAGCAATCTCAAACCATTATCAAACTTTGTCTCAAAGTTCATCGGCATTGTTAGGTTCGGGAATGATCACTTATTGCTATCATGGGCTACGAAGATTACATCAATGGGAAAATCGAAATTAGCAGGGTTTATTATGTGGAAGGACTCAGTCACAATCTCTTTTCAGTCGGTCAATTTTGTGATGGTGATTTGGAAGTTGCTTTTAGGGAGAAAACTTGTTTCATTCGTGATCTACAAGGAAATGATCTCATGTCTGGAACCAGCACATCAAGCCTTTACACAATCTCAATGCAAGACATGATTGCTTCATCTCCCATTTTTCTACTTTCTAAGGCAACATCAACAAAATCTTGGCTATGGCACCGACGACTTTCACACTTGAACTTTCAAACCATAACCAATCTTGCATGATACAAACTAGTTGAAGGTATTCCAAGGTTTCGGTATTCTAAAGATCATCTATGCTCAGCTTGTGAACAAGGGAAAAGCACTCGTGCTCACTTTTCTTCAAAGGTGGAACACAGCTCTTAGCATGTGCTTCATCTTCTTCACATGGATTTGTGTGGCCCGATACGTGTGCAGAAGATTAATGGCAAACGCTACATTCTAGTAATTGTTGATGACTACTCAAGATGGACTTGGGTTTATTTTCTTCGAAGTAATGATCAAGCTCCACAGATGATCATCACCTTTCTCACGAAAATTCAAGTTCAGCTCCGGAACACAGTCAGACAAAGGAACTGAATTTGTGAATCAAACTCTTCAAGAAGACTATGAGAAAGTGGGAATTGAGCATCAAACATCAATTTCACGTACACCAGAATGAAATGGAGTAGTCGAAAGACGCAACCGTACGTTAGTGGAAGCTGCAAGAACAATGTTGATCAATGTTAAACTTCCAGATTACTTATGGGCAGAAGCCGTGTCAACTGCATGCTACACTTAAAACCGTTCTATGATAACCAAACGCCACAAAAAAAACACCTTATGAGCTTATCCATAACCGTAAAACGAATCTCAAACACTTTCATGTATTTGGTGCTCTCTGTTACCCAAATAATGATCGTGATGACTTTGGAAAGCTCAAGGCCAAAGTCGACATTGAGTCTTCGTTGGATACTGTGAAAACTCAAGGGATACCGGATCCGGAACCGTCGTACAAGGGAGATTATGGAAACGATTCATGCTAATTTTGATGAGCTTACAGAAATGGCTTCTGATCAAAACAGCTTGGAACCCGGTCATAACCGTCTCAACTTCCCCTAAACCCCATCATCAGTTGAACCAAGCTTACATCTTACTCGTAGTCAAATGGAAACGTTATTTCCTCCTCTGTTTAGTGATGATATTGATCAACGTGCTCCAGATGTATCAAATGTTTTCGCTGCTCAACCCGATAATATTCTAATCCCTGATACACCTGAAACAACAACAACTGTGGTTGAAGCACCCCCAATTGATTCTACAACAACAGCCGAACAAATAGCATCCAATGACGCTGCTCCAACCGATGATTTTTGAATCAAGATGTCTCGCACCCGGATTATGATGGAAATGTGATAACATCAAATAGTCCTGATTTTCTATGCGTTAATTTCCCCCTTTATCATCACATTTTGAGTAAAATGCTAGTGAAAACATCCTTATTTCTTATTATTTCATTTCAGGACCTATTTTATGCAAGGAAGCAATAATTGGATGTTTTCAAGCCCTATGGATGAGTTGTCTCTCAACTACGGCGTAACCAAGTGATGAAGTTACGACATAACTATGATTATGAAGACTACGGCGTAACCCTCAGCTCAGGTTACGCCATAACAATTGATAAACATCTAAATAACGAAGACTACGACATAACCCTCAGCTCAGGTTACGCCGTAATAAAGAAATGCATATGATTTACAAAGGCTACTACGAATTCACTCGAGTTCTGTTGTAACCATGGATAAACATAAGAATTGGAGAGTTACACAGAACTACTTAATAAATGTTACGTAGTAACTAGTTTGAGCCTATAAATAGTCGAAGGTTTCACCCGCTTTAATCATCTCCTTTCCCAAACCTTCTAGGGTTTGGGAGATCAAACATAGAAGAAGCATGGCTTAGGAGCATCGAATAACGAAGTTCTCGCTCTCGATTTCCATTGTATTCGAGTTTGAATTCCTTTTATATTTTTCTAGGACTTATTCTATGAATTCATGTTATTAATTGAAGTTTGCATTTATGTTATTGATATTCTCTTTAATTCTTTATAGACATTTGCTAGTCTTATCATAGATCGCTAGTCTTGGTAATATTATAATTTTGGTAGTATCTAAAGGGCTAGGAGATATGACCAACTGACCCTAGTCTGATAGATTACGAAGTATGAGAGGAATTGGCCATAGTACAACCACTCTTCGTGTGCGAACTGACAAAATGATCACCTATCAAGTGGAGGTATTCAAGAGGTTAGGGGAAATCTAAGTTCCTAACGGTCGGGTTTTCGCAGACTAGATCTAGCAGCTTTGGCACTTAATGACTGCTATTAGGTTGCCGAATGATCCCGGGTGACCTGTTCATCTTGTTGAGGAATCTAATAACCATAGGCCATGACGAATTAACCAAAGGAGTCTGGTGATAATTAACCACTATATTGAACCTTTATATCGAGAATCAATTCATATTTGTATTCTTCGTTAAGCTTCGTTTATCTATCTCTTTTCCCTAAATTTCTGGTATCTGTATGTGTGTAATAATAGCATATCGATGAATTATACCAATATATTATCAATATCATTTCTAATCATCTTAGTTCTTTCAAGGTCACAGCTCTCTTGGGACGATACTCGGATTTACCTAAGGCTTTACTACATCTGATCGGGTTCTCTGCCCGTTAGTATGTGTTTATCCTAAGTTATCGAAGTTTTATAAATATTAAAAGCAGGATGAAATAGCACATCAAAATGCATTATTCAACCCTTTTGCTATTGAAACTGCATCTTCAGATGTTGCGGAATCATCTACCAGCCATCTGAATCCACCTAATCTGCATAATGTATATCAACATCAACCCTCCACACATCGTTGGACTAAAGACCATCCTCTTTTTAACATTATTGGAAAGCCGAATCAACCAGTCGTAACTAGACAACGCCTTCAGACTAAAGGTGAACACTGCATTTATGCCCTCACCGTCTGTCAAACTGAACCTAAAATCATTAAAGATGCAATGACCAAAGACAATGGATTGAATCCATGCGGAAGAATCGAATCAATTTAAACGTCTTGAAGTATGGAATTGGTTGAAAGACCAACGGGGTCTATGTCATTGGTCTCAAATGGATTTGGAAAAACAAGTTAGATGTCAAGGTACGGTTATCGAAAATAAGTCACGTCGGTGGCTAAGGGTTATAGGCAGTGAAGAGGGATTGACTTGAAGAATCATTTCGCCAGTAGCTAGACTTGAGGTCGTACGGATTTTTATGGCATTCGCGGCTCATATGAACATCACGGTCTATTAGATGGATGTCAAAACTGCTTTTCTGAATGTTAAACTGAAGGAAACAGTCTATGTTAGTCGGACAGAAGGATTCGTTGATCCAGAGTTCCCTAATCACGTCTACAAACTGATTAAGGTTCTTTACGGTCTCAAACAAGCGCCTCGGGGGTGGTATGATGAGTTGTCCTCCTTTCTCCTTTCACATAATTTTATCAAAGGATCGGTCGACCCAACACTGTTTATCCAATATCACGGGGAACACATTTTAATTGTTCAAATTTATGTGGATGACATCATTTTTGGGTCTACCCACAAAATGTACTCAAACGCCTTTTCAAAACTAATGAAAACAAATTTTGAAATGTTAATGATGGTTGAATTTACGTTCTTCTTAGGACTACAAGTTCATCAATCACCCCGTGGTATTTTCCTAAGTTAGTCCTCTTGAAATTTTAAACAAACATGGAATGCAAAGTTGTGACACTTATCAAACACCAATGGCACATACCAACAAACCTGACGATTTACATGAGAAATTGGTTGACCCTACCAAATCTTGAGTATTATTGGGTCTTTCATGCATCTAACACCCGAAGAGACGACATTGTATTTTCTCGTATATCTTTGCTCCGTTATCGGTCAAGACCAACTAAGAAACACCTCATCGAGGCTAAAAGAATCCTTCGATACGTAAAGGGAACCATTAATTTGGGGATCTGGTATCCGTAGGATTCTGGTTTTGAACTAATAGCTTTTTCAGGCGCTAATCATGCAGGATGTTTAGATTCACGGAAGAGTACTTCAGGAGGTTTACAATTCCTTGGTGATAAATTGGTGTCATGGCAATCAAAGAAACAAGACAATACATCGTTGTCCTCAACTGAAGCAGAATATGTAGCCATGTCTGCGTGTTGTGCTCAAGTCATTTGGATGAGATCACAACTCAAGGACTATGGCTATGTATTTGACAGTTGCCCGGTGTATTGTGACAATCGAAGTGCTATTGCGATCTCGTGCAACACTGTTCAACATTCGAAATCCAAGCACATCAATCTTCGATATCATTTCATAAAGGATCATGTGGAAAGGGGTACCGTTGAATTATATTTTGTAGGTACTGAACACCAACTGGCGGATCTTCTCACTAAAGCCTTAGCTCCGGCAAGGTTTATCGATTTGATTCACGGATTGGTATGAGGTGTTTGACTCGTAAGAACCGGACGAACTTTAACACATTCTTGAAAATACCAAACACCAAAACCTCTTTTGTAAATAAATTTTAAAAACAAAATATAAAATCTGATAAAATTCAAAAATATTCTTCTATCTAAATTTCTTTCAAACATTGCAAGTACAAATCTTCCGTCAACACTTTGTTTCATCAAACCTTTCACCATTTTTTCCTGAACAAGTGTTGAGGGGGAGAATGTAAATATTTTTCAGTCTCATAAAGCCTGTACTTGCATGTTATCAAAATATGTTGTTTCTTCTGAAATGGTGGATACGTTTCTTGTTAAATACTCTCCTCGGACTTAAATGTCTTAAATTTTGTCATTTCAAAAGTCGAGGGGGATTATCGTCAAGTTTCTTTCCAAAATATGTTTTGCTTAACCAAAGTGGAAATTATGGGTCTTGGTTGAAAATAGTTGAGGTGGAAGGGCCAATCTTGTCAAGTTTAAAAAATATTTTTTACAAAACTCTTCCACCTAACATTTTCAACCATTTATTACTTTCATTAAATATTCAACCAACTCATAATCCACGCCTATGAATTCATCTTCAAATTCGTGTTTCAAATCCAAAATTTGTAAGTTGTAAAACCTTTTAATGATGATTACAAACAATGGTTTTTAATCTTACACAAATCCAACGGTTAAATTTTGACTTATGAATGATTTTGTGTTCTACGCATACGCGTATGAACAAGAATTTGATATGTTGTGTTTGTGATGAAATGGGGGGTGTCAAAATGTTTAAAATCAAGTATAACACCCATTTCTATCATCAAACTTCACCCAGAAACTTTTTTTTAATGATTTACGAATATTAGGGTTCAAGTTCATAATTGGTCGTTTCTTCATTTGGATGATTTGTTATGATTAGATGCATAAGATAGGTTCTATACATGGTTAATTGATCATATTCACTCATGAATCACACCCAAAAACAACAAAAAATGAAGAATTAAGTTTTTAGGGTTTATATGTGCGTACGAATAGGAACTTCTGATTTAGTGAGAGTTTGATGTTAAAACTTGTTGGAACATGGTTCTTAGACATCTAGGAGTATGCTAAAAAAGTTTTTTGAAATTTCCATGGTTAAATCTCTTACTTGTAACATTAGGGTTTAGTGTTTAAATATAAACTTACGCCTAAGTTGTTATAAGCGTAACTGAATTAAAGCTTGACATATTTTGTGGTCTTGAAAGTGTTAGGAAATCATTGTAATTAGCTTTTTTGTGTTTAACTTGTTATAGGCTTCTACGCGTAAAGGATCAGAATAAGGTGTTCTTGGAATTACGCTTAAGGAACCTAAGACCAATCTTACGCGTAACACTTACGCATAAGGGTCTACAGTGGGACTACGCGTATCCTGTGAAGGATATGCGTAAACTTGGATTTCTACGCCTAAGATCTACTCTTACGAGTAAACCTTACGCGTATGTCCTTTTCCTAAGCCTACGCGTAAGCTCATAAGCTAAGAGTATACTCCTACGCGTAAGTCATTCTTACGCCTACGGGTCACTCCTACGCTTAAGCTTTCGCCTACGCCTAAGTTTGTCATGTTTACGCAAAAGCTTACTTGCTTACGCCTAAGCCAACTTGTAACTTTACTTTGAAATGTTACGCGTACAAAACTTGTAATAAGTTACTCATATGTCACAAAACCAAAATGTCACTAATAAGTAACAAAAAGTTAAAACGTTGTGTGATTAAGTGAAATTTGGACATTAAAATTCAAAATTAACATACTAACGTAACTTATCACGTCAACTTTGGACTATTGACTAAGTGTGACTTTGGACTCGTAACATTCATAAACATAACAACTTCAATTAATAATTGGACAATAAAATCAATCATTAGACTAACATAATGTCTTTCAATATGTTGGTTCTTTTGTCTCAATACCTTTCAGATCATGAAATGGACGTCATCATGGAAAATCTCAACGCATCCAATGAACTCACAATGGAAGATATCTTCCCAACGGATTACCACAAAACGATTGGAAAGAACAACCTCAGAGTTGATTTTGATAACTTCACTTGCTAGGAATCCTCTTGCAGAGTTTCCGTGGATATTCTCAAAGTTCATCCCTACAGTCTAACGCTAACCAACTCAGCTACTATACCAGAAATCTATATCCATCAATTCTGGCACACGATGGAGAAGATTGACAGTCAAGATGCTGTTAAAGTGACTCTTAACAACAAGGAAGTCACAGTCACGGTAGCAGATCTTCGCACAATCCTTCTTCTACCAGCCATTCAGCCTGCAGATTATGTGCAAACTCCTACTGAAGAGGCCATAATGCAATTCATGGTCGACATTGGTTATGATGAAGCTGTTGGAATCATCACCAAACACTCCACTGTCGATCTGAAGAACATCCCTCAGCCTTGGAGGACACTGTACATCATGATCGCCAAGTCTGTATCTGGAAGAGACAACGGTCATGAACATCCTAAGCTCATGCACCTTCAGACATTTTGGGGAATGGTCAACAAACAACACATCGACTATGCAAGCCTGATATGGGAAGATATGATGCAGCATCTCAAGAAGCCTGGGTTAAAGATTCCCTTTATCAGATACACAAAGTTGTTGATCCAGAACATTCTCGGGCATAATCTTGATATCCCAATGAGAATCAATGACCCCAAGACACATTCTATTTTATATGAGCCAACTTTGAACGTTGTTAGATTTAAGGAATCATCAACAAAGAAACAAGGTTCAGAGTTGCTTGACTGCCTACTCACTGATACTATCAAGGGTCTTCCTTCGTATCTACGTTATCAAGAAGCAATGAGAGCAGGAAAAGTCGGATTTATGGATGAAAAGACGTCTATTGTACCTACTAAAAGGACTAGAAGAGCAGGTACCACTGGTAGTACTGGAAGCACTGGGAGAACTAACAAGTATAAGAAGAGGCATCCAAGCTTCAAGAAAAGAGTCCCAGCTCAGATCGCTTGTCCTAATGTCAAACCAGAACCTATTCCAGAGGACGACGACTCTGCAACTGAGTCTGATGAGGTGGTTTACTACTCAGAAACAGCAACAGAGGATACATCCTCACCGATGTCAGAAGACAAACCACCAAGTCCCCAATCAGACAAAGGAAAGAAACCAGTGACTGAAGAAGAGGAAGAAGATTATGATGAAGATAATGATCCAAAGGATGAAGAGAAAGATTATAAGAAAACTATGAAGCAACTAAGATTGTAGCATGTTGCCAAAGAGTTTGCAGAACAACAGTTGAGAGGCCCTGGAGGTTCCAGTGGTGGTACTCTTATCACACCAGTTCTTGATGTGGTTAATCAACCCGATAAGGGAACTAATGCCACCACAAAGGAATCAACGGAGCAGCAGCAGTAAAATTATGAGGTTAAGTTTGATTTTGAGGAAGACGAACCGGAAAAGACAGAGAAGATTACTGATGAAGATGTGGAGAAAGAGACAAAGGAAAAGGCTGATGAAGAAGCCTGATAACATCAAATAGTCCTGAATATTAAGTGTCAATTTCCCCCGATAATGCTTGTAATTTATATCATTTATATGGATTTACGCTTTTTTTCCATTGTTTTCCACTTTCAGGTAAATTACGAACATTGGAGCTAAAGAGACACGGAATTGGAGAAATGTCAAAGATTTATCATAGTATGTCGACTTTGAAGAAGTTACTGGCGTAACTCATCTCTCACATTACTGCCGTAACTAAAGCGTGATTCGTAAAACCAACTCATCAAAAGGTTACGGATAACTCTCCCAAGGACTACGACGTAACTCTATTAGGTCAAATGAGGTTCCACGTCACGATAAATACGCCGTTACTATTCCACCAACTACGGCGTAACCAAGTATTATTGAAGAATACGGCGAACCATTCATAAGATTACGCCAGAATCAAAGCAGATCTAGTGCAAATAACGAAGGAATTGAAGATTACGGCAGAACTCTTATTCTAGTTACGCCAGTAACCCAAATCGCCTATACATACCCCATGATTTCCAAAGATTTCAAAGCATCCCATTCCACACATCACAACCAAAGAACGTGGGAAGAAGCCAAATGCGTGTCTAGAGGGCATACGGTGTCGTCTCCAAGGGAGAAATCACTCCCTACGATAAGCATTAGCATTTTATCTTTTCTTTACGCTCGATTCATGTATTTCAGAACTTTGAATATTGAATTGATTTGTATGGTTAATATGAGCTGCTAAGCATCTCTTGGTGCCGGCCTAGTTATGATTCCTTAATTGTTTTGTTTGCATTTACATTACTTCGTATAATTATTTCTAAGTGTATGCATGCATAGTTTATTGGTAGCTACCCTTGTTTCGTAGTTTTAAATGGCGAGAGGCCAATTGCCTAGGAGATATGACCAACTGACCCTATGTGAGCGGATCGAGAAGGGAAGGGTAAGATATGACCAACCGACGACCCTTTCTACTTGTGCGATTTGACCAACCGATCACCTACCATTTGGATGAACTTAAGAATTAGGGGTGAGTGTTTAAGTTGATAACGCCCGGCACTCACTATTATAAATCTAGCATGTAGAGGTACTTAATGACTTGGCTTAGGGGACCATGAACAACAGACTTATGAGGGACACCGACTTCTCCTGTGGCATCTTTGCCGATAGGTTAGGCAAATTGACCAAATGTTGTCCTCTCGACTTTGACCCCACCAAGTAATTGGAAGTAAGTAGCGTAGACATTACTAGCTAGGAGGAATAACTAGGTTAGCACCACTCTCTATTGATTAAACCTTTGCTGTTATTTGCTTTAGTAGTTAATTAATTAATTCCTTATTGAAATCATTATTAACTGTGACACCTAGACTTAGTAATAATCCAACACACATAGCTCTTGGGACGACCTCGGTTTTACCAAATACTACACTACACGCGACCGGGTACACCGCCTGTTAGTACATTAGGGTAGACCATAGGTATAACGAGACTTTATAAATATTAAAACCTCGTCAAGAAACCGCATCAAGTTTTGCGCCACGGGAGTTATATTAGGGTTGCTATTAAGTCTTCCGTTTTCGTTTTGTTTCAAACTTTTCTATAATTCTCACTATCATTATTCGAGTTTTTAGGTACCATGGAAGTTGTTAACATCGATGACCTCACTCTTGAGGAATATTTGGCGTTGACAAGAGCAGAACAAGGGTCGGGTCTTGTAAGAACGATGATTGGAGCGGATGTCCGTTTCGAAATTAAAGACCAATTTATGAGGGAGCTTCGTGCTAACCCTTTTTCAGGAAACAGGGACGAAGATGCATACGAGCACGTTGAAAATGTCCTATACATCGCAAGCCTTTTCAACATTCCGGTGTGTCTCATGATGTTGTTATGCTAAGGGTATTCCCATGACTTTCTTCGAGTCGCTAGAAGATGGATTGAAAGATTGCCACGGGAAATTAACACTTGGGATCTACTTAAGAAGCATTTCATTCAAAGGTATTGTCCTCTCGTCAAAGATTTCTAACCAGCTTTTGGAGATCCATAATTTCAAACAAGAAGATGATGAAACGTAGTATCAAGCCTGGGATAGATGCAACGATCTCCTTTACAAATATCCTACACATGATCTAAACAACCAGCAAAAGGTCAACATCTTCTACAAAAGGAATCAACGTAACTACGAGACAGATGCTGGACTATCAAGGATCTATTCCAAACATGACGCCTACCCTTGCTATTGAAGCCATTCAAAAAATGGCTGATCATTCTCAAAATGGCACGACGGAGGAAGCAAAAGAAACCAAAGCGGAAGTTTTGACGGAATTGCTACAATTGCTAGTAAAATTGAAAATCTAAGTTGAGATATGCTGAAATTCAGAGAATCCGTTCACGCCATCCAAGTGGGTTGTGAAAGCTGTGGGGGAGGACATCTCACGAAAAATTGTCCTCACGTTGACGAAGAAAATATAATTTAAGAAGCAAAATAGGGAGAAAATCTACCGTTACGGAGATAATCGAAATAGTAATGGGTACCATGGAAATTACAACCGGGAGCCTTATGGAGAAAGAAAGCCCAGTATTGAAGAAACAATTAACAAATTCCTGGAAAATTCAGCCCAAAAGCAAAAAGAACAAGATAAATGGCTCAGGGATTTCCGTGATAACATAAATAAAAATCTCTCCGTGCACGATTTAAACCCTAAAAACCTTGAAACAATGATAGAAAAGCTCGGTCGATATAGAGATGAGTAACGTGGAGCCGGAGATAGCCAAACCTATGGTTGGGTGCAATGTTGTTTTTGTTGATAATAATTCGAAGGAATTGACTAAAGAGTGCTATTCTGCAATAGAAAATTCTGAAGGAGCGAATGTCGACAACCAGGATCGGTTATGCCGTAACTATTTCCCCGAGTTACAGTGTAACTATGTCTCAGATAGCTTAACGAGGTCAGATAGCAATTCTTTTCCGATTAAAGATATTTGCGCTAACGGGTTAGTTATTCCATGTTCAGTTGGGGATTATGATATTTTGGAGATTATAGATATTGGGTCTAGTGTAAATATCATACCTCTCTCCATATTTTTAACATTCAAACTAATTCATCTTTGGAATACGGATATCATGATTGAGATGGCGGATAAGACCAAGGATGTTCTGTTAGGAATTACCGGTGGAACTTGTGTTAAGGTAGATAAATTCTTTTCTGCCCCAGAATTTGTGGTTATGGACATAAAGAAAAATACAAAGGAACATTTAATTCTTGGTAAACCGTTCTGTTAGGAATTAGAAAATTCCATAGTGAAGAGTTGGTCACCCCAAATATTATCTAGCTTAAGTTAGCTCGTAGACTTGTCGTTATTTACGTTGTTAAGTAGTTTATTAGTCATTTAGTAGCATAGTTTAGCGTAGTGTAACACCGTGGAGGAAGGACGGGTCTTTACCCACTGTATGCCTGATCCACAGGCCGATAGGAGGTTGTGTAAGTTGTAACTATAAATACCCCTTCCATCCATGGAAGGGGTGGTGCTTCTTTCAATCTAATATTCCATACTTTGTGTAAACCTCTAGCAAGAACACCCTCTCTCTCTCTACTAACTCTCTAACTATGGCAAACATGTATTTTGATCATCCAAGACCACCCGAATCATCAACACAATAATATTTAGATCCTAACAATTGGTATCAAGAGCCAAGGTTTTTTATGTTTTGATGATTTTTGGTGGTTCGAATCTTGTATTAAACTATTTTTTATATCACGTTAAGGGTTGGATAATTTATTTCCTCACTTTTTCTCGAATAAGCGCTTTATACAAGTTTATGTTACGAGTCTTGTTGGGTATTTTATGTATCTTTTGGTCAATAAGTCATATGGTCTACATAAGTTTACATAACTGCATCTTTATCACCGTCAAGTATTTCAGAACTTTGTTGTATCAAAGTTTACATATCCGCTTATTTTACAAGGTCAAACATGGTCATTAACCGTCAAACTGCTTTTCGGGTTTCTTATGAATATGGTCAAGTTGGTCTGAAATCTCATATATTCATGCTAGCGAGTTGTTAGAAAAGATGTCCAAATACAATCGAATCTACCTAGCGAGTTGGGTCACCTAGCGACTTGTTATTTAACAAGTCGTAGCGAGTTAGCTTAGCGACTTGGCTAGCAACTTGGCTAGCGAGTTGGCTTAGCGACTTGGCTAGCAACTTGGCTAGCGAGTTGGCTAGCGAGTTGGCTAGCGAGTTGGCTCAAGACCATTGTCACTAGCGACTTGACACCATTGACCTAGCGAATTAGACAGAAACAGAAATGAAGAAGAAGATGAATGATATATTGACCACAACCTCTAAACCTTATGACCAATACCAATATTCACAACCACATACCATATACGACCAACATCGACCTCAGGTTCTATCCCATCATCAGTCTAAGAATATTAACACATGTAATGAAGACGAGGTCGACCAAAAACAATACCAAAATACAACTTCAATCTCAAATATATCCTAACTCAACTCTCAATCATATACAAGACTCAACCAGAAATAACATGAAAGATCTCAAAATTGCTTTCGCTTATATCTCTTATGAGAATACAAGACTCAAGGTCATGCTAACGAAAGTCAAATCTCATCATAGATCTATAAAATGTAACCTTTTCGAATATAAAGAAAAGCATGACAAGAGTGCCACTTTATTTCTTTGTTTCGATTCATCGACCAAAACCAAACGGAAACATGAATAAATACCTACCCGAGACCCATCATTAGATCTTGAAGTCGTGTCCTACACCTCAAAGCCAACCCTCGTGGCGTAGGTCTCTTCGAATGAAAAGGAGGCGTTTGTTTGTGTGAGAAATATATTAGGGTTTGGTTAATTGTATTGGGATGATATGTGATAAGATGAAGCGATTTGGTTGAGCTTGATGATGCGTTTGATGATAAGGTGTAATTGAGGCGGATTTTTTGTGTGATATCGTGTTTAAGGTGTGTAATATTTGGAGAGGAGGCGTGGTTTTTCGCTTTGGTGTTTTAGGGTTACTAAATTTTAGGTATTGTGTGGTTAAGTATGTCTTATACCCAAATTTGGAGTAAGCGTGTTTTGGATCAGATTTGATGATTGGGCCTGAATTGGATGAAGATGGATCATGGACTGTTTTCTATATTACACTATGATGGGCCGCCTAATTTTATTCGACATGTGAATCAAAGAAAATGGTAGGCTAAGTGGATTTATAAAGATTTTGTCATCCGAATTTTTATTCGACATGTGAATCAAAGAAAATGTGAAGTGACGATTCAAACGAGGTTATTTATGGACTTGGACATGGACTTTAGATTTCACATGTATGAGATTTGATAATAAGCTTTTTAATTGGGATTTGCTAATTGATGAGTTTTGTCAACGAGTTTTGATGGTGAGATTTGGATGTTTTGATAATGAGTTTTGTTGAAGTGATTTGACAATGACATTTGATTATAAGATTTTGGTTATGAGATTTGATGATGAGATTTGTTGTGTATGAGGTTTAATACTTTGGTGTATACATTTTCACAAAGGATATTTGTCACGGCTTGAATTGATTATTGGAACAAAGTTGACTACGGGTTGTTTGTTCGGTATTTCTTATTTGAATTTGAAGTGAGGTTTTCCTGACGTGTTTACTTATTTCGTCTTCTTTCTTTCTACCCTTCCGCCAAGATGACTTGTTTGGGCATTTATAGAGGGTGATAAAGACTTGGCTATTTAGTTACGGTTGTGATTCTTTCTCGCTTAACCCACAACGTAGCTATCACTTCGGTGTCTCACTCAATTGAGAATGTCAAGAGGTTTTGTACATTGGGTACACCGTTTCTTTTTCACGAGGATTAGTACAAGTTTAAGTAACAAATCTGGGAATTTTACTTCATGATCAAGTTTGGCATATCGGGTTTACTTCTCCATGTTGTCACTACAATAGCCGATGAACGCGTGAATGATGTGTTTACCAAAGTGTTTATTGGATGGTTGATGATATTGTTGATGTTGGATAATGAACCGCTGATGAACCGCGCATGTTCCCTAAAATGTATATTCACCGAAACCAAAGTTGTCATAACACATTCAAGTCGACATTGTTTACGGTTTTGTCTTGATTTTGTAAAATCCATAAAAGAATCTATTTCTCGGTTTAAATCATAGACTTGTAAAATCCGTGACAATGGAAACATCCCGGTAATAGTAAAGTGCATTTCGGATCTATCTTACGGTTTATTCTTGGTTTTGTAAAATCGCCGAAAGAAACTATTTCTCGGTTTAAACCATAGAATTGTAAAATCCCTTAATGATGGAACCATCCCGGAGAAAGGAAAGTGTATTTCGGATCTTTTCGATGCTTGGTGCTACGGTTTCGCTTGAAGAAGGGATAAAAGGGTGTACTTCATGAATTGGATGTGTGTTTGGATATTCGTCATGGCGGTTTGGTTATTACAAGGTTTTACGGGGTTATGTGCTTTTAACCATGGTCGGATGAAACCATTATCATAGTTCACTTAAATGTCAAAGGAGGCTAGATTTGAGCTTTTAACTAGAAGATGTGACAACGGCGTTAATTCAAGATTATTTATTTGAGGTTGAAGTGAAATATCACGGCGAGTGTACTTAGTATCCAAGGTATCGGGGATGGTTGGATGAAGATTCTTCATGATCCTTGTTCGAGCTTATTATCAAAAACGAAGACTTGGAAATCTAGTTATTGTTGGGTGTCTTTACCTTTTCTTTACCACTTGGGGAATTGGGCTCTTATCACCAAAAAATAACTATCACTTTAAGGAGTTACGTTGTAGTGCTCGAAAGTCACATTCAATTGTGGATTTTCAAGAGGTGATGTACGTCTTATACTTGATGGTTGGTTGGTTGAAGAGTATAGAGTACTTAGAGATTCAATGGAGCATGAAGTCTCGGCACCGCTCTTTGTTACATATGTGCAAGTTTAAGTCACGAGTTCGGGTTAGTTTACTTCAGGTCAAATTCATCATATTGGGTTTCTCCATCACCGTCACGACAAAGAGCCTCTTGAATGATAATGGGGTTGATTACAAGTTTTGCCAAGAGATGTTGAAAAGAGAGATTATGACGTACTGCTCACATCGATTCAGGCCTCGCCTCGTTTGAATACTAAAGAAAAGAAAAGAAAAGTGTACGCTTTCAAGGCGCTTTATCTTCTAAAGAAGAGAAATCTTCTTATGACGTTTGAACACAACATTCAAGCCTCGTTCTTAAAGAAAAGAAAAGTGTACGCTTCAAGGCGCTTTATCTTCTCAAGAAGAAAATCTTCTTATTATGACCATTCTCATCAACATGCTTCATACTTTTCCATGCGCTTAAGTCATCAAGTGAACCGGCTACTTATTGATTGTTTTCTTATTCCACTTGCTCAATTATAATGAAGATGGCGACATCATGTGCTAATTTTATGGGGAGAAGTGTGAATAGAATACATTTGGATGATAATCACTTGTTTAATCAAGAATGGCATCTCCGTATGCAATTCTTGAGGGGAGAAGAAGTGTGAATTTTTGCATGGTTGATTGATATTCGAGAATAAATGGTCAAACGGCTCCAAACTCATGTAAGAACCGAGCTTCTTCTTATCGGGTCATCTTTACATGGAGTTTCTTCTAAGAGCCGTTGGTTGACATCTTCACATGTCGATATGAGTTTATCGACAAAGTGCTTCCGGCCAATGCTTCACGAACATCAACATGATGATTCCAACAACCTAGTTTGATGTGATTGTTAGTTGGTGTTACCATCCTTGCTGATTGTCGATTTCCTTGATGAACATCTTTCTGTTCTTGTTTGATTGGGAGGATTTTAGTTAAGGGATTTGCAAGATGTAAGTTAATTGGGATGCTTTTGGTGATGCATTTGGTGAGTTGAAGATGTTAACTTTCTATTCCCAAATGGACAATCTTGAAGAAGGTCGAGTCTACAATCGGTTCTACATTTTCTCGCTACATGTTAGAAGACTAAAGACGAGTTGCATTTGATTATCAAAAGACTTCTTCTTAATCAAGCATTTATTCATAAAGATTGTCGGTTTAGGGAGAGCACTAATTGGGGAGAGTGAAATGTCGAATTTAATCCCCAATTAGACTTGCTCACATTACTTCAAAGAAGTTGATTCTCACAAAGAGTTCAAGTGGTCTTCTCAAAAAATTTCAAGTATATGGGCTTATAATGATGTTGTTGATTCGAAGTGTCAAAACCAAAGAAGGGGAAGGAGGAGACACATATAAACATCTAAACGCGAGTAAACTTGATGAACTTAATACTTCTAAGTGATTGAAGATATCCCGGAAGACAAATGTTATTACCGCAGAGAAACTCAAGGTTTGACTCATGGCGAGTAAACTTGATGAACTTAACTCTTCTAAGTGATTGAAGATATCCCGTAAAACAATGTCATGGCAGAGAAACTCAAGGTTTTACTCATCAAGGCTTTTTGTGTTATTATTCCAACTATGGGGGAAGTGATGTTAGAGTTAGTTTCAAGATGAATGAGGTACACAAGTGTGTGATGATTTCGATGTTATCGCAATCATCGGGGAGAGAGATTGTGTACATTGGGGATGCTCAATTTGTTTCACTTGAGTGCTTAATCGGTGATTCGTAGATATAATCACTTATTCCGAGTTGACATCCGCAGAGATTGTCACCCGAGATAATCGATGATTCGCCCGCTTCTTCAATGTTATCGGTTATTCTCTCTTTGGGCATTGGTACTGGTTCTTGAGCTTCATACACTTTCTTCGGGGAGAAAATTGTATACATCGGGTTATTCTTGATGCTATTGGACTTAATCGTACTTGGTTCTTGATGGTATAAGTTTCTTCTTCATTTGGTATGATGTGTATTCGGGTTCTTGAGCATTATACAAAGAGACCGATCGCATCAATTCAACTACTTGGGGAAGTGTTCTCTTGACACCTTTTTTGGAATGGATAGCTTCGCACTTGATGGTAATGAAATATGAGAAGAATATTTAAAGAGTGGGATGATACGTTGTTGTTCTTGTTGATGATATAACCCCGAATGATGAATCTCGATGATCGTTCTTAAAAGGAGCAATGGATTTATGATAATGGTGTGCTTCTTTGTGCACTGCTAAGAGAAGCTTGAAATAGAGCTTTGAATCGCTCATCTAAAGGATTTTCGGTTTGGGGAAGTCGCCAAAGTCTCACTTTCGGATGGTTCAATTTCTTTCTTCAATGCAAGAGCCTCGAAGCTTTGGTGGTGAATGTTTAAGAGATGATGACTTCTATCTTCTACAACGGGCTACTCGATATCCTTATCTCGACTCGTATCATCATCTTCTTTAACTATATCATCTACTCTATCTTTGTATATATTTATCAAAAACAAAATACAAAATATAAAACCAACAAAATAAAAAATAGAAAATAAAAAATATAAAACCAACAAAACCCATAAAAATCGAAAATTTGAAAAATACCAAAATATGTTTTTCTAAGACATGTCTTCGGTATCGATAACATCTGCGGTCTTAGAAATGTCATTCAATAATGGCACGGGACCATAGATGAAGTTCGAGCGGAAGGTGTAAATATTTCTTTCTAAACATGTCACAAATCAAATGGCTTACGCTATTTCGATCAGAAACCGGCTTCAAAATGGCTTGCGCTTACTTCGATCAGAACCCGTGCTTAAAACCATGGCTTGCTATTATTTCCGATAGCAACCCATTTTTCAAGAAAGGAAAGTGCTACGCTAAACCAATTTTCAAATATTTCGTGCACTTATCCTAAAACTAATTGAGGAAAGTATGTCAAGGATCATTGCTCCTACACAAATGTTTTTCCGTCTAAAATTCTTCGTAAAAATATTTGTTGTTTTCAAAATGGTGGTAAATGAGTTGCTTTTAAAACAATCGATTCGAGAGTTTTATAAAATTGAAAACTCAATCAATGACTTCAAAGCTTTTAAACTTTTCACAAAATGAGTCATTGATTGAGGGGAGAATGTTTTCAAATTTATATCATCTAACGGACTTATCTAATTATCCTAATATGCTTAATTAAAATGATGTTAACCTATGTTGAAGGACTAGGTGCCTAGGATATGATTGTTAGGATTAGATGATTAGAGTTTGATAAACACATTATTCCCATACCTTTATGATATCCGATTGATATGTTGGATTGACTTTTATTAGTCGATTGTTTGTTTGGGTGATGTCGACCACCATATATCAGATGTGTGTTCACTAACGATGCGTATATTGGTATATAAGAATGTTCCCATCCGGATCCCACAATTGAAGATGATTGGATGCCGAAGGAAAGGGTAACTATATCTTGGGTTGACAAATGAAGAAACGGAGCTTAATTTGACTTCAATGGAGAGTTGGCATGAAATGCAACGTAAGAGGTCTCACCGCATCGCAGATGGTTTTCTTCAAGTCAAATGAAGAAACGGAGCTTAATTGACCTCGCTTGGCATTCAAAATGCAACGTAAGAAGTCTCACCGCATCTGCAGACGGTTTTCTTCCAAGCCCTACAAAGAACAACGAAGCTTCTCAACCACCTAACGTAATCTTTGTGCAGGATACCATTTTTAAACAATTTTGAAAAATTTGATTAAATTGTTTTGAAAATGGAAAATATTGTTTTGAAAATTAATTGACTTAATTTTGAAAATCACCGGACTTCATTTTATCAAAACTTAAGTCACTCAATCATCGACTACGGTCATCGATTGAGGGGGAGAGTGATTTAAAATAAAATATTTTCAAACGATATTTCTTCATAAAAGTTCCGGTTTGTACAATAATAAGTGGTGATCTAAAGATTTAATGTTATGTCATGGTATGATTTTCTTTAAAACTCAAAGATCTTTCAAAATGAAATTTTTTCTGTTCTTGTTTGATTGTGAAATTGTTTTATTTTACTTAAAGATCTCTTAAAACTATCATACCGACACTAACAATCTTTAATGTCTTAAATGGTCCTTATCTCATCATTTTTCAAAATTAAATCTTGCCACGCCTTTCCCCAAAATTTTCTAAATGATTTAAATCACTTGGGATCACAAATCTCAAATGGTTTGAAATTTTTGATCGGGGAGAGATCGTGATTTAAATCTCAAATCTGTTTTGGAATTGGTTTTAGTCCTTCAAAGGCACTCCTTCCTCCATGTGCCAAACGATTTCAAATACATGATGCACATGTTGAGGAGGAGGATTTATCCAAAAACCGATGAGTATTTAAACAAGGCACATATTCTCCCATGTTTTCTAAACCTTATTAAATCACTTGGGATCCAAAATCTCAAAGGGTTTGATATTTTGATCGGGGAGAATTTGTGATTTAATAATGAAATTTGATAAAAGATGATCGCTTTGATTCAATATGCAGGCTTCTCTCTATATGTGCTAAACGCTTCATATCTCGAAGCACATATTGAGGGGAGCATTTCAATCGAAACTTTCGGTACAAAAGATTTTAAAGAGATTCATAAAGTACCTTGATTGAGTTTTCTAATGGTTTCTTAATGGCGTGATTGTGGATGTGCTTCAAAGAACTCTTTCCTCTATGTGATAAAATGATTTCAAATATCCTATGCACATATTGAGGGGAGAATTTACCAAAGAAAATCAAATGGCTTTTTCTAATGAAAATTGTGATCAAGAAAATATTTCAAAGTCCTCTTGCCTCCATGTGCTAAACAATTTCTAAATCATATGCACATGTTGAGGGGAGCATTTTCTAAATGATCAAAACTATTAAGGTACAAAATGCTTTGATCTCGTATCACAAGTACCTTGATTGATTTTCCAAATGATTTTTCAATTGGTTTCATGAAGGAATGAACAATACCAAAAGACCGACCAATTTACTTTATGCATGGTGTTATAAGGATGGTTAGGTTAGGTATTCGTTCCCACGATCCGCCGAGCGGAGGGATCTACCGAGGACAATCCACTAGATAGTGTAGAGTCCTTAGGTATGATGAAAAAGGAGAAAAGTGAGAAATGGGAAGAGTGCGGATCGAGACAGAGCTAGTACTGGAATAAACCCAACAAGGTTCTAGTTATGAAGTCTCGGTAAGCATCAAGGGTTGAAGAATGAAAAAGAAATGAATGATAAAAGGGTGAAAAGAAATAGCCTCCAATAATTCAACCTTAGGGCGTAAACCGGGTTCAATACATATGCTACGGTGATTACTAAGGTAACACTGGTATTGAAGACAAGACGTCATGGACCCAAAGGACGATCGCACTAAACTTCCCAAGCTACTCAAGTTCCTCTTAAAAGGGCTTGTTTCATTCTCACGGGAACCTACATTATCTATCGACTTTCTCTTAGAGATTGTTGATATTGAAGAAGGAGACCCTCTCCTAGTCTCCCAAGATAGGAACCAAATGTGCACTATTGAGTCTAGAGCCAAGAGATCATCCACAATATCTCATTAGGACACAAAATTAATGAAGACTTGTTGTTTCACACAATGTGGAAAGTAAGTATATATTAAGAGTCCTACGCATTATCCTTGTGGTATTGCCAGAACATCCGAGTGATATGAAAATATTCACGATGAAGATGGAAATCCTTCTAGAGCCAACATCAAACAAGCTCTTGGTGGGTGACATGTGAGATCTTTTCAAAAGATCAAGCTTGTGACAACTGGATAGAAACGATGGGGCGATTCATTCTTGAATCAACCTTGGTCCAGGAAATGAATTGACGAATACTTTTGGAAAACCGTTCGATGTGCAAACCTTCTTTTCTCTAGCACGTCGAATGTGTACTTATGTTTTCAAACACAAAAGTATCTCGATTGAAAAATACTTTTGGAAAACCGCTCGATGTGCGAATCTCTTCTTTTCTCTAGCACGTCGAATGTGTACTCTTCTCTAATACAAAAGTATTTTGATTGAAAATTGATCTTTCTCATAAAACCTTCGTCGATTGCAAAACTCTTTCTTCAAGCAATACGCGATTGTTTTCAAATCATTTTCATCAATCGCTGAATCTCAATTACCGGTTCACTCACTCCGTGTTGTCTTCTTTGAGACGCGTTCGGTTTGAGAACAACTAGAACAATTGCGAAACCCCGTCAAGGAGATTCTTAGGAATTATACCGATCACAGCGATACTTGTACCGATCAACGGGAACCGTGGGCGTGTACCTCAATTCAACGAAAGTGATCAAAGACACTTTCGTGTGTTTTATTGCTAATCGTTGTTTGCGGTACATTTGGACGGTTGCGGTGATCGTAATTGAGAAGTCAATCCAAAGCCGCATGCTCACAAAGATCCACACTTAATTGAAGAAATCATGACTTGTGCATATCTACATAACCCGGCTCGATATTTTTATACTATGCTTCGCTAGGCTGCGCAAATATCATGAACCAATAAAAGCTTCCGCTACTCGATGGAAAGATGTCATGATTCAAAAGTGTGAGCATGTCGGTCCGAAAGTCACAACTTCACATGATGGCAACACAATAAAGGGTGATCCAGATTTCTCGTGGTGATGATCTCAATGAAAGCTCAAGATCATCAAAGATGTGGATCGCTTAAAGACCTCCACTAAAAGTACAAATCAATGCGGACTTTGAAGAATCACTACTAAAGCACAAAGATTGTTGAAATGAAGAATTGAAGTCTACGAGCTCAAGAACAAAGATAAAATAGAATGCTAGGATTCAAAATGTAAAACATGGGGTGACCTCCCTTGGGGAGATTGTTAGGAATTAGAAATTCCATAGTGAAGAGTCGGTCACCCCAAATATTATCTAGCATAAGTTAGCTCGTAGACTTGTCGTTATTTACGTTATTTAGTAGTTTATTAGTTAGTTAGTAGCGTAGAATTAGTTTAGTGTAACACCGTGGAGGAAGGACGGGTCTTTACCCATCGTATGCCCGATCCACAGCCGATAGAGGTCGTTATGTTTGTAACTATAAATATGATAACGCCACACGCTGCTCGGGGTCAAAGGAACTTCCTTTTCTTCGAGCAAGTTTTATAACACCCTAGGCAAAGGAACCTAATCGTTGTAGTGTAGTAATTAGGTAAGCCACGGTATTGATATCGCTCTCTGGGGAATAGGAATGCTAGTAGGAGTTACTACGCTAAGGTTAAGGTTGAGGAAGATTATTTTTATCTTTTATATTTTATGAAAATGGAAAGGTACGAATCTCGGTATTGGATTTGGGGGTTGGTATTTCACCGATTACTCTACTATTATCTAATTATCTAAACTAAGGTTGTGGGAGTCTATGTCTAATTAATGTGTGCTCGTATGATAGTTTAAAGATGTGTTTACTTAGTTTGTATTACTCCTTAATTATCTCCTATTGATGGTTGAGTGTCACGCCTTATTCCTAGTCATGCGTTGTGTGTCTAAAGTTGTAGGGTATGCTTTCTCCCAACTCTTTGAACTTACCAAAGGGTCTTGTCTACAAACCCACTAGAGATTATAGACTCCTACTCTAAGGCGCTCTTGGATGGTTTAGCCTACAATTACTCGTAATTATACTCTAAGGTTCACAAAGATGAATCAAGCATTATACACAACGAATGACCTATCGCATTACTAGATCATTAATCAACTAAGATAAGAAACAACCAATCAATATTCAATAATTAAGTTTCATACTTCCTAAGCAAACACACAAATAAATTAGCCGGACATGGAGAACATGCAAGCATACACACAAATAATCAAAGACATAATTGAATTAATGAAGTAAAGACTTATCTTGATGTAAGATAGGTTTAAAACCCTAAAATATCGTACAAGACACCTTAGGTTCGGTTTTAGGTTTTACCCAAAGACTCTCCACACAAAGACCGAAAAATTCGGATTCTATATATAAGATTACAATTGCGACGGCGCCACCTTATGTTTAGTGACGCCGCCGTGTCGCCGCCATTAGGTTTCGCTTGGCCACGTTAACCTTGCGACGGCGCACCTTATGTCCGTGACGCCGTCCTCTTCACTTTCGACGACGCGTCTCGATTGCATCTAGGCCGCCCGAGTAGCGACGGCCTACTCTTTCACCACTAGACGCCGCCTCTTGAAAATACGAGTTTTGGGTTCGCCCGTCACAATAATTTTGGGACGGCGTCGCCAATAGCACCGACGCCGCCTTCTACTTTCAAAGAATCGTGAGTGTCTCGATTTCGACTTTGGCCATTTTCTTCATATATTCGCGCTTTTCGTCCAAATAAGTGCCATTCCAAAGATTTTGCCTTCACGAGACCTAAAAGTGAAAAGGAACGATATTAAGCAATAACGGATACAAAAGTGATCAAATAAGGACTTAAACGACCCTCAAAATGGTACCTTTAAAACCTTATCAAATATCCCTACACTTGTTATTTGCTTGTCCTCAAGCAAATGTGCTTTTAGCCAATTAATTTATAAGTTGGGGTCATGAAGCATTAATTCAAAACGGTCCACAACACATATAAGCCCCAAGAAAGTCATAACAAGCACGGAATTACATACTAGCACCTCACATGGGGTGTTTGGATACTCACATCTCTCTCGGTGTATATATGAAATATAACAATATAGGAAATGGAAGATAAACACTCATTAACCGGTCCTAGTACATAGATTACCATAGGCTTGAGAATAGATCAAACCTCCATCGCTTTGGCGTAAGCACCTAGGAAAGACTATCAAAGAGGTCTTTAAAGGGTTGTAACGTTAGGCTTACGGTAGGAAATAAGGGTTTGGTGGGATAGGCTATTTAGTGGTGGTAAGTCAAAATCTTTATGTTAAATGCATATGAAGAATGGCGCTGCTAAGCCAAGACTCGACACTCTAAACTCTAGATAACTCAAATAAACAAACATAAATTTAAAGGATAGATGTAGGATGGTAGCCCGTATTTTTTTTTTTTTTTTTTTTTTTTTTTTTTTTTTTTTTCACTTTATTTTTTTTTTTTTTTTTTTTTTTTTTTTTTTTTTTTTTTTTTTTTTTTTTTTACACACTTACTCTACCATCCTCTAAGATAACATCAAAATACTAGGATTTATAGGCATATCCCTACACTTGAGTTTTTATTACTCTAACACTAATTTGACCCGAATTGAAAAGATCAAAACACTTGGGGTACATTATTACGCAAACAAAGGGAATTTGAATTTAACGCCCTTCCCGTCATTTCATAAACTTTAACTTTTCCCATGAATCCCAATCATCCCAAAATCAGATACAAAGGATATGACTCGACTTAGCAACTTATGCAAGCAACTAGATAATTGAACTAAGGGTTTAGGGTGATAACAAACATTTGCACTAAAAGTGAGTGCATAAGGGGTAGGCTAAGGCGATTTGGGTGTATATTTGGGGGTGTAAACAATGTTTTCATTGATATTCCGAAAACCGAAATATCACGAGAACCGCGAAAAGGATAGGCTCGAGGGGTTAACTAGGGTATCGTGTACTAAAGATGAGTACAACGCAGGGTGTGGGGAATTACTCAACCGATGTGGAAGAAGTAATTATATTACGTGTATCAAACAAGGGTTATCCTAATGCCTCTTATCATTTAGTTATTCCTAACTACACAAGTGTAGCCTCACTTGCGATCTCGAATGCATCACAAAACAAGTTCTAGAATCTAATATACTACCGGTTCACACTCTAAGCATTAAAGATGAATGCTTTAATTCCTACTAATCTAAGGGCGATCCTCACATTTTGGGTGGAATTTGGGTGGTAAAGGGTTTTGTGCTAGTCATGCAACTTCCTATCCGTGAGACGCTTTTGTTAAGACTAATGGCCCACTCCTATATGTCATGAAAAATTTTAAATTTGGTGCCAAAATTACCCTAACCGACATTTTCTCATGGTTTATTACACAAATACAATTGACAAAGCAAATAATCAAGGATAAGCATAGTTTCAAAGTTCCCGCTTTATTTTCCTCCCTACACTTAAACCGAACATTGTCCCCAATGTTCCCGAAAGTATCAAAGTTATGATAAAAGAAGGTAATTAAAACGAAAGAAACTAATACTCCCCGATTAGCTCGGTAGGATCCGTAAAGTGGTGGTTAAACTCTTTCCAAGAAGAATTATTGCGTGAAAAGCTCCTTCCAATCTTATGTAACTTCTTCTTGACAAACTAAACCCGCACACTTGAAGAAAACAAACGAAACCTTCGCGTAAAATCGGCGGTAATAATATATATAAGACTCGATTTAAACTAGGATATAATGCTTGTGGAATGGATGTTTACGAATTTCTAAGAAAATTAAGACCGAAAATTCCAAAATTTATAAGTAGCTCGAAAACGAGAAAAGTAATCTGATGTTTTACTCCTTCCCGACGCCGTCAGTTGCAATCTCGACGCCAAAGTTATCCCGACAAAACCGGTCTCATGATTTTCGAAAAAATTCGAAAATTTACATCTTTAGAATCTGGAAAATTTCGCAAAACATCCATTATGACTCGATACAAGCATTTGACTCGAACAAACAAACATAAATATCTTTTAGTTAATTGTTATTCTCATGTTTACGCTTTTTTTGAAAACGTGTGTAATCCTCCCTACACTTATCCCTTATGTAAAATACCTTTATATGCAATTAAGACGAGGTTAAAACAAAATAAAGCATTTTACAAATTTAAACATGAGGATAAACAATTAATAAAAGATATATGACACTAACAAGCAAACAATTAAGCATGGGTTGCCTCCCACGAAGCGCTTTTCTTTATTTAAGAGTCTTGTAGCTAGACTCATAGTCGTGTTCCCACGCTTCCTCACGCATCCTCAATGAGAATTCTATCATGTTGACAAAATCTTCATCGACTCTATACCTAGGCCCTAAAGTCAAGCAATCCTTATAATAATGCCTCCTTCTTTCCCACATGAATTTATAACCTTTTCAACATCTTCCTTGCTTTTGTCCTCAAAAGCTTTGATGTTGTCTCGATCATAAATGGACAAGTGGCCATACTCGCTTGTTTTCCAAGGCATCCTATAGGTGATCTCATCGGTTCCTTCCTTGAACCTAACCGCTCCATCATGCTTGTTATGGCTCATTCTAGATGTTTCAACAAACGGTTTCCTAGCACTACTTGGGATAAACTATAGTCAATGACGATCCTACATCTTCTAGAACCATAAAATCAACTAGGTAGGTGAAATTTCCTATAAAGACATGCACGCCCTCGACTCTTCCCACAAAGTTGCAAACTCCTCCTGATACTTAGGGTCTCTCCTAATATTGAGTCGCTCATTCATAATGTCATTGTAGACAGCAGATGACATTACGTTGATGGGGATTCCGTATCTATGTAAGCGTGGTCGACACTCCTATATCCGATCATACAAGGGATTTTTAGGTTCCGTGGATTTCTCTCCTAATCTTTGGGCATATCCTAATGATGGGTGATCGTGGATTATCGATTATGTATTGATGGTACGCAACCTCTTCCTTAGTGGGGTAAAGATTGAAGTAAGCACTATTTTCCACATCCACGTTGTTGTTTATCATGCCATTTTCCGACCATCGCTAATCATAGAACCAACTATAGCAATACCGACTACTTTCTCAACAAATTCCCTAATTGTACTATCGAATATTTTCGCAAACTCAAGGTCGGTGTTTCTACTCACATATCGGCTTCGACGGTTGTGTTGGTTATTAGGTTGGGTTTTGAGTGACATTGAAATTTTTTGTGTTGGGTTATTAAGTGGTGGCTGGTTATCATTCTCCATGATGAAAAGTGATGGGGTTACGAACAAAGGTCACGAAGAAGGGGGATAGACTAAGAGAAATCTAAAAATGAGAAAAAAGTTTACTTGATAGGAATCAAGCAAAGAAACCTAAACGAGGTGGACTACTAACTAGCTATTCTATTCCCGCAGCAATGCGCCAAAAACTTGATAACGCCACACGCCGCTCGGGGTCAAAGGAACTTCCTTTCTTCGAGCAAGTTTTATAACACCCTAGGCAAAGGAACCTAATCGTTGTAGTGTAGTAATTAGGGTAAGCCACGGTATTGATATCGCTCTCTGGGGAATAGGAATGCTAGTAGGAGTTACTACGCTAAGGTTAAGGTTGAGGAAGATTATTTTTATCTTTTATATTTTATGAAAATGGAAAGGTACGAATCTCGGTATTGGATTTGGGGGTTGGTATTTCACCGATTACTCTACTATTATCTAATTATCTAAACTAAGGTTGTGGGAGTCTATGTCTAATTAATGTGTGCTCGTATGATAGTTTAAAGATGTGTTTACTTAGTTTGTATTACTCCTTAATTATCTCCTATTGATGGTTGAGTGTCACGCCTTATTCCTAGTCATGCGTTGTGTGTCTAAAGTTGTAGGTATGCTTTCTCCCTAACTCTTTGAACTTACCAAAGGGTCTTGTCTACAAACCCACTAGAGATTATAGACTCCTACTCTAAGGCGCTCTTGGATGGTTTAGCCTACAATTACTCGTAATTATACTCTAAGGTTCACAAAGATGAATCAAGCATTATACACAACGAATGACCTATCGCATTACTAGATCATTAATCAACTAAGATAAGAAACAACCAATCAATATTCAATAATTAAGTTTCATACTTCCTAAGCAAACACACAAATAAATTAGCCGACATGGAGAACATGCAAGCATACACACAAATAATCAAAGACATAATTGAATTAATGAAGTAAAGACTTATCTTGATGTAAGATAGGGTTTAAAACCCTAAAATACTGTACAAGACACCTTAGGTTCGGTTTTAGGTTTTACCCAAAGACTCTCCACACAAAGACCGAAAAATCGGATTCTATATATAAGATTACAATTGCGACGGCGCACCTTATGTTTAGTGACGCCGTGTGTCGCCGCCATTGTGGTTTCGCTTGGCCACGTTAACCTTGCGACGGCGCCACCTTATGTCCGTATGTCCGTGACGCCGTCCTCTTCGACTCGACGTCGTCTGATTGCATCTAGGCCGCCCGAGTAGCGACGGCCTACTCTTTCACCACTAGACGACGCGCCTTGAAAATACGAGTTTTGGGTTCGATCCCGTCACATAATTTTGGGACGGCGCCGCAATAGCACCGACGACGCCGCCTTTCTACTTTCAAAGAATCGTGAGTGTCTCGATTTCGACTTTGGCCATTTTCTTCATATATTCGCGCCTTTTCGTCCAAATAAGTGCCATTCCAAAGATTTTGCCTTCACGAGACCTAAAAGTGAAAAGGAACGATATTAAGCAATAACGGATACAAAAGTGATCAAATAAGGACTTAAACGACCCTCAAAATGGTACCTTTAAAACCTTATCAGATGCAATTGTCGATATCGACCATAGTTACTACAGAACTCATCTATATGATTACGCCTGTAACCAACCTTTTTGAAGGTAATTTTAGATGCATTACCAATTACGGTATAATCCCATCTCGGTTACGCCAGAACCACTCGCTCTGTACTATGTCGTTTTGCTAGTTACTACAGAATTCTCAAAGAGTTACGACGTAACCTTCCTCTGCTTTATTTCTTTCATTTTAAAACACAATAACCTTGTATTAGTATTTTAAATGAACTTTGTGGGTGTGTTCCTCAGAACCCTCACGAGATTTTACTCGTCCACTGGGACACCAAGTGGTTTAAAAGGCTTGTTGCATATGCTAAATGCAACCGTGATTCCTATGAAAGTGAGTTAGGTTTGTTTTTCATTTTTCATTTTTTCTTTTAGAATTATGCTTGTCGGTAGTGTGATTTCGTGGATTGAAGTTTGTTCATGATGCTTATACAAGGCACGCCTGCTTTTCGTGGGCCTTCTTTCTTTGGAGCAAATTTCGTGGAAGTTCTCGCCTAATTCTACTTTTCTTCACCTTTATTTAATGCTTAGTACAAAAGGGACTTTGTACAATTCAAGTGGGGACGGAGTAGAATTATCTCTTGAACTTTATTTTGCCCTCGTTTTCTAGTTTATTTTGAAAAATTATGCCATTTTAAAATTTTGACATGTTTTTCTTAACCTAACTAGATTAGACCTTAGCGAGCACATACAAACCTAGATATTATATGGTGAGATTAGCCTTATCCGTTTCCAATATTTTACCCCAAATCCACCAAATTATGAGTGTGTCGGTAGCTTGTAAACTTCAGAACTTGGCCTTTGCATCATTTCAAGACCATAGACGAGGTATGTTAAGTTAGCTCGATGTATTTGGACTTTTCAGTTTTAGAAGGCAATATTATAGGATTATCACCCCAAATAGCCTACCATTGTGTGTCTATCGATTAGTCACCTCGACTTCTCGACCACCATGTGAAACCCATTTGTTGCACTCACCTTTAGTACAAGATACCCCTAGATACACCCATCTGAGCCATTCCTTTCATTTTGTTAACCCAATATATTGTTTCGATACACCTATACACCTTAGCCTACCCTCGTAGTCTTTATTTGTGATTGGAAGTCATCATTTGCCTAAGTTCAAGGTTCAAGTGGAAAGGTTCGAAATCACGCTTTCATCGACGACATATTCTCAAGATCATTGAAGACCCCAAATTCCCATTGTTCATCTCAAGTGGGGAATATTATGTTTAGTTATAATTGTTATGTTGAAAAAAATAGTTGTTATGTTATTTAGTTATTGTAAAGTGCGATGTTATAAGCACTATGTTATGAGCTTTATAGATTTAGTATCGAGGAGGCCACCTCGGTCACATTTGAAAATTGGAGTTGGTAATTATGCCAACAGTTGGAGAAAAGGTAGTGTGCCCATCACGACGTCCTCTAATGACACATCTACCTAGTATTTCATGATCCGTTTTCTTGACTTCAAAGCTTGAATATTGGGCGGACGGTAAGTGATGATGACTTGGTTATAGATTTAGACTACCTGCTTGTTTTTTATTTTACACCATTTATATATCCAATGTCTTATCCTACCCTTTAGTCATGAAGCCTGTCTAGGTGATGCAGTGAGCAATCTTTGGTGTCTTGGCCATGGATTTGGTCATGTATCATTGATTTTGTCCACTTCACGTGACATGTTAGTAATGACGAGTCACCCTTAACCTTTGTCGTGTCTACCCATATTGCCTTCGAGAATTGTTTAGCCCTTAACTCTAGTGGTGGAGATTTGTGTAACCGCCAAGCTTATGATAGAATACATGCTATGATCAGGCGATTGAGTGATCACCCCAAATTGACACTTAGAATAGTTGAGAGATTTGAGTGTTTCGCCCCATTTCATGAGGTGTTCAATTTGTTTTATTCTAGCATAAGGGATTTGTAAACTTATATTTTCCGGTTTTGGGAGATATCTTTTAGGAATCTTTCTAATAAGGTCTACTTGAGGGCAAGTAGAGTTCAAGTATGGGATATTTGATAACATCAAATAGTCCCGAATATTAAGTGTCAATTTCCCCCGATAATGCTTGTAATTTATATCATTTATATGGATTTACGCTTGTTTTCCATTGTTTTCCACTTTCGTAAATTACGAGCATTAGAGCTAAAGAGACGCTGAATTGGAGAAATATCAAAGATTTATCATAGTATGCTAACTTTGAAGAAGTTACGGCGTAACTCATCTCTCACATTACGCCGTAACTAAAGCGCGACTCGTAAAACCAACTCATCATAAGGTTACGCGTAATCTCCCCAAGGACTACGACGTAACTCTATTAGGTCAAATGAGGTTCCACGCACGATAACTACGCCGTAACTATTCCACCAACTACGGCGTAACCAAGTATTATTGAAGAATACGGTAACCATTCATAAGGTTACGCCAGAACCAGCAGATCTAGTGCAAATAACGAAGGAATTGAAGATTACGGCGTAACTTTTATTCTAGTTACGCCAGAACCCGCATCCGCCTATAAATACCCCACGATTTCCAAAGATTTCAAAGCATCCCATTCCACACATCACAACCAAAGAACGTGGGAAGAAGCCAAAGGCATGTCTAGAGGGCATACTGAGTCGCCTCCAAGAGAGAAATCACCCCTACGATAAGCATTAGCATTTTATCTTTTCTTTACTTTCAATTCATGTATTTTGTAACTTTGAATATTGAATTGATTTGTATGGTTAATATGAGCTGCTAAGCACCTCTTGGTGCTAGCCTAGTTATGATTCCTTAATTGTTTTGTTTGCGCTTACATTACTTCGTATAATTATTTCTAAGTGTATGCATGCATAGTTTATTGGTAGCTACCCTTGTTTCGTAGTTTTGAATGGCGCTGAGGCCAATTGCCTAGGAGATATGACCAACCGACCCTAGGTGAGCGGGATCGAGACGGGAAGGGTAAGATATGACCAACCGACTACCCTTTCTACTTGTGCGATTTGACCAACCGATCACCTACCGCTTGGATGAACTTAAGAATTAGGGGTGAGTGTTTGTTGCTAACGCCGGCACTCACTATTATAAATCTAGCATGTAGCGGTACTTAATGACTTGGCTTAGGGACCAGAACAATAGACTTATGAGGGACACCGACTTCTCCGTGGTGGCATCTTTGCCGATAGGTTAGGGCGAATTGACCAAATGTTGTCCTCTCGACTTTGACCCCACCAAGTAATTGGAAGTAAGTAGACGAGACATTACTAGCTAGGAGGAATAACTAGGTTAGCACCACTCTCCTCTATTGATTAAACCTTTACCTTTATTTGCTTTTAGTTGTTAATTAATTAATTCCTTATCGAAATCATTATTAAAATGACACCTAGACTTAGTAATAATCCAACACACATAGCTCTTGGGACGACCTCGGTTTTACCAAATACTACACTACACGACCGGGTACATCGCCCGTTAGTGCATTAGGTAGACCATAGGTATAACGAGACTTTATAAATATTAAAACACAGTCAAGAAACTCGTGATCAAAGCCCGTAAGCAAAGCGTATGAAGAAGAAAGGATTAGAACTAAAACAGATAGCTACCTTCGGTACAACCTTGATCA
Source organism: Chrysanthemum lavandulifolium (assembly GCA_022545495.1). NCBI lineage: Eukaryota > Viridiplantae > Streptophyta > Magnoliopsida > Asterales > Asteraceae > Chrysanthemum > Chrysanthemum lavandulifolium. Next base: position 60,291,135 of record CM040246.1, read on the forward strand.
CAATCCTGAACAATCATCAGAGCCACTTCATGACACTTCCACAACTGAATCATCGTCTCACTCTTCACCACCACCATCAAAAGATACAACCACAAAATCATCGTCCAAATCAGTCAAGAAACCTATTGATACATGGGCATCTTGAGCAAAGACCAAGATCCTTAAAGCCGTGAAACAAGCAAGGAAATGTAGCATGGTTGATAGAAAGCTGAACTTGCTAGCTGACAAGGTCAATTTGCTTAGCAAAGAGATGAACACGTTCATTGAGGAGAGAGATCAGATCAAACTATTCCTGAACAGAGACGTTCAAGGTGAAATGGAAGAGAAGATCAAGGAATATACTCATCAGTTCCTTCTCCAATATGTCCCCGAAATAACTAAAGACATGTTCTCCAAACAACTGTATCCAACTTTGAGAACACTGATCAGACAGACAATTGTCACAACACCGGTGACGATGCAGACTTGACCAGTCCAGCCACCTCATGTCACATAAACTGATCTAATTTCACCATTGATCACTTAGATGACTGCTCGATCTTCGATACTCACATCGGATGAACTGAAGTTTCTTGAGGTTCTCCTTGCTCACCAATTGAAGACTACATGCAAGGAAGTCACCGGTATTGATAAGCTGCTATGTAGATGATGATGACAAGGACAAAGATCCACATGCAAAATGTCAAGAAAACAAAGTAGTCGTCATCATCTATGCCACCACCACAACAAAAGACCACCACCACATCTACAACACAAGTCGCCAAAGAACCACCGCAATCGATAAACCTCAGATTCCGAGTCTCCACCACCATTGAGAAAACTGTGATCACTTTCAATACACCGTGGTGAAGACGAAGAAACTCATGGCCCAAAGAATAGCCATCATCCCACCATCAACTAAGCAACAACCGAGATCATCCTCCAAGCCTAAGAAGAAGAGATCAAGTTCACCGCTCGTTGGATGAAGATGACACCAGCAGTATGACCGTTCAAGAAGTTAGTTGATGCCACGCCCGTTACCTAAGGTTAAGAACCTAGATGGTCGTATTATGGAACAAGTAAAGATTATCCAGACAAGTTTAAGGTTAAGAAGATGACGAAATGGGAGTTGCACTGGATCAAGAACGATGCATTCCAATTGCTAAAAGACAGTTCTAGCAGTGCTATTGAAGTACAATAACATCTCGACAATATCGTACGAGCCATGTCTAAAAACATTGACTGCTCAACCCCGAATCAAATATCGACTTCTCAAGAAAGGATAACACTCCATATTACACTGACTGGACCAAACCGCTACCAACCATTGGCCACCGTAGCAACCAAAGATTCCTTATCGCTACTTCTTCAACAATGACCTAGAGTTTCTTCAAAGACCAGAGCGACATCGAAGAATTACGCCACATCACTTACCTTCAACATACCAGCGGCAGTCTTCTCCACCATGTTGCCATCGAAGAAGAGGCCACCAGAATGTTCGTTGACAAAGTGGTGGATTATGATATTGATGCTAAGTATGGCATTCACCATTGGCCACCAAGGAGAAGTCTATATTACAGACGCTGCCAAGTTCTAAAGTCGAACAAGGAGGTGTTTAGTGATAAAAACATTGTTGCTGTCATGAATGTCACTTTGGCTATGAAATGGGATTATTCATTCTTGAAGGAAATCAAAGTCAAACACCAAGATGAACAGAATATGATTTCACCGAGGTCGATTTTCCGAGATTACGCCAACGCCATCAAGACATGTATCTTGCTAAGGTACAAGGTCGGATGAGACAATTCTCCACCAACATTCACTCCAAGACATCACAAATTTTACCGATATTCATTCAAAGCAAAGTGATCCAGAACGTGTTGAAGATCTCCAGCTTGTAGTCGAATCTTATCAAGCAAGTCAACCTTACAAAACCGCTACACTTTCCCGACATAAACCAACTATCTCAAGACACCATTTTGAAGAAACCAAAGTTTGGAGTTGTTTACCGCAGCGAACTTCACCACAATCGCTTCATGACGCATAACGAGGTTCATAAGTTCTCGCGATCACATGTTGAAGTTGGTTCGTGATGGGTTAGCATATCGCTTAAAGGACATTAAGCAAGGTATCGGGTCAAAGAAGAGGTGGAATTCGAGGAAAAGAGGATGCTAAGAAGATAATCAAGAGGCTGGATGAAAGGTTGTTTCATAGAGATCGATGCGAGGTTGGAAAGCTTTGTAGGTGGAAGATGTAGCTCGACACGGATATCAACGCCAAGAGAGAACTCCCGGTCTACTTGAATGATTGTCCGTGATACGCTTACACAAAGCGCTTGATAACGCTCTAAAATGAACATGTTTTTAGTAGCGTTAGTGTCGGCTTTGTGCATGATATTCGCTATATTTACTCATAATCAAGTTGTAAAAGTGCAAAGATGCGTGTGTATGTATATGTAGCCGTATCGCGAATATTGAAGAAATGAAGTTTTATGCACATTTGGAAGATTCTAAAGGAAGGAAGTTGAGATTGAAGCTCATGGACTCAATGATATGGAAGTGTAGTGATTTCAAGCATCTACAAAGGAAAGATCAAGTTTGGCTTTGGAAATCATCAACGAAGCAAAGAATGAAGCGAAAGGGAAAAGTCAGCAAAAGTCAAAGGAGAAAACCCACCGACGGTCGCAACCCGCAACCGGATCCGGTACCGCGATGGTCAAAGCCGTGACCGATTCGTCGACATCGAAACCGATCCGGTTTCGCACCGCAGCTACACAATTCGATTTATTGTTGTCTTAACTCCCATAATCATTGGAGTCCGATCATTTCTTGATATTAACTTGAGAGAACGTTTTGGGCGCTAAGCAAGTGCTTTGGCTATTTAAAGGACCTAGTACTTGTATACTAAGTGTGACACAACCAAAAGAGTATTAGTTTACACCAAAACTCATACTTACCCATTTATTTCAACCCAAAAGCTTAGTAGTTACCGAAAACGCCCGTAAGCAAGGAAGGAACCATTCTTGTCCATTGTTTCGTAGTTTGAGTTGTGCAAGATTGAGGCGTGTGGTTGCTACATTCCACGATTTCTAATTCTTGTAATCACAAAAGATTAGGTATTCTATGAACTTTGTTATGGAAATCGTTTCTTGAATTGTTTGAATTACCTTGTTATGACTTGTGTTTAGATATGATTGTTTTCATGGAGTAGTTTGTGATATACTTGTGTGTTGGAATGTGATTAATCATAATAATGTTCTCAAAATGTGATGCATGTATATGTGATCTTGTTTCAAGGAGTTTGTTGGAAAAATACTAGTCTTGGATTGATTTGTCAATAAAACATGTTTTAAGAAAAAGGACCGAAAGGATTTCTCTTGTGTTTTATTCCAAATAGTGTAGTGACAAACTAGTATGGGGATATGGTGATTGAAAATCACCATGTTTTGCTTATTAAAACAAGACTAGGAACATTTTCATCACGAAGGGTCGAAAGATTCGTAAGAACAAATTTAATGAGAACATGTTGCAAACAAATGGAACTTTTATAGGATAATCATTGGGATAAGGACCGAAAGGATTACCTAAATGTTTTTGTTCTTAGAATGATTTTTACAAACAAATACCATGGTTGGGGAATCATTTGCTTATGATTTGTGCATCATACCAAGAGTATACACCAAACCTTTATGAACATTATCTATGGTTGATTATGAGACTTCACACAAGTATATTTTTATTCTTGATTCAGATTTTCACTAGAACACTTATTCGAGGAAGCCTTGACAAGCTTTCTTGTTAGAAACTTTTAATAAGATCTATTTCAAAACAAAATCCTTGGGACGATCTCGACTTACCAAACTTTGCTATTGGGACGAGTATACTTGCTCGTATGTGTTAATAGGTTATACGGTTAATTCGTGATTATAAATTTTAAAACTTGCACCAACCGAGCACATCAAGTTTTTGGCGCCGGATTTTTTTCGTAATTTTCTTTGAAATTATTAAAAAAAAAAAAAAAAAAAAAAGTTTTGTTACAAACTAGCCGATTCGGTTGGTTAGCCAACCGAATCCGTTAGACATTCTGTGATATTTTTTTTGGTTCGAATTTTATATCTATCTTCTTAGTTTATTGTGTTTTGATTTCTAGAGTAATTTTGTGGTTTAATCAGTTCTTAGATTTATTGTTTCTACTATTGTTATTTTATTTTTCTTTACATTTGTTATTTAGTTAATCTAGTCTTATTATTTTAATTTTAATAGTTGATGATAATGGTAAGGAGTAATTTTATTTTTCAGTTATAGTTTATTTTATGATAGAATTTATTGGTAGTTTATTTAGTTTTAGTTTTAATTTTGGTTTTAATTAGATTTAATGAGTTATTTAATTATTAGTTTTGAAGAGTTTTATTTAATTACCGGAGTTAGTACATCCTTTATGACATTTAATTTGCTTTAATTATTATTAAAATATATATATATATATATATATATATATATATATATATATATATATATATATATATTCGATCAAACCGATCGGTCGCAACCCGCAACCCGATCCGTTCGATTGCCTTAGATTTTCAACCAACCGATTGTTGGTGATCCAACCGAATCCGTTGGAGTTTCGTCTTGAGTTTTTCATTTTGAGGTTTTGAGTTTTTATTTGATTTCTTAATTTTGTTAGATGTCTTAGTTGTTCTATTATATGTTTTTATAGTTTGTTCTTGTTTTACTAACTTTAACGCTAATCATTCGGATTTGTTTTGTTTTGCTTTGTTAAGTTGTCTAGTAACATGGATAGTTTGAGCGGAATCTCGAATACCTTCGTACTTTGGATGACATGTTCAAGGATACGGAAGTTCATTAGAAAGATTGGAGGAATTCGGAGGATAGCAAGAAAGAATTGGGAATTGACACGGGTGATATGGAAGAAGTATGTGAAAACAAGGTTCAACTACCCAAAACAAAAGAGTGGTAGTGTTTACACAAGCACCGCAACGTGTATGATTCACCGATGATGATTTGGAACACCTTGTGAAGTGGAAGGAGTACGTGCTTGGGATGCACAAACTTAATATGGCTTATGGAGAGAATTATATCTTGAAGAGGTTCTTGACGAAATCGGTCATGTTCGTATGGACTATGAAGCATATGGAAGGAAGATGGTGAAAAATCAAGGTCAATATTCATGGACATATGTTTGAAACCGATTTTGTTGTTTTAGAGGAAGGAAATGCGATGAACCTAATGTTTGTTTTGGTCGAGATTTTCTTGTCACGACCAAGTGTCAAGTAGATTTTGGTATGGGAGAAATGCGGATTAACATAACCGAGTTGGAAGAAGGAAAAGGGATCAACGAGATGCTAGTGGAAGTTTGTGCAAACATGGAAGAGGAAAATGTGGAAGTGGTTAAATGGGAAAGCAAACCGAAAGAAACCAACATCAAATAAATTAACCCCAACAACAACCTCCACCACCAAAAATGATTACACACCATCGCCACCTACCACTACTATCAAACCCTTAACCGAAAACCAAAAAGAAGCTATCTTAGAAAATCTAGAACAAAATTTCTAGAGCTCAATGAAAAGAAACCGTTATTGAAGTTCTCCAAGATTATGTGCTTTACCGAAAGAAGTTGGATGCATTGATGCTAGCGAGGGCTAGGTTGGAAGATAAGAATCTCACGGATGAGGATCGAGATCGAATTTTGTTTAAAGGCATGCCAAGGAAAGAAAAGGATCCGGTAATTTTGTGTTGCCAATCAAAGTAAATGGAACTACACCGCTTATGCTTTAGCCGACACGGGTCGAGTGTTAACGTGATGCCGTATCCATTGTTCAAAACTTTGGGACTAAGTAATCCGCAACCTAATCATTCTAAGCTTACTATGGCGGATAACACTCAAGCAAAGGCAATTGGAGAAGTTAAGAATGTAAGAGTGCAAATTGGCTATCAACCGTATTTGGTGATTTTCTTGTCTTGGATATTCCGTGGACAAGAGTTTACCGCTATTGTTGGGGAGGCCATTTTACGAACTTGTGGAGCAATTATAGACATGGGAAGAGGCACCATGACTATTGACGATGGGATTTCGAGGCAAACATACTACCCAAAACCAAGAGGACCAATTTTGGAATGTATGGAAGATTTGGAATGGATGGATGCAAATGAAGATTTAACTTGTTTTGAAGTGGGACGTGATGTCCACGGTAATCCAATGTACGGACCTTTAACTCCACCTTATTTCGATATAGAGGACGAAATGGAACGTGCATTCATGATAGAAGCTTTATAACCCATTCAAAACATATTGGTTTACAAGAAGTTGACCGACTTTTTAGGATCTTTACCGTGCAACTTAAAAATTTGGAGTGGAAACCCAAGGATTGGGGACTTACAAGAGACAAACCGAGATGGAGCATGGCATGTTAAGTTTGATATATTATGCCCGGACGGACTAAGATTTATGAGGAAATTCAAAACTTTTGAAACGCTCCGTGAGTTGACCGGAAAATTTCAAAGCGAGGATATTCTTAGGCAAGAATATTTTGAGGAATTTTGAGGAAAGGCAAAGACCGTAATAACAAGCAATCATTTGCTTGAATTTCATGAACTATTTTATTTTATTTTGATTTGATGCATTAGGATTTTTGTTTCTTATTTATTTTCATGTTATGATTGAGGTAATTTGGTTTAATGCATTATGACTATGAGTTTTGAGTTGAGTTTGGATTAGTTCATTTATATGATGAGTTGAGTTTTTTTGGATTGAGTGATTGTTAAAAATTTCATTTGGTGAATGAATGTTGTGTGAATTTTAGCGAGAATTTTGAGTAAAAAAATATGTTGCTTGGAGGGTAAATGCCTAAGTAACATGTTAAACAAGTAAAAGCAAATTTGGCAAAAGCATACCAAACGGTTGTGTCCTTGATCGAACCGGTTGCACCAAAGTATAAAATTTCATTTTTCCAAAACACACACACACACTAATTTCCTGGTGGGTTTTGCAAAAATTCATCCAAGAGAGCGATTGAAGTTGTTTGAATTATAGGATAACATCATGGCACCCAAGCAAGTAAGCATTTACATTAAATTAACTCAGTTAAGGTTTTATTAGAACATTTGATTCGAATTGAATTTTAGGACACCAATTTGGGGGTTTTTGTTATAATTCGAATTAAGTGGTGATATTTTAGGATTGAGTGAGTAATTGATATAGGAGTGCGTTACAACAAGAGATTGATTGATTGATTCACCATAGAATGGATTTTAGATGATAAGATTTTTCGGAATTAGTTGGGTTATGCTTATGAAATAAGATAAGTTACAATTGGTGATTCATTTTGATGGATAATATGTTTTTAAGAGTGATGGATGCTACACTATTAGAACTAATGATTTTGAAATATAGAATGAGTTCTAAGATGTAGATGTTTGATGATTTGGAAGCTAGATAGAGTAATTCTAGGATGCGGAAATCATTGAGGATGATAGAAGGCGATCTAAGAGTGGTTCGGCGTTAGAAATTCGAGATTATAAGGATTTGAAGGCAAATGTTTTATGTAGTCAAGACAACCGATTCGGTTGCGCATTGCAACCGAACGGTTGTTGCTCGACAGATTGAAACCGATTCGTTGGTGATCCAACCGAATCCTGTTGTGGGTTTCGTGAGGATTTTTTTGAAGTTTTGAAATATATCTTAGAGGTTCTCTAACCTTCTTGTTTGTTCTAACACTCTTATATGGTCTTATTTTTGTGATTTCTACAGAATTATTGTAGGAAGCTCGAGTGGGGAGGAAATTCCAATTAACCCACTTGTTACGAAGTTTTGTGAAAGGAACGAGAAGAAGAAGGTTAAGTATAGTGTGAAGAAGGAAGCAAATGCTAATTTAAAATTCAAAATCTCACCGATGGAGAGAAACATGCTTTTCGAGAAAGATTGTCGGTTACAACATAGGCAATGTTTGGTTCCAAGGGTGATTGATTGGGATTTATTTAACGAATGTGAGTGTGAAGATGAGTTAAGAAGGATGATGCTGAACGCCTTATGTATATCCGTGGATGGAGATTCGCTCAATGATTTGTCATGGGAAAGAGCGTTCGTTGTTAATGAAGAAGTCTATCGAGAATGGTGTTTGGAATTCTTTTAACCATGTATTTTGAAAGAAAGGTGGATGTTCGAATTTGATGTCGGAGATTTGTATTTGGTTTAGACTTTGTGGAAGGGATCATGCTTACACATTGCCGCCTTTTGTGTAGCTCTTGGTTTGTATGAGCCACATGAGGTTAATCATCGATTATTTGAAACTCACTTTTCTAGACTTGGAGGTTTGAAAAAGATTACCCTAGTATTCCCGCTTATTGGAATCAAGTGGGAGATCCTACTTGTGCTAGGAGGAATGCTTCAACCATCGTGAATCCGTTGATGAGGATACTTCACAAGTTGATTGTGACCGCCATTTAATAGATTTGGAAGCAGGACAAATGTCGAAACCGGACTTATGGATTATGAAGTTGTCGAAGAAACTAAGGACTGTAATGCCATTTGGCGATAGCCGAATATTTGTCTAGAGAGCCCCGGAATCAAGAGCAACAAAGAATATTTATGGAGGACATTTTGTGACAAGATTGGCGAAGAATCTTGGGTATTATGTTGATGAGGAATTGGCTAAGTGTGAGAGCCAAAGTATAGTGAAACGGGATCGCGAAAGGTTTTGGTAATGCTTTGAGCAGAGATTGGGAACCGAGGATTATGGATTGAACCAAGACCACAACAAGAACCACCACAACAAAGAAGGGAATATACCAATGGAGAACATGCAAATGGGTACGTCCGGTGAGTTTTGATTCGGGATGGGAGAGGAACCAACATCTAGATGAGATTCAATGTAGGGATGTGTGGAGAGATTCGATGATGTTAAGGAACAACTACATCAATGATTATTCGATGCCTATCTTTCAAAACATGGCTCGAGAAGCCACCATGAGTTGCCACCCTACAATCCACTAAATGTTCCACCATATCCTTTTCCTTACACTTTATATCCCGGACCCTATCCGTATCCATATCCCGGCACGCACGCTTCCGATCCAATACCCCATATGGTCGACACCGTCGAGGAACAAGTTACAAGTTGGAGGATCATCATGAGTTGGAGGCAAGAAGAAAAAGAGGAGAGTTCGCTCGTAAATCATAGACGAAAACTATGTAACCGAAAGTGATGATGATGATGAGTTTGATGATGAAGAAGGAGAAGAAATGAGCGAGGATGACGAGTGATTATGGATCATTCGCGAATTATGGTTTCAAAAAAAAATGGTCATGATGTGTTTTAAACTATTTCTATCTTTTGATCGATTTTCTTTAGGATGTTTGGTATATTTTGGTTTTATCTAGTTTTTTTTTTTTTTTTGTTTGTAGTTTTGTTTGTTTTGTGCATTTCGTGTTGCGCTTTTGTTTGCGGGATGGATATGTTGGAAGCTTATTGATGGTCAAATGTTTCGAGTTGGATAACTCACAGTTTGCTAATGACCCAATGTGCTTATTGCATATTTTATCCCGTGGTATCGCTTAACTATCTTTTCCCATTTTCTTTACTTTGAAGTTCAATTTTTATTACATTGAGGACAATGCAAAACTTAAGTATGGGGAGGAAGAAAATAGGAAAATGATACGCATTTTATTTTTTTTTAGATAACTTTGGATGCAAGTGATTAGAAGAAATTCGCCTTTGATGGTCTTATGGTTTTCGCGCTGCTATTGATAATTAAAATACATAATTTGGGATTTCAATGGTAAAATGAGGTTTTTGAAAATTTTTAGATTTGGACCAAATTATCAAGTAATTCATTTGGATTCGATAGCATTTTCTAGCATGCATAATAGCCTTTTTCCCACATTTTGTGAGGTTTCTTTTGTATAAAACACATCTTTTGTTTTATATTTGCTATGAGTGTGCCGGTGATTATGTCGATTCTAGAACTTGTACTAGTTATGCATTACGGTTAAATCATTTTCGAGTGATCTAAATATTTTCAAGTGATAAGAGGCACCTTAGGAATAACCAAATGGCCTTCCATTTACATCTAATGATATATTAGCTGACCGCATCGGTTAGTTAACCACCCACATGGACCCATTTGTTAGTGCTCATTTTTAGCACTAGATACCCCTAGTTACACCTTCTGAGCCATCCCATTCTTTTTGATAAATCCAGAAAAATACAAAAATATTTTACACCTTTAAACTTTAGCCAACCCTTATCAAGTCTAATGGTTTGTTGCTAGTTGTTTGGAATGATTGGATTGTTTTGATGATTATGAGTTAGCTACATTTTGCCATTCGTGTGTGCCATTTCGACAAAGACGAAGGATGCATACTTTATTTGTATTTTGTGGTGATGCTTATAATGGTGTGGGGAGTTGTGATATATATTAAAAAAAAAAAAAAAAAAAAAAAAAAAAATGTGTTGACAGTTATAGCCAATGTGCTATATTATTATGAAGATGAAGGAAGATGAAGTATGTTTGAGTTATCGATTAGCCAATGTGCTAAGACGTGATATATATATATATTTTGGTGATCGATATGAGAAGGAGTAATAATCATTTTTCGGATCATGGTTTGTATGATGACTAGCACCATGGAGGTTTGGACTTGATTTTATTTTTATTTTAAACCAATTTCATAAACTATCCCATGCCTTATCCATACCTATTATGAACCCGTAGCCTTATCATTATAACCCGAATAAAAGACCTCTTTGATGAATTTATTTTCTTTATTTTGATACTTGTACAAGCTTATGGTAAAAAGCATTGATCATGACTAGGCATTGAGTGATATACATATACCCACCAATATATGAGTGTTGAGTGAAATCTTAAAGCCATTTTTGAGGTATCCTAGTTATGTTATCTAAAGTGTTTGGTTCATTTTTAGAAGATTTTCTCATATTATAAGCAAAATAATAATTATCTTTTATGGTAATTGTTACATTTTCTCAAACATGGTGTTATGGACCATTGAAATCAATCTTTGCAATGTTTGACCTACTCGAGGGCTAGTAGAGCTTAAGTGGGGAATTTGATAACGCCTAAAATGAACATGTTTTAGTAGCGTTATTGTCGGCTTTGTGCATGATATTCGCTATATTTACTCATAATCAAGGTAAAAGTGCAAAGATGCGTGTTGTGTATGTATATGTAGCCGTGTATCGCGAATATTGAAGAAATGAAGTTTTATGCACATTTGTAAGATTCTAAAGGAAGGAAGTTGAGATTGGAAGCTTGTGGACTCAATGATATGGAAGCGTAGTGATTTCAAGCATCTACTGACAGGAAAGATCAAGTTTGGCTTTGGAAATCATCAACGAAGCAAAGAATGAAGCGTAAGGAAAAGTCAAGAAAAGTCAAAGGAGCAAAACCCGGCCGATCGGTCGCAACCCGCAACCGGATCCGGTGCAAGGTGATGGTCAAAGCCGTGACCGATTCGGTCGACATCGAAACCGATCCGGTTTACGCAATGCAGCTTACACAATTCGCATTTATTGTTGTCTTAACTCCCATAATCATTGGAGTCCGATCATTTCTTGATATTAACTTGGAGAGAACGTTTTTGGGCGCTAAGCAAGTGCTTTGGCTATTTAAAGGACCTAGTACTTGTATACTAAGTGTGACACAACCAAAAGAGTATTAGTTTACACCAAAACTCATACTTACCAATTTATTTCAACCCAAAAGCTTAGTAGTTCTTGAAAAACGCCCGTAAGCAAGGAAGGAACCATTCTTGTCCATTGTTTGTAGTTTGAGTTGTCTGCAGGTGATCCTAGGTGATTGGAGGCGTGGTTGCTACATTCCACGATTTCTAATTCTTGTAATCACAAAAGATTAGGTATTCTATGAACTTTGTTATGGAAATCTATTCTCTTGAATTGTTTGAATTACCTTGTTATGACTTGTGTTTAGATATGATTGTTTTCATGGAGTAGTTTGTGATATACTTGTGTGTTGGAATGTGATTAATCATAATAATGTTCTCAAAATGTGATGCATGTATATGTGATCTTGTTTAAAGGAGTTTGTTGGAAAAATACTAGTCTTGGATTGATTTGTCAATAAAACATGTTTTAAGAAAAAGGACCGAAAGGATTTCTCTTGTGTTTTATTCCAAATAGTGTAGTGACAAACTAGTATGGGGATATGGTGATTGAAAATCACCATGTTTTGCTTATTAAAACAAGACTAGGAACATTTTCATCACGAAGGGTCGAAAGATTCGTAAGAACAAATTTAATGAGAACATGTTGCAAACAAATGGAACTTTTATAAGATAATCATTGGGATAAGGACCGAAAGGATTACCTAAATATTTTTGTTCTTAGAATGATTTTACAAACAAATACCATGGTTGGGAATCATTTGCTTATGATTTGTGCATCATACTAAGAGTATACACCAAACCTTTATGAACATTATCTATGGTTGATTATGAGACTTCACACAAGTATATATTTTATTCTTGATTCAGTATTTTCACTAGAACACTTATTCGAGGAAGCCTTGACAAGCTTTCTTGTTAGAAACTTTTAATAAGATCTATTTCAAAACAAAAATCCTTGGGACGATCTCGACTTACCAAACTTTGCTATTAAGGACTAGTATACTTGCTCGTATGTGTTAATAGGTTATACGGTTAATCGTGATTATAAATTTTAAAACTTGCACCAACCGGAGCACATCAGCGTTAGGGTCAAAGGAACTTCCTTTTCATCGAGCAAGTTTTTCAACACCCTAGGCAAAGAACCTAATCGTTGTAGTGTAGTATTAGGGTAAGCCACGGTATTGATATCGTTCTCTAGGGAATAGGAATGCTAGTGAGAAGTTACTACGCTAAGGTTGGGGTTGAGGAAGATTATTTTTATCTTTTATGTTTTTAGGAAATGGAAAGGTACGAATCTCGGGTTTGGATTGGGGGTTTGGTATTTCACCGATTACTTCTACTATCTAATTATCTAATTAACTAAGGTGTATGTAGTCTATGTCTAATTATTGTGTGCTCGTATGATGATTTAAAGATGTGTTTACTTAGGTTTTATTACTCTTAATTATCACCTATTGATGGTTGAATTGTCACGTCCTTATTCTTAATCGTGTTGTGTGTCTAAGGTCGTAGGGTATGCGTTATCCTCAACTCTTTGAAACTACCAAAGGTTATCGCCACAAAATCTCTAGGATTTATAAACTCAACTCTAAGGTACTCTTCGGATGGTTTAGCCTACAATGACTCCGGTATTATAAGCTAAGGTTCAACAAAGATTAATCAAGCATTAACTACACAACGGATGACCTATCGCAATACTAGATCATTAACAATTAAGATAAGAGACAACCAATCAATATTTAATAATTAAGTTTCATATTCCCTAAGCAAACACACAAGTAAATTAGCCGGACATGGGGAACATGCAAGCATACACACAAGTAATTGAAGACATAATTGAAATAATGAAGTAAAACACTTATCTTGATGTAAGATAGGGTATGAAACCCTAAAATATTGTACAAGACAGCATTAGTTCGGTTTAGGTTTTTACTCCAAAAGACTACACATTGAAAACTAAAAAATTCGGATTCTATATATAAGATTACATATGCGACGGAGTCACCCTTTGATTTGTGATGCCATCGGGTCGCCGTCATTAGGGTTTCATCTTGGCCACGTTAATCTTGCGACGGTGTCACCTTATGCTTGCGACGTCCCCTCCGCCTCCGACGTCGTGCGGATCAAATCTAGGCGGTCCGAGTTGCGACGACCTACTCTTTTAAAACCCAAGCCGCCACTTGAAAATAAGCAATTTGGCTCGGGAGTCACAAAGTGGTACGACGGCGTCATTGGTAACACTGACGTCGTCCCCTTCGCTTTAGCACCGAGTGTCTCGATTCTTGACTTTGGCCATTTTCTTCAGATATTCGCGCTTTTCGTCCGAATAAGTGTCATTCCAGCATTTTGCCTTCAAGATACCTAAAACCGAGAAGGAGCGATATTAAGTAATAACGGATACAAAAGTGATCAAATAAGGGCTTAAACGACCCTCAAAAAGGTACATTTTAAAACCTTATCAAATATCCTACACTTGGTATTTGCTTGTCCTCAAGCAAATGTGCTTTTAGCCAATTAATTTATAAGTTAGGGGTCATGAAGCATTGGTTTAGAACAATCCACAACACATATAAGCCCCACAAAAATCATAACAAGCATGGAATTACATACTAGCACCTCACATGGGGTGTTTGGATACTCACATCTCTCGGGTGTATATGAAATATAACAAGTTGGAAATGGAAGATAAACACTCATTAACCGGTCCTAGTACATAGATTACCATAGGCTTGAGACTAGATCAAACCTCCATCGCTTTGGCGTAAGCACCTAGGAAAGACTATCAAAGAGGTCTTTTAAAGGGTTGTAATGTTAGGCTTACGGTAGGGAAACAAAGGGTTTGGTGGGATAGGCTATTTAGTGGTGGCAAGTCAAAAATCTTTATGTTACAAGCATTCAAAGAATGACTCGACACTCTAAACTCTAGATAACTGAAATAAACAAACATAAATTGAAAGATAGATGAGGATGGTAGCCCGTATGTTTTTTTTTCCATACACTTTTACTCTACCATCCTCTATGGTAACATCAAAATGATAGGGATTTATAGGCACATCCCTACACTTGAGTTTTTATTACTCTAACACTAATTTGACCCGAATTGAAAAGATCAAAACACTTGGAGTACATTATTACGCAAATAAAGGGAATTTGAATTTAACGTTCCCTTCCCGTCATTTTATAAACTTTAACTTTTCCCATGAGTCCCAATCGTCCCAAAATGTGTACAAAGGATATGACTCGACTTAGCAACTTATGCAAGTAACTAGATAATTGAACTAAGGGTTTAGTGTGATAACAATAATGCACTAAAGTGAGTGCATACAAGGTAGGCTAAGGCGATTTGGGTGTACATTTGGGGTGGGGTGTAAATAATGTTTTCATTGATATTCGGAAAACCGAAACATCACGAGAACCGCAAAAGGATAGGCTTTGAGGGGTTAACTAGGGTATCGTGTAATAAAGATGAGTACAACGCAAAGGTGTGGGGAATTACTCAACCGATGTGGAAGAAGTAATTATATTACGGTATCAAACAAGGGTTATCCTAATGCCTCTTATCATTTAGTTATTCCTAACTACACAAGTGTAGTCTTACTAGCGATCTTGGGATGCATCACAAAACAAGTTCTAGAATCTAGTATACTACCGGTTCACACACTAAGCATTAAAGATGAATGCTTTAATTCCTACTAATCTAAGGGTGATCCTCACATTTTGGGTGGAATTCAAGTGGTAAAGGGTTTTTGTGCTAGTCATATAATTTCCTATCCATGAGACGATTTTGTTAAGACTAATGGCCCACTCCTATATGCCATGAAAAATTTTAAATTTGGTGCCAAAATTACCCTAACCGACATTTTCTCATGGTTTATTACACAAATGCCATTGGACAAAGCAAATAATCAAGGATAAGCATAGTTTCAAAGTTCCGCTTTATTTTCCTCCTACACTTAAACCGAACATTGTCCCCAATGTTCCCGAAAGTATCAAAGTTATGATAACGGAAGGTAATAAAGATGAAAGAAACTAGTACTCCCGATTAGCTCGGTAGGATCCGTGTAAAGTGGTGGTTACATTTTCTTCAAGAAGAACGTTTTGCTTGAAAAGCTCCTTCTCATCTTATGTATCTTCTTGGTAAATTAAACTCGCACACTTGAAGAAAACAAACAAAACCTTCGCAGAAATCGGTGGTAATAATATATATAGGACTCTACTAAACTAGGATATAATGCTTGTGGAATGGATGTTTCTGCACTTTACGGAAAATTAAGACACAGAAAATTCCAAAAATTTATAAGTAGCTCGAAAACTAGAAAAAGTAATCGCTTGTTTTTGCTCCTTCCTAACGCCGTCAGTTGCGAACTCGACACAAAGTTATCCCGACAAAAAGCGGGTCTCGATTTTACGAAAAATTCGGAAAATTTACATCTTTAGAATCGGAAAAATTTCTGCAAAACATCCATTATGACTCGATACAAGCATTTGACTCGAACAAACACATGTATATCTTTTAATTAATTGAAATTCTCATGTTTACGTTTCTTTTGAAAACGTGTGTAATCCTCCCTACACTTATCCCTTATGTAAAACACCTTTATATGTAATTAAGACGAGGTTTAAAACAAAATAAAGCATTTTTACAAATTTAAACATGAGAATAAACAATCAATAAAAGATATATGACACAAACAAGCAAACAATTAAGCATGGGTTGCCTCCCATGAAGCGCTTTTCTTTATTTATGAGTCTTGTAGCTAGACTCGTAGTCGTGCCCCTACGTGACTTCATTACCGTCACCTCCTTCCTCATGACGGTCTCTATTGGGGGATTCCATGTTGTAAAAGTGCCCTATGATGCACCTTTCTAAGAGTTCATCCTCTCCCCAATCGGTTCTATATTCCGGTCCCAAGTTCAAGCAATCCTTGTAGAATCCGAAAATCTTGGCCATAACATAATCTACCTTTCTCCTTATCCTCCTCATTCCTATAATAGACCGATAGTTTAAGTTCCTTTTCACCATTGGAGAGTGATGAAAACTTCTCAATCTTAAACGACATTTGGTAAGCTACATCATCGGTCTCATCCTTGAATCGCACTATTCCTAATGAGGGATCATAAGTCATCCCGTGTTTCTATGAAAGGTTTTCCTAAAATAAAGTGGACAAGCTAGGATCTATGGTCGTACTAATATCATCCACAATTATGAAATCAGTGAGGAAATGTGAAACTACCCACATAGACGGAAATCTTTAACTCTACCAAGAAAATTGCAACTAACCCTAGGATTATCGGGATCTTGCCTAGTTGGGATAGGCTTCTTCATTACCCAATTATAGTAGGTGCTAGTTATTATGTTTATTGGGGACTTACGGTCAATGTAGGCCTTTGCCACGAAAAGGTGTCCTATACAACATGGTATGTTAAGATTCCAAGGGTTCCCAAACTTGATCCTAGGGCTTTTCCTAACATACATGCGATTGAGGTCACGACTAAGTGAGGTGGCGAGATAGTTCTTCTTCCGTAGGAAACTTATTGAAATAGTCATTTTCTACTTCATCTACTTCCTCGGTTGTTTCATTCATCGGTGTTTCACTAACCTCAAGTATCGTCTCATAGTTCGCTTCATCATTTTTTCTAGTAGGTTTCACTAAGGTGATGGTATTGACTAATTGAACGTGCTTAGCTAACTTACTTGGATCCTTAATCTCTACACCGGCAGCTTCGGGAGTTGAGATAGCATTAACCTTCCTATCACTATGGGTCATGGCTTTCAAGAGGTTATCTATCTTCCTATCTAGCTCGGCTTGTTGTTGGTTAAAACGGTCCTAGAGCTTAGCTATTTGAGCTTCTTGGGATGCGACTAGGTGTTGCAACATCCCTTCAATGTTTTGTTGGTTAGGGCCGTAAGATGGGGGCCATGAGAAATCATTGGAAGTGAATTCTTTGGTTTGTCCCCAATAGAAGTCGGGCTTGCCCTTCCATGCTTCTCGGGCATCATTAAAAGTCCTAGGTCCGGGTGTGGTAGGAAATCTTCCTCCCGTTCCATTAATACGCGAGGATGCGTATTCAACGGAAGCTTGTTCGGGGAATCGGGTGCAAGTGCGCGTGTTATGAGGATCACTACACGTCTCACACGAGGAAGAAACTTTGTTCACATGGCGTGAAGACTTAGGATTTTCATAGGAGCTCATTAGGAATTTAACTTGATCTTCAAGCTCGAGCATCCTATGGTCGGAAGATTGTGAGTCAATGGGAGGCAAGGAGATTGCCTTAACGGTTTTGGGCAACTCACGGGGTCATTCCAACTTTCGTTGTTATAGAGCAAGGTCCTATTATACCCCACGATTCTTCCGCGTGAGATCACTAAGTTTTCCACCGCCGCTTGGTCAATGGATCGCTTGGTGGGAAGTTGACATGATCATAGAAGAGTTGGACTTGGAGCCAAAGATCAATGCCGTGATGAGGAACTTTATGGAGTAAGTCCTTGAATAGAGTCCATGCTTCGTAGAGAGATTCACCTTGACATTGTTGGAACATCAAGATATCATTCCTAAGCTTAGTGGTTCTCCCCGGTGGGAAAAATTGAGCAAGGAAGCGAGAGGTGAGATCATCCCAACTTGAGATGGAGCCGGCGGGGAGTCGCTCAAGCCAATTACTAGCTTGGTCCCGTAGAGATAATTGGAAGAGACGCAGACGCGCGGTCTCCCGAGTAGTGGCATCGAGGTCGATGGAATCGACAATTTTAAGGAAATCCTTAAGATGCTGATTAGGATCTTCGGAACGAAGTCCATGGAATGCACATCCGTTTTGCACCAACCGGATGGTGTCGGATCCAGGGCCGTATTTTGGGCTTGGTCGGGAAGCTCAATGGTGTTCCTATAGCCTAGGTGGCTTGGTCTCAAGTATTCACCAAGAGTACAGCCTCTTGGCGGGTCATTTGGTGGTAAGTTGATGAATGGTGGTTGGTTATCACCTTCCATGATGAAAAGTGATGGGGTTACTAACAAAGGTCAAGAAGAAAGGGGATAGACTATGAGAAAGCTAAAAAATGGGAAAAAGTTTTACTTGATAGGAATCAAGCAAAGAAACCTAAACGAGATGGACTCCTAACTAGCTATTCTATTCCCGGCACGCGCCAAAACTTGATACGCTTACACAGCGCTCGGGGTCAAAGGAACTTCCTTTTCGTCGAGCAAGTTTTTCAACACCCTAGGCGATGAACCTAATCATTGTAGTGTAGTATTAGGGTAAGCCACGGGTATTGATATCATTATCTGTGGGAATAGGAATGCTAGTGAAATTTACTACGCTAAGGTTGGGGTTGAGGAAGATTATTTTTTTATCTTTATGTTTTTTTAGGAAATGAAAAGGTACGAATCTCGGGGTTTGGATTTGGGGGTTTGGTATTTCTACCGATTACTTCTACTATCTAGTTATCTAATTAACTAAGGTGTATGTATTCTATGTCTAATTATTGTGTGCTCGTATGATGATTTAAAGATGTGTTTACTTAGGTTTTATTACTCCTTAATTATCTCCTATTGATGGTTGAATTGTCACGTCCTTATTCTTAATCGCGTTGTGTGTCTAAGGTCGTAGGGTATGCGTTTATCCCTAACTCTTTGAAACTACCAAAGGTTATCGCCTACAAAATCTCTAGGATTTATAAACTCAACTCTAAGGTACTCTTCGGATGGTTTAGCCTACAATGACTCTAGGTATTATAAGCTAAGGTTCAACAAAGATTAATCAAGCATTAACTACACAACGGATGACCTATCGCAATACTAGATCATTAACAGTTAAGATAAGAGACGACCAATCAATATTTAATAATTAAGTTTCATATTCCCTAAGCAAACACACAAGTAAATTAGCCGGACATGGGGAACATGCAAGCATACACACAAGTAATTGAAGACATAATTGAATTAATGAAGTAAAACACTTATCTTGATGTAAGATATGGTATGGAACCCTACAATCTTGTACAAGACGACCTTGGTTTGGTTTAGGTTTTTACCCAAAAGACTACACATGAAAACTAAAAATTCGGATTATATATATAAGATTACATATGCGACGGCCACCTTTGATTTGTGACGACGCCGGGTCGCCATCATTAGGGTTTCGTCTTGGCCACGTTAATCTTGCGATGGCGTCACCTTATGCTTGTGACGCCGTCCCCTTCGCCTCGACGCCGTGCGATCAAATCTAGGCCGTCCGAGTTGCGACGACCTACTCTTTTAAACCTGCCGCCGTCACTTGAAAATAAGCAATTTGGCTACCGAGCCACAAAAAGTGGTCCGACGGCATCGCAGTAACACCGACGCCGTCCCTTCGGTTTTAGCACTGAGTGTCTCGATTCTTGACTTTGGCCATTTTCTTCGTATATTCGTGCTGTTCGTCCGAATAAGTGTCATTCCAGCATTTTGCCTTCAAGATACCTAAAAGTGAAAAGGAACGATATTAAGTAATAACATATACAAAAGTGATCAAATAAGGGCTTAAACGACCCCTCAAAAAGGTACATTTTAAAACCTTATCAGTCTGGTACTTCTCAAAACTATTTTGATTGATATTTGGATTGTATGATTTGTATATTCATAATGGCTTGTGCACACATAACAGTGTACAACCCGAACTTGTAATGAAAGGACCTATAGTACGATTGCCACAATCCTTATAAAAGGGCTAAAGCTTCTTACTTTTGAGTAAAACTTATCAAAACTTTAATCATTTTCAAAGTTTTGCTCAAAAGAACAAGTACTTCCCCTTATGTTTTCAAAACCTCAAAAGTTAATATTACTTGTTGAGGGGGAGTATTCGCAAAAATCTTTGTTCACAAAATGTTCTTCATGGAAATCTTCCCACAAAACCCGAAATGGTCATATTCGATATCAAAAATTTCATCAAAAATACCACTTATATGCCATTTTTGAGGGGGAGAAAAATTGTGTGATACAAATATGTTGAAAATGTGATTGAATCATCGTGTGCTAAGACTTAACCCATCAATTGACGAGATCTGAACTGTCTTACATCGAAAAGATTTGTCTTCCAAGACTTATCTGAGTAGATCGTACCTATTCGAGAAACTCTTGATAGACATGAACTTTGACGGGTTTGACAACCTTTTTCAAGGTTTGTCCACACCTTCAAGGTAGTTATTAGAGCTAGTTGTCACCTAAAAGCTGACAATGCATCTCTTTAACTATGCAACATAATCGTGTCTCGCGGGGAATTGTATATCTTGAGTCGATCAATTCAAAGTCTGACTCTACCCTCACCGTCGATTTTGTCAAAACACTTAAGCACGTGTGGAGGGAGTATTTGAAAATACAAAACTCTCAAGTGTTATAAACATGTTTTCATTCATAAACACTTTGAGAGATTTTCAAGAAAATGGTTTTATGGCAACGTGGATAGTCACGGAGTTATAAGGTGACTAAGGTTAGAATAACAGTCCTATGATCCGCCAGAGCGGAGGGATCTACCCAAGGACACCACCAATAGTTAGTACTTAGAAGTCCTTAGGAATGATTATAAAAAGGAGAAAATGAGAATCGGAGAAAGAAGGAGTTGAAGAATTAAAAAAAATTAAAGAAAGGGTGAAAAGAAATAGCCCGCCAAATTATTCAACTTAGGGCAAACACCGGTTCAATTCATATGCTACTAGTTTTCACTAGATGACACCGGTATTGAAGATTAAAGTCGTCATGGACCCGGTGGACGCAATGCACTAAACCTTCTTAGCCACTCAAGTTTCTCTCAATGAAGCTTGTTTCATTCTCACCGGAACCCTACGTAAACTATCGACTCTCTCTTAGAGATTGTTGGTATTGAAGAAGGAGACCCACTCCTAGTCTCCGCCAGAAAACCAAAGCGCACTATTAAGTCTAGAGCCACGAGATTCATCAAAGATCTCTTAGGAACACTTGACATTTCATCATTTGTCGTTCAACATTAAGGACGCAAGTGATACATTTAGAGTCCTTCACGGATCTTAGCAATCTGTCGAGAACATTTATGAGGATTCACACTTGTGATCCTCGGTGATTGAATGGAAACTCATGCGTGGTCAACATCAAACAATTTCGACAAAGAAGTCACCAGTAGCCCTCGCTGGTTACGCTTAGTGTTGTCTCAAACACCTGATCGTGGTGATGCTTGTACCTCAATGACTTACTCGAATCAGATGTACTTGATACATCGTGTTATCCTACTGAGGACTCGGTTTAGGAACAACCTTGGCTAAATTAGAGATGTGTTTTCACACTATGTTGTTAACACACTCGAAGTTCGAACTTGTAAGTGCTGGAAATCCCGCTAAGGAGATTCCTTTCAAGAATCAAGTCCTGAAGATGTGGGTCATTACTTGAACTTGTTTAATGTAATGCCAACTGTCCCTTATGGGATTTGGATGGCTGATTCGCCCGACCAAGGTGAATGGAATCAAGACATTCATCAGAAGAACAATCGTAGTGGTCAATTCTCTAAGAAACGATCACAATGATCGATTGGTGTTTATCACTAACCAATTCTTATGTTTTCTTCTTATGGATGCTCCTGGGAGGAATGATCGTGCAGATTCTCCTCATGCTCATACCAACAACAACTCAAATGAAGTTCTCTCGAAAGGCAACTCAAAAGTCAAAAGGATTCTTCATCAACCAAAGAATCTACAAAGTTTAAAGACTAGAGAACTACATCAAAACTGAAATCCAACATCAAAGAGCGTATGAGCATGTTGGAGAAAGACGTCGAGACACATGAGCAACAAAGCGGACCTGATGCAGACAACAACATATTATCACCACATCCACACCAGAACAAAGAACAAAGAATACAAAGACGTCAAAGCTGAAAACTTCAAAAGAAACAAGATCCTCACTATGTGGAGATTGTTGGAATCAAGGCACTTCTTCTCACAAGAAAGAGGAATGCCAGAAGATGTCAAAGCAACTGCTATTACATCAACACCAACAACTTGTCCAAGATTGCTAGAGTCATCACTAACACTTAGGGGGAGATTGTTGGAATCACTCCTAACTTGTATTTCAAGTGATAGTCATTTATATGTAATAGGTTGCTTAAACTAGGCTTTTATGTTTGTTATTAAGGCTGGCTCATGTAGAAAACCCATGAGCCTATGCCAAAGCAATAAGAAAGGAAGGGACTAGACATGTTGCCTAGCTCCCTTCCCTATAACAATGTTGTAAACCTTCACTTGAAGGTTAGTTGTTCACTTAATATACACGTCCTACGCATAACCTTTGTTTATCATTATATCGTGTGAGTTTAGTGTTCATCCGATCACTTTCTTTCATATTTCTTACATATTGATCCTTGTGTTATATTATGGTGACCTAACACGATCAATGTGCACGAACTTGTTTAACATAAGTTCATACTAGCACATACAGGTAGTATGCCAAATAACAACTTCAACGAAAGAATGTTGTCATCGTTATATCAATCTGAATTTGGAGATTTTGCATAAGAAAAAATGAAAATGAAAATTAAAGGCTTATCAAATTAACTAAAAGATTTCTTCAATCGGACTTCTATGTACATAAAGGTAATAAGTTGGTTCTTTTCAATGGTAAATATACAACTCTATTAATTAATAACATAACATAAAACACTAAAGCGTTTCTATTCATAAATTAAAATTTGAAAACCAAAACGCTCTATGCATATATTTGTTTAGAAACTATTGCGACCACAAAAATTTCATTGAAAGATTCTTTTGCACTGCAATCCAAAGTTGAAATTTTGCATAATATGACAAAAATTTAAAGATTGGAGCGTATCAGTTTTTTAGACTTAGTCCAACCCAAGTGTACGTGTATCAAAGAAACTAGACCAGCAACATATTTGGACCACTCGAGTCAAGTCGTTTAATTCAAGAGTGCAAGTTGTTCTATTAATCACCACGAGTGTTTCAAAATATTCAAGTGTTGTGGTATGTATCAAGCCAAATTGTTCAAATGAATTTGCTTAGTCAAGACGTTGAATTTCAAGTGTTACGTTAACACTTATTGTTTCAATGGTCCATGTGTAAGTTCTGAGTCTCAAACGTATCATCTCCAATGAGGGTCTTGTTGATCTCATTATCAATATATATTACCTTGTTTTCCAACAACTAAAGAAATATATATATATACATATATATATATAGAGTTAGGATCAAATAAGAAGAATAATAAAAATAAGAAGGATAGAATGTACAACCACTCATTCTAGATGCTTAATCTACAAAATGGATGCGTCTTCATTCAATTTTCTCCCATATTAAAATGTGCGGTACAAATTACTTGCTACCCTTCTCATTTAATTATTCTTCTTATCGATCACTTTGTTCAAGTAAGCACAACCCCACATGAATAAGCACGAGATTTTTTTACGATTTAAGTAAAGATTTTCACCAAGTCGCAAACTCCAACTTTGCTTGAGAACCTAAAATAATTAAGGGCATATTGACATTAACTTTGTACTATGAAACTGGCAAAAAAAAATTTGTGAGGCCTGCAAATCTTTGACGTGGAAACCCTCTACCGAGGTGCCGGGAATGCTAGTCTTTGTGAGAGGTCTGTTTTCGGCTTTATCCGAAAGCTTTGTCATGATGACCTTGGTTTTGGGCCCGTTATATATACATGTCTTATGAGAGCAATTCCAATAATAACGCCGAGACCGGCGTTAGCTTGCTAATTGCCGGCGTTATATGGCGTTGGCCATTGCATGAGATGCGTTAAACCGGCGTCAAATGGGCCAAGTTACCCCCTCAACGGGGCGTTAACGTTTAATAAAAAAATCATTTCACCTCCTAAACCATTTCAAATAAACTTTCACTTACACCCTCAACCTACTCAAATTCAAATTTAAATTATCTTGGTTAATTACGGTAGGATAAATTCAAATTCAAATTTGAAATTTAAAAATCAAATATGAGTAGATTTATTCAAATTCAAAATCAACTCTGCTATATATATACAACTCTACCGTAATTGTTTAAAACACACAACACACACAAGTTACATACACAAAAAAATGTCTCAAAGATTTTTCTCATCAATTCCCAAGTCCAGGAAAAGTTCAAGGAAACCGACTTTCCAACTCCAACTCGATTCTTGGAAACCGACTTTCCAACTCAACTCGATTCTTAGGAAACCGTTTCCAACTCGGAAGAGTTTGAAGTTTACTCAACACACTGAATCGTCTTTCCGGTTTTCCAACCGGAAAATATTTTTAATGGCGAGTTTTATTCCTCTTCAAGTGACGAGGGTTGGGACTCTAGTGATTCGTTTTATTAAGTTTTAGTAGTTTATTTTCATCAATCTCGTTGTAGTAGTAATGTTTAATGTAATTTGTGTTTAACGTTTAATGTACTTTGTGTTTTAATGTTAAATGTGATATGTTTTCCAAATAAAAGAAGTGTTCATTTTAGTTTAGGGGTTGAAATTGAAAATATCAAATGTTAAAGTTTAACTTGGGATGTTATTGTTGTGGGTGTTTTTTGGGGATGTTAAGGTGAAATGTTAAAGCTGATGTGACGCTGACGTGGCACGGTGTTAAACTTTAACTTATGTTATTGTTGTCCATGCTCTGAGAACCAACATTTTCCTTTGATCCAATCTGTGATATAAAAGCTAAAACATCTGAACTACACATAAGCTAGGTAAAGAAAACCATTGCATTGCATGATTCATATTATGATAGAATATAACATCCATAATTTTATAAATGAGATTACCATTGATGGCATGGTTAATGACTTGATTATTTGAAAGATAGTTCTTGTAACGAGATTTCTGTTGTAGTTATAACGAGTGTGAAACCATGCGATGCGTGGATTGGCTTAAAAGGACTTACTTTGTAGCGACACTTAAACTTTAGGGACTAATTTTGCCGAGTTGCTATAGTTAGCAATTAATTCTACTGACTTACCTTGCAACGTCCGCTTAAACCTTAGGGACTATTTTGCCAGATTGCTATAGATTGCAATTAATGATGCAGGATTTATTTTGCAGCGCCACTTGAACCTCAGGGACTATTTTTGCCAAGTTGGGAAAGTTTGCATTTAATGTTTGGTTTGCTGCAAAAACATGTACGCCTTTTAGTATATAGATAGAATTAACTTAAGCATTTATTTGTAGTTCTATTATAGTGATCATAAAAATATACTACTAGTACTACGTTATGGGTTATTTGCGACAATTATACAAAAAAGTGAGGGGTTAAGTGTAACACATCTATGAGATTTTTAGGCAACAATAATGTGATGAGGAGATCACGGAAAAGTGATAGGTAAGTTAATAAACACACATCGGGAAGAGATATAGTGAGAAGAGGAATTGAAATAAGAAGAATGAGAAGAAATTTGAGCCACACATTTTAAATGTTGAAGAAAAATTTAAGAGGAGATGCATATATTTCTTTAGGTGCATCTGAAATGTGCGGCTATGGTTTCTTCTCACCCTTCTCATTTTAAATTTTACTTCTCATTTGATCCTTACTCAACACACATCTGAATATTAATTATTAACGGCATGAAGTAAAAGTATATATGAGGATGAGACGTTGCCATGTGAAGGTGTAGTAATTTTATTTGAGCTACTATATTAATATAATTGTTATTAGTATAAAACTTGTAATGGTTATATGTTATAGTTATTTATGTAACTAAATCAGTAATGGAAATTAAGTGTTATATGATATTATCTATAAGGTCCTAACCAAATTGAATCACTATTATTTGTTAAGACTTTGAGAGGAGCTGGGAAATGTTCGATATCACACAGTATTGTAGCTTATGATTGTAAAATACTTGTTTGTGAGTACAATGCTTTTCTAAAACCGAGTACAAAGACAACATGAGATTTTGAGGGAAACTCTTGTATTCCTTGTTAACCATATTTGTTCAAACTTATTTATTATTGATTGATGTGTTTAAGTTTGAAGTTGATTGCATGGTGGTTACTTGTCTTATCTTGATGTTGATTGTATAAATTTTCTTTGATAGATGCATACATGTTCATGACCCATAGGTTTGCTTAGTCTTGCCTCCATGAACTATTATCAGGGAAATTTAGTGGGTTTTGTTTTGTCCCACAAGGATGTGCTAGTCTTGTCGGTCGTAAGTGTCATGACACGGTGTGATATTTCACACTATTATCGGGTGCTGCCTTGCTTTCTAGGGGCTTGGTGGCATTGAGTGATGTGTGACTAGAGATGAGTCAGATACATGTAGCATCACTATTGTAGTTAGCTTGTTTCACTTGCTTTCTACTTTCATAGATGTATCGAGAGGTAGTGGGAGTTCTTCCTTATTAGTAGCTTATGCAATTGGTTAGCTCCCATTGTTGCTTAACCTACTAAGGGATTAACGATCGTGAAATATAGAGAGGTAGCGAGAGGTCTTCCTTATTGGTGGCTTATGCATCTAGTTTGCTCCCGTGTTGCTTAACCCACCTAGGGATTAATGATCTTGAAGTATGGTATATAGATGGAACATGAGGATTAGATGAATCGATTGCATTAGGTGCTTTGGGCAAATAGAATAGTTGCATTTGCATTACTATGATCATATGTGTATTTGATGTATGTGGTTGTTTTGACATTTGTTCTTTTACTTGATGATAATTGTTTGTTTGAATTATTAAGTTTAACTTATTCAAATGCTATTATTGGGTTGTTTATCTTTATAACTCGTTGTATTGCCCTTAGCTTCAATTAGCTAACACTTGTTTGCAAAACCGTCTTTGTATTTGTGTGTGCAGGATAAGTAAGAACCGTTCTTGTTGAATAATTGGGAAGAGAGAAAGGGTAGTCTCGTTGATCAACTTGGAACACGAAATATAACCTTATAGTTTTATTAACATTTTAACTATTATATTATAGATATATACTAAAATCCAAAAAATGCACGGGTTGCCAAGAAAAGATAATTACAGGATCATTACGGCTGTAAATATTGGGCTCTTATTGGTTGTTTTCATCTAATCTCTATTAACCATGTTGGTAGTGGGGCACATGTTAACCATCTATTGGATTGTAAATTAAATGAGAATGTGGTGTTACTGTTCCAAAGTGATACGACCCTGTTAGGGGTTATATCGGGATAAGGCACCACTTCAAGCGTGTGCGAGCTTCTTAAGAAATAGAATAGAAGAACTATAGAATTATTGATCTTAAACTTGATTGATTCATTAATAACAATGATTCGGTATATATAACCGAATAACCATAGCTTGTAAAACAAGCCAAACATAAAGACATATCTTAACAATGACACTTTCCTAATCGACACAAAGACATATCCTAAATAAATATAACATAACATAAAGCTCGGGCGTATCATTCCCACTCTTGAAATCACCTTGTCCTCAAGGTGTGGTCTTGAAAAATTTCTCTTGATTAGGGATCCCATATCCTAATCCTAAGCATAGTCCTATCTTCCACTCTCGTAGTTCTCCTGCCTTCCGCTACCGCAACCAACACCTTTTTCCTCTTCCGCTCCGGGATCCCATATCCTAATCCTAAGCATAGTCCTATCTTCCACTCGTAGTTCTCCGCCTTCGCTACCACAACCAACACCTTTTTCCTCTTCCGCCTTCCACTACCTTGGACATAACACAACACCATTCTTCCGCCTTCCGCTACCCATGTCGTAACACTCCCACTCCTTCAAAATCACCTTGCCTCAAGGTGATACGAAGAATATGCCGATTGAGAGTCGATATCCATTTCCACACATTTGGTTGAACAAATTTATGGTTGCGTCCATTATCCACTAGCCCGTGAGCATCACCGATACCAATTCCTTCCCATAGTTGGCGAACCCGGGGACTTTCATGAGCCACCAAAGAAGTGCGTATAGGACTAACCCTGTATGCTAATTCCTCTCTTAAATTCAAATTTGTTTCACCCAAACGACCATCAAATTCACGACCACCCACAACAATCTCTTTCGTACTTTTTTTATTTTCTGAAAATTCTTCAAACTTGCTATGAACTTCATTACTCCCACCAATATCGAAAACACCATCTATCGCGTTATTAACCATATCAACACCAATATATTCATCAACATCTAACGACCTTTTAATCTCAGGTGAAGCGAATTCACTTTGTAACGATGGAATGGTATCTGATTTCTTTTCAATTATATGCTCTTTCTCATTCTCTTCAATTGCCTCAAAACGAGCCTCGACTATATGGGCTAAGGAAAAGGCTTCTCCTAAAGTTGTAGGCCTTGCCCTCAACAGTTCTATTTGTAACTTCAGTTTAAGTCCGGAGATATAAAATGATGTAAGTAAAGATTCAGAGATCCTTGTTACTCGATTTGCTAGTATCACAAACTCACTCTCATATTCGGCCACCGTACCCATTTGCAAGAGTTTAGAGAGTGCATATTCAAGCGTCCCGATCATTGCCGCCGATGCCATGAATAATACTCGGCGATTAATAACTAAAAAATATATATATGAATAGTACCGTGATGAGCAAGACTCGATGAACGATAACAATGAATAGTTTTTTTTTTTTTTTTTTTTTTTTATTGGAACCCTAATCGTAAGCCCTCTCAACGGAGCTCTCGATAAGCAGCAATTGGTATGACACTGTTAGGGGTTGTATCGGGATAAAGCACCACTCAAGCGTGTCTACGAGCCCTTAAGAAATAGAAGAGAAGAACTATAAATTATTGATCTTAAACTGATTGATTCATTAATAACAATGATTCGGTATATATAACAGAATAACCATAGCTTGTAAAACAAGCCAAACATAAAGACATATCTTAACAATGACATTTTCCTAATACGACACAAAAACATATCCTAAATAAATATAACATAACATAAAGCTCGGGGCGTATCACAAAGTTTCTAGAGTACTATAGCATCCCCGTTAACAGTCCGTTATGCATTAATTATAATGGCAAACAAGTGTATTTTAATCGTTTCCACTAACTCTAAAACAACAACAAAAATTCCATTCTTTGGACTAAATGCACCCCCAACAAGCCGAATCAAAATTAAATATAACCAAATTTTGTTTTACATATTACCATATACGGAGTACTTAATTTACATAAGCAAACAATTTACAAAAAACATCAACAATAACTAAAATGATACATACAACAATGATAAAAGACTCACAGAAAACCACATAAAAAAATAGAACATGTACGAAAATTCAAACAAAACCAACTTTCATTTCCTAAATCACAACTAATATCATATTTGAACCAAACCAAAACACAAAAAATACATTCTAACACTCCTCTCCCGCGGCAACGCGCGGGTTTAAACACTCGTTTAAACTATTTTTCAAAAATGGTTGTAACACCCGCTAGTGGGTTTGCACTTTCTATCCGTTACAACTTAACACATTTTTATTCAAGAATTACGTTTGCTTATTTATCTAACAAGTAATTTGAACCCGCCGCAACGCGGCGGGGGTGTCTTGGTGATCTGATCATGCTGCTGCTTGTGTTTCGGCTTTTTAGCATTACTCTCCTCTTGGTCTGTCGCTGTAAACAACTCTTTGCGAACTGTTGTAGACACGGTTTTAGTTTTGTGCCCTTTCTTTTCTGTAGGTTCATCATTATTAGGAGGAGGAGTTATGTTTCCAATGGGCATTTCTGTTATACCATTTTCTGCCGCTGGAGCCTGAATCACTGATGATGATGTGCCTTCTTCATTGCCTACATGAGTAAATGATATGCTTAAATGTTTAATTAGTCATATCTAACAAAAGCCTTTATCGAAATTATGTAACAAAATTTTAACATGAATAGTTACATTAAAGCGTAAAATAAGAACTGAACTTCATTCTGCATGCCCAATTCCATTTCTAGAAAGTATGACCTGAAAGTGACAGCAGCACATAGAAACAAAGAAATTAGAAGACAATATACGATACAAAATATAGAAATGTAATAACACTAACCGTAAGCAAAAGTGCCTACAGGAACTATACTCGAGAAAGGCGTAAAAGTAACAGATGAAATGGTTGCAGGTGAGCGGTAAGGCATAAATAACCCGACCGAATGTGACATTATATTGCTCGTATAGATAGCATTGACAGTATCCTCATTCGTCGAACCATGAAACTCATAATCCGAATCACATCCCACCTCAGCAGAAACACGACCCCGTTGTGAAAGCATTGGCACATCAGAATGTTGTGCATCTACAGGTTCATGAATAGTTATCCCAACCGATGAATGCTACCTCTTTTTATCGTGCACAGTATCAAGATTAGGCGACCCATCAAAAGGATCATCAACATATAACCCCAAAAAGTTAGTAGCACCTGTTGGGAAATGCAGGAACGGTCCAACGTGCATGACACACCTGTAAGTGATGGTTCTTGAACCACCACACAGACATGTCCGTCAATGGTATTACTGGTGTCAGAGGTTACGCCATCGTTATGCAAACGTTCCAAAATACTCTTACGTTGGCATAACGTGTTTACACTATAACTTTCAAACATTAGATTAGAATTGGTTGTCCTAAGGTCAACGGAACGGCGCAGATCAAGGGAAAATATTTACAGAAATTGATATTTTCGCTAAACAAAGAACAACAAAAATTGATAACAATTCTTTGAAGCACAAACAATTGATGTCAGATAACTAACCCACCCCAAAAAAAACAGGAAAAAACCACATATTACAAACTTGGAAGAGCCAACAACAAAAACAAATGTAAAAACATAACATACAGCGGACTGATCGAACCGAACCCGATACGTGCAAGTGACCCGGTGAGATCTGTTCAAAGGCGGTGTGAGAGTAAATTTTGATAAAAACAGAATAGTTATCCACGTTTATTTTTTTTAGTTACGAAAATCCATCTGCTGTCAATCGATGAACAACTTAAGGTAAATGAAACTAATGAAGCGTTTAAAATACCATGCGTTGTGTTGTTCCCCATAAAACCAATGTTGTTGACACAAACAATCTGTTGTTGTTCCCCACCCGTTTGTTCCTCATAAAACCAATGCCACTCCTATTTATAAGCATTGGCACATCGTTAGTTGATATAAGTTTTTGTTACAGCCCAACCGTTAGGCTTTCGACCTTTCGATATATGCTTCTGACTCTTACAATTGCGTTGTTTAGCTTGTATGACTATGTTCCGTATAACCACAAAGCAGAAATACAGAAAGGTGTTTTAACATCATAAGAATCAAACTACTAATCTCCTTTTGTTTACATAAAAAAAACATGTATGAACAGATATTCGAACTTAGGCAACAACTTTTCCTTCACTGATTTAAAAACCATTTGTCAGCTTTGAATAGCTGGTCCTATTATCATTTGTAAATCGTAATGATAATTAAATTTTTTAAGACTAAGGTCATTGTGGCTACTCTTAAGCTATGACTTGTAAGTTATATTATAGATAACCTAACCTATTTAGATTATGTGAACATACAAAGGTTAGGTTATCTTTAATAAATGTAGAATCGAGATATATCTTAGCAGCTAGAATCATAAGCTTGAATATTTACATGAACATACTAAATAACGTAATTTCAAGATTTGTTGGAAACTTACAGGTTATAATTGACCTAGCTAACCCAAGCTTATCTGCTGTCCTGAACAAATAAAGTAACACCAGTCATTATGAATTTGATATCAAAAAACTATGAGAGCCAGCTGAATTAATTAGCCAATGTCCTGACCTATGGTGAACCTTACAGGTTATAATTGACCTAGCTAACCCAAGCTTATCCGCTGTCCTGAACAAATAAAGTAACACCAGTCATTATGAATTTGATATCAAAAAACTATGAGAGCCAGCTGAATTAATTAGCCAATGTCCTGACCTATGGTGAACCTCTGGTAGTCGATCACTTTCAGCTACAACCGATTCACCACATTTAGCCTTTCTCTCCAGCCTACATCACACAACCCAACTTTATATTATAACCTTTTTACAAAAACTAAGTAACATAGTCTACGACACACGGAATAAGACATTAAGGGGGTATTGACAATTGCGTATGAAAACTGCTAACCTTAGTATTTATGACTCTAATAAGTTGTTCTACTAAACAACTTTCATCTGCTCATTAAAAAGGAAGCCGACACACAGTCTCTTCATAAGCAACCCTGAACATACCAAAGAATGAAAAGCGCCAGTTATTTGAAAATATCCAACAAAACTTCAATCTCAATCTTTTAAAAGAAAAAAAATACCAAAAACCTCTTTACCTCTATCGAATCCCAGAAACCACAGTCCTATAAAACGAACCCACATGATTTTAGATCGTGCAACGACAACCATCTTGTAGACGATGTACAGGAGAAGTAATTGACTTTGGAGAAGGCGGTGGGTACGAATAAACTGATCATGCAAAATCAGCTTCATCTAATTAAAAGACATAAGAAGAGATTATCTATAATTAAAATATAACATCACATACCTGCAATTAATGATTTCCTGTTCTTACTCTCCATCGTGGAGCCGAATTTTTAGCATAGGTGAATCTGCGTTTTTTTCCCAGTTTTGTATGTGGGTTTGTGGATCAAAACGAAGCGAGAGAGAGAAAGGCGGTGGGTGGGATTTTCCATTCACTGGACACGTATTTCGTTACAAACCCAAAGAGTGGTTAACTCATATCCTCATCAGCATATAAGGAATTCCAGATATGATGCATACGTATAACGTTTTTTATTTTTTACTTGATCCACTTAACCTAGAAGACACATTGGGCTAAAGCAATAGACAATTTGGGCTCAAGCGGCAGTTAAATAAATTTAATATTCTGTGAATATCTCTGTTGTAAAAATCCTCATCAGCATATAAGGAATTCCAGATATGATGCATACGTATAACGTTTTTATTTTTACTTGATCCACTTAACCTAGAAGACACATTGGGCTAAAGCAATAGACAATTTGGGCTCAAGCGGCAGTTAAATAAATTTAATATTCTGTGAATATCTCTGTAAAAATCGGTCCGCGCGGACTAATCCTCGCGATAATCGCCGATCGCTCACCGTCACTGATTTATCATAATCGGCCTATTTAATCGTTTTAGTCAAAGATCGCTTAAAAATCGGTCAACAAACCGATTAATCGAACAAAATCGCTTAAAATCGATCAACAAACCGATTAATTAGACAAAATCGGTCAAAGATCGCTTAAAATGGTCAACAAATCGAATAATATCTATATTGACTTTAAACTTTAAAGAATTATGTATTATGTTTATATTTAAATCTTGAAATATTTGAAATTTGACGCCTTATTCTTACCTCCTACATATAATATAATATAATATCTAATATTACAATTTTTTGTATAAAAATTCCAATCCGATTAATCCGCCTAACCGATTAATCACAGGCCTCTTACCCGATCGCCTCACTACATAATGATTTTACAACCTTGGTGAATATAATAACATAGTTAGGATGAGGCTTGTGCCATATATACTTATATAAATTTATGATTTAATGAGTAAATTTTTTGAAAAGGATATTTTCTGAAATTAGGGTGTTACACAGAATACTAAACAGAATATATAGTGAAGATAGCCGGTCATAAAACAAAAACTATACCAGCATAGCCATCTGTGATACTTTATATTACTCCCGCCTAATGCATAACTTATAATCAACACGAAGATGGCGCCGGCTGGCCGCATTGCGGCCTGACCTTTTGTTTGTCATTGTATTTGGTTTATGATGTTTTTTTATCAAAGGTATTTTAAAACTAATGTACGGTTTTGTTTAGTATCAATTTTTTGCCGTTATAGTTTACAGCCCTAATGTTGACAATAAAAATCGATAATTTAAGAAGAAAAAAAAACCATATACGCATATGTTTGGCAATGAGAGCTACAAGACAATCTCAATACGAATTAATGTTGAGTAAAAGCACCACAAATGTCATGTACAATTTCTAAACCACACATACTAAAACAAACCATAGCAAAAAAAATCCCGGCCGAGGTAAAAAACAAATTCGATCCCAAATAACTTAGGAATTCAATATTATTAAAATACTATTTAAATACTAAACATGAAGTTTGCTTCTAACATTAGTTATAATTTGATGACCATATATTTATTCTCAAATATTTAACCAACTGCTAACAGCAAGATCACTTATACGTGCTAGGATCATCCAGATATTCAGTTGTTTGGCAATTATGGTCAGAAGAAGATGATACCATGTTAGATGATACAAAACTCGTCTGCGTTTTTTGTTGTTGTAAGCCTATTCAAAGTTGAATCAACAACTATATCATTGGAATTAATGAGTGTAACACATTTTAAACCAAAAAACATTCAATACAATCGAAATCATACAAAAGAATAGATGGAAATCAACTACAGGCACATGACAATGTAGACGAAATAAATTTGAAATCAAGAAAGTATAGAGAATGATCCGTTGAATATGGTAGTTAAAGTGTACAAAAAATATTATAATTACTTAAAAAGAATTTTTCGTCTTTTTTAAATTTACAAAATTTGATTGGAAACAACCCTCCACCAGTAAGCTCGAACAATCGTCCTACAATGAAACCCGGTAAAAGAAAAATTAATGTTGGCCTATGCAGGGTTCGAACCTGCGACCTTCGCATTATCAGCACGACACTCTAACTAACTGAGCTAATAGGCAAACGTGTTTTTCAAGGCTAATAATCAGAAAACTTACAATTTAATGCTATTGGAAAATAAAAAGTTAGTTACTTACAGATAGATAAATGAGCGCATAGACATCAATGAAAAGATTTTAGTACAAAATGCATCTTCTAATTTATTTGATAAAAATGACTCACGACACCTCTTGTAGCCACAATTTTACAAAGTTATGACTTATGAGCATTAACAATATTGTAGGTCCTGTTAAGCAACACAACTTGTATATCGTACCTTATGCATATGATTGTATGATGCTTTTTAATGTTTAAAAAATCTCGAACTTTTGTAGCTAACCCCTCATAATTCATGTTTCCCACATCACACAACAATTTACAACAAACCCATATCATGGACTTTAGTAAAATGAAACACAAAATACGCAATGTACCTGTAATAATCAAAAAGCATAGTAGAAAAAGGTATACCTGAAATAATGGAAAACCATAAGACACCAAAATCATAATAAAAAACAATACCTTATCTCCCTGCCTTTAATATCACTACTATGTCCACCACCACCAATATCATTCTTCCCACTTGATCTCCTAACTTCCGTCGAGACCATCGTCCTCCACTTCATCGTCACCAATATCCTTTGTGCCACCATCTTGTATGTATGTGTGTTTGAGAAAGCAAATAGAAGGTTCTGGATGTGGAAGAATCTCGAATCATTTGTAATCATGAAATAAAACCGAGATTTGGATCTGGCTAGTTTTTGGGCCTTTTGCGATGGATCAGTGGTAGCCCAACATTTTTGGCGGGAATGCCACTCATAAAACAGCGTCGTTTACAATGCTCTATAATAACATTTAATAACTTTCCTTTGATCCAAGTTGTGGTTTTGGTGGGAAGTTTTCAAGCCAAGAGGGCCCACATGTAAGTCTGCAACTGATTAGGCCCATATGAATAAGTTGTGTGCCTATGTGTGGTACACGCCCCAAATCGCCCAACCACTCGTAATATGGATTTTCAATAGAACAAAATAGACATTTTGTGTTTTCTTGTAGTTTTTTCTGAATATGATTTTACCTATCAAACTTTTCCCATTAATTGAAATTTCTTATATAGAAACAATATACAAAATGCACAATCAAATTTTTGAGGAGTTTTCAATTAGAACAATGAGAGAGCAAGTATGCAAAATAGAGCATTCCTATTAGCCAGTAAAGTCAAAATTTGCTTCAACTTGGTCAAACTCAATTAAATTTCATCCAGCAAAGAAATATGCATAAAAAAACTAAGAAGGAAAAGATAATTTAATAAAACTTTAGTTGTTAAATTTTAAAATAATTATATAGACTTATATAAAATTATCAGTTTTCATGTTTTTTTCAAGTAGGAGTTGTTACACCATATACTTTACCGGAGAAAGAAGCATCTCAAGCTCAAATTAAAATGTTTCAAATAGGGATGACAACGTAGGAATGTGGGGATTGTATTTACCATCCCATCCCCTCCGCTTCCATCCCCATCCCCGTCCCCCATCCCCATCGGAATTGCTTGATCCCCATCCCGCCCCAACGGAGATCGGGGATCCCGTGGAGATTCGGGGATTTTCAATCCTTATGAACTAACATAAATTTTCCACCAACTCATCGAAAATATAAAGAATTTTAACATAAATTTATCACACATAGTTGCATTCATTATGATTTCAATTCAATTTTAAAGCATCATCAACATTGTAACATCACATATAATATAAAAATAATATGTATCATGTGTCTATTCGGACAAAATAATAAGTAATATGTAGTTGGCGCTTATGTTTCTAATTCTAAAGGTACTTGATTATGTATATCACATATGCATATAAATATACATGCCGATACTCATAAACATATATACATTTACATATACAAGTTAATCGAGTATGGATATAACATATAAATTCTAAATAGTTATACACTAGAAAGATCGGAGTCGGGGTCGGGTTCGGGGATTTATGTTATCCCCATCCCCGCCTCATCCCCGGTTTTATATTTTGGGGATTCCCCATCCCCGTCCCCGTCCCCATCCCCGGTCAACTCGGCGATTCCCCAGTCAAAATCGGGTTTGGGGATCGGGTCCCCATCGGGTACGGATTTTTTTGCCATCCCTAGTTTCAAATACTCTATGTGAAATGACCTTCCAAAACTCGATTTTTTTTAAATAACATTGCTTCTACACCATAGGGACTATGTGCCACCTACGTCGTAAAGGCTTGGTTTTCAAACCTTTACGCCGTATACGCTACGAAATCCAAAACCCAAAAAACATATACCGGCTACGCCATAAAGCCTTCCAGGTATCTACACTGTAGACCATTGTAGATTTCCAGGACCTGCACATTTTTAACATCAACCAAAACACATTTTGACCTCAAACAACCATTACAAACCTAACATTTTCATTCATTTAACTCTCAAAACTGTAACCAAACATCATAGAATGAAATATACGATTTATGACCCTTTTGAACCAAAGTGGGTCAAACGGGCCAGAAATCATATATTTACACAACTCTATAACGTACTTTAATTAATGTAACTATAACATTTAAAACATAACAAAACTCATAAATACCCTTGTTTACAAAAGTCATAACTGTACGACACACTTGGGGTTCAACTCGTTTCCATAGCATGGTTACCTACCATTTTTACTTGTCTACTCAATTTGGCAAGTCCTTCCACAGTTAACACAACAAGCATCTGGGAAAAGAAAAAAGCATTCTGCAAGCCAACCACAGTTAACAAAACAAGCTGCAACTCGAGTTCATGCCCCTGCAAGTCAGCCACAGTCAAGCCAACATGCTACAAGACAAGTTCAAGCATCTGGGAGTGGTAATCAAGGTTTTGTAAGGACAACAAAGCAAGCTACACCTTCCGCAACTTAACTAAGTGCAGTCCCAGTAACGGCAAGTCAACCAAGACCAACTACACCTCAAACTGTAGGCCAAACAAGTAGCCAAAGAAGACAGTAAACAGATGTTTGACTCCAACAAGAATGTTTGATGTGTCTACTTTCTACTATCTTTTGTTTCAAACACTCTATTATGTTTCTGTATTTGCACTATGATGTTTAAGTCTTTGCACACTATGACTTTGTGATTGTTATGTGTTTAAGTGTTTGCACTTTATGAATAATGGCACTTTTGGACTTTACGTGTGTTTTTGCATTTTGAGTTTATGATTTTTATGTACAAGTACTTGTACTTTAGAGTGTGTTTTTGCATTTTAGGATGACTGTTAACATATGTACTTTCGGCATTCACAACCAACAACAAATTTGCAGTTTTGTTTGACACTTGCACACATTTGTTTAACACTTGCACATTTGTTTAACACTTGCACATTTGTTTAACACAACGTTATTCATTGAATTACAAAAGATAATACAAAAGCAAATTAACCATTACATATTTTGGTCAATTATTTCAAGTCAAACTAAAAACCTACATATACAAATACACTAAAACTGCAAATCAACAATTTCTTCAATCTTCTATTTCGAGCAACCAATGCATTGTTTGCTTGTTTAAGATCATTTTTTACCCATAGCAAACCAGGAATAATGGTCACTACTCAAGCATACATTGGTGGATCAAACCAATCAAAAATCCCATAATCATCCTACAATCAATCATTGTTTCAATTATTCACTGTTAAAAAAGATGAACAAATCAATCAAATGATAACTTACATTTTTGGGGCAATAGTAAAAACGACGACCAGGGTTGAATGAAGTCCATGATGTGCGAATTATTGCACGCAAACCACAGTGACAATAATCTTCTGAAATAAACTAGTAAATACCATGATGAGGCTAGACATGAAATGGTAACCTCAAGATGATAGAATTTATTCATAGATCTACAAGGATATATCAGATATTTGATTTATATGTTGAGAAATATGAGTTACATGATTATGGTAAACCTGGTAATCATTATGATGTATTACCAAATATTAAATTGGGTAAATTACTCATACTATGAATGTTAAAGATGCTGCCCATAAAGATAATCAATTTTTGGAAACTTGGTTTATCTTAATAGTTAGACTAGAGAATGAAGATGAGTTTATTGAACGAGATGGAAAACCCTAGTGGTTTAAATCTCCGTGTAGAAATCATATAGACAATATTGTACACATATTTAATGCATGTCTTATGACAAGATTATTAATGATACTTAAGCAATTAACTGTGATTGAATATTCTTTTTTAGGCACATAAAATATATAAAGATGATTATTCTCATACCTATTTTCATTAATATGAAAAATTACAATGGAATATCAAAACTCTTTTTTGAGAAATTACTTAAGTGAGGACGGTAAGTAATAATCCATAAATGGATAAATGCACATATCTAGGAAATTATTCTTATGTTTAATACAAGTTTTGATTTATAATTGAAATAAGATAAACTCTAAGTATTCCTGAAAGGTATTGGGAGTATTATGTTTATTTTCTTAAATCATATATGTTGTATAACATATAAATAGTAACATTTCATCTAAGTTAAAAATGTTAACTTTGAATGAAACTTCACTTGTAAGATTTAATAAATAAAACATACAACCTCATTAGAATATATGTTTATTTTTTAAACATATGCGGTAAATAAATGATTCTAATAGAACATGATATATAATTTAGAAAATCTAAATGGATACATATTTTTTAATAAGATAGAACATGATTAAAATCGAAGTATGATTCTAGGATTTTTCATGTACATCATGTTATATAGATAAAATTGTTGTGTCTTGCTTGATTGCAAGATGGTTTGACAACATTGATATCTAATAGGAAGTTATTAGATAACTTGTGTAAT
This sequence comes from Chrysanthemum lavandulifolium, assembly GCA_022545495.1. NCBI lineage: Eukaryota > Viridiplantae > Streptophyta > Magnoliopsida > Asterales > Asteraceae > Chrysanthemum > Chrysanthemum lavandulifolium. Next base: position 60,331,288 of record CM040246.1, read on the forward strand.
GAATATTCTAATGAAATATGTTTGGACTTAAAATTATATTCCTCAACCTGGAGTTGCTCCTAGATTCTAAGGATGAACAATATGTCAATTGTTGTGCAAATTATTATAGCCAACAAACTTGAAAGTTTGGAAGGGATAAAACATTACACAATAGATATTAAAGTTTGCGGGATTTTTAACGAGCATATTGTTGTATGTATACAATGATGCTGGTTTTAATTGGGATGACACTCAGTACTAGTCATGGTAGGATTTCATCATTGTTAATGGCCATGTGAACTAGTTGTACTCAACTAAGAACATAGTTGCATTATACATTAAAGAATAAGAATACTTTAAACTTTAAAATATTTGAAAATTTAATTGTTATAAATTGGTGGTAGAGTTTATGAAATATTATGTGGCAATATCAAGATATTTGAATACACACATACAAGAATTTCACTAGTTGAATTCTTGAAATAAGTATTCTTAAAACTCTGATAGATCAAAGTTGGTTGATTTATGCTTTGTCAAACAAGTACGATTATAATGACTTGAGGCATAATTCATCAACTAGAATTTTCATACATTGATCTCTTTAGTATTTGGATAAGAGATGTTAAACAATTATTATAATGAATTAAAAAACTTGGTATGTTTGATTTCACTTATAATATATTGTATCATATATTTGCATGTTTAATCCGTGAATAATTTAGTTATTCTAAATCGTTCGTTGTCAATTAATGATATGCGAATATCATTGAACTAAGAAAATATGAGTTTTGATAGAGTATACTTGAATGTATATTGATGTGTTAGCATACCAGTTTAAGATGATATTCAATGAATTGAATATAGGACTTATCCCAACTACGTGATTTTACTTTATGGAAATTGTTATTAAGTAAATCATGAATAGTTATCCTCAGACTTGAGATACCAGATAATTATCATGAATGCAGTGTATTTCTGTGGAACAACTTAGCGCTATATATAACTGGTAGTAATAAGGTTTATTTTCATAAGTGTTGCAAAGTTCATGGGTTTTGCTTGTAGCCAAGATATAATTTGTTACTTCAAATTTATTTTGGAGTTTAATACTACTGGGCCTCTCGTAGGGTTGACAAGATGTTTGCGTGGCCACACCCAAGATCTCCCCGTGAATATGTTCACAAGATTTGGTAATCTTTCTCAATCACAAACAATGAGAAACAGAATGGTTGAATAAAGAATGACTTAGATCCATATCTTTATTTAACGTGGTATTAGTAAGAAAAGGATAATAATAATGATGAATCATTAAAAGGTTTTTCCAGGAGGCCTTACTCGAGTTGTACTAGAGGCACCGGCGTGCTGCTAGACGCTAACCGATGTGATCACACTATTAAGATATGTCCAAGTGGGAGTTGTTAGTTTTATGGACATAAATTAGTAAATGTGTGTTAGGATCGAACTCGAGATCACGTGATTGCACACTTTACGTATGAGAATTAAAGATTAATAATTCAATATAAAACGTTATATTGAATCTTTTATATAATAAAGGATATACATCATTTCGGAGTGATTTTGTCAATTCATTTTTATTGAAAAACAATTGGGCCAATAGGAGAGCTCAATTTCTCAACGTAAGCAAAATCGTGTGATGTGATTGGTTAATAAAAGTCAAAATTAAATTGATTTTGGTCAAACTTTAATAATTTTGTGGATAAATTTGGTTGATAAAAAAAAAACACATAAAAATATAGGTGTCAAATTTGTGAAAACAAAAACTTAAAAAAGAATGAGGTAATTAATAAAACTTTAGTGAGTAAATTTTTTAAAATAATATAGAGTTAAGTGTAATATTATAAGCCTCCATATTTTTTAATAACTTTGTATTATAAACAAATAACCCCTTATACTTTATACCCTTTATACTTTATATCTTAAAAAATACAATGTATATGTTGTTTTAAAATAACAACATATAAATTTGCATAAGATTATAGGTATCAATTTTTTACTATATACGTTCAATAAAGACTCATTTATTTCATTTTTAAAAGTTTAACCTATGTGGACACGTGTTTACATTTTAAATACGGCTAAATTACTGAAAAAGGGAATATAATTATCAAATTGTAAGCACGGGTTACTTTAATATAAAAATAAGTATACGCTATTGTACTTATAACACTGACTTATGTAATTCTTATTTACTTATATAAGGATATCTAGAAAAACATTTTATAAAAACTTTAAGGAGTATCTTTAACTTTATCAACGCTCATTATATAGCTTCTTAGCGTACCCGCAGCGTATGGGTACTTCTGAAATAAATTTTTTGACGAATCATGTATTTTAGTTTATTATGTTGTTTTTGACAATAAATTATCAGATATCAAGAATTTCATGTGACATATTTCAACTCTTTAACTAATGACAATCTTTTTTATTATACAATTGTGATAATAAATATTTTAGTGAGCAATGTTTTTTCGTCGTTCAAAATATCTATTTGATTTATATAAAACTAAGTATTATGGATACGGGTGTTAAATAAATATGTGAAACCGACAAACCAATCCGACCCGCTCAATCCGAAACCATAAAAAATGATAACTAAAAAAAATCGAATCAGAGAAAACCAAAAATCGGATAAACCATCTTTTCGCGGTTCGATTTTAGTTTTTATTCTAAATATCAGCGGTTACCCGAATCAAAACGTGTTTTATAGCCACATTTTCGTTAACGTATAAAATTTAACCATGTGAAATAGTTAACCTCGTGAAATTAGAAAGGCCAAAACCAACCTTAGTGCAGTTAGCAAAATTTAGTTCAAACAACAACTTAATTTTAGCTCTAAGTATCATTAATAAAATTTGGCATAACCAAATTTGGTATAACAATATTTAGCTCCTAAAAGGATAATCCTTATTACCAGCCCAACTTAGATTTTCGGATAGGTCCAATATTAATCCAAAAATTCGGTTAAGTATTCAAGCTAGCCCAAATCCACCAATGACCAATTATGACCCAAGTACTGATGTATAATAAGTGCTTGCCCTAATTTTTTTTATTCAATATGAACTAAACCATTTCAAATGTATGATGATGTATTTAATTTGGGTTTGGAAGCCACGATTTGTGGGAATCGAGTCATAAAGGCAATGTGTATGTAAGTTTTGTATTGAAAGTGTGTGTAGAAATTATCATGGAAGTATCTTTGGTTTCTTGTTTGTTATCGTATTATGTATTATTTGGTTTCTTGGCCATTCTATAATGGTGAGCCTTATATTAAAAAGCTAATTAAACAGATTTAATTAAAAGAGACACTACCATTTATTAGCTTATTGTGTTATTGCGTTTATCTAAATATTGCCAACTGTTATGAATTAACAATAATACATTTAATATTATGATGTATTGTTCATGAAGCTAATATCAAATATGTTGTCAAATTGGACGAAGAATAAATAATGAGCCGATTTTCTCGCCATCATTGTAAATTACGTCATAGTCGTAACTCGTAACTCAAGCTATTATCTTTTTATACCATATAAGCCTATCAGGATAAAGTTGTCTTTAAAGCTAATTAGCTATAATGGAAGAACATTTTTTATTTCATAAGACTAAAATGTTATCTCATTTTTATGTAGAAATTTTTATCTAATACTTGAAGCATGCGTGTAAAATACGTGTTTTTTATGAATTGTAAAAACATTTGCAAGCCCAAATACTTATTTATCCAAAAATACAATACTGATAAGCCCAATACATATTGGTATAGTCGGAACAAATTTGAAAGTTCGTTGGTGTAGTAACATAACAAAAAAGTAAATGGATCTAAACGGACAATCTCAAAAAATACATGTCTATTTTATAGTTTTTACCCTAATTTTTATAGCAACCATGTTTCATAAAATTACACATAAACATGCATAAAAGCACTCATATCATGTAAAAGTGTATGACAATTTCATTATTATTTGTATAAAGTGTTTACAAAAGATAACTTTTGGATCACATAATAGAAACCATGTTATGTCGAATTTTTTAACAACATAATGAAGTAGGCATGACCTTAATGGTGTAGAGGACCATTAATACAATATCAAACCCGGTTATGTTTGAGAATCGGGTTGACCCACGTCAATTAAAACCGGTTGGTTTAATTGGGTTTGAGAATTAAAACAAACTGATTTAATGACTTATTTTTTTTTTGGAACATGTTTAACCTAGGTTAACCCTCTCGGATCGAACCGGTTTCAAAACATTGATGCAATCCAAGACGGCTTAATATTCTATAAAAACAGAAAATTAAATGTTAATATATTAAAATAAAGATTTACTGTATTGATTAATAAAAAGGTTAAAAGGTTGGGGTAGGAGACGAATAGAAGCCAACGTGTGAGTAGAGACCGACTTTTTTTTTGAAATGATATAAAATACTATTGCTTTTCTTTAAACCATCATGTCCAATACTTTCCTACAAATCGATATATAAGTAAATAATTTAAAATAGGTAATGGTTTACAGGGTAAATGTGATGGAGTTAATGCAGCCCCACCAGTCACGCTCATTATGCATTACTCCTTTTCGCTTTTCTCGCACATAACGCCTAATTTACAAAAAAACTAAAATTGTTACACTCATAACCTAATTTACATACACATCAAACATAAAGCCTCCATCTTCATTTAACCCTACATCTCTTTTCTTTATTTTTTCTTTCGGTTTATAACAAAACAATCATAGTCTCCTTCAATCGAACAACACACAACCGTACCCTAAACCTTGTCTACAATTTCAGCTTGGCTTGAATCTTTGGCTTCAAGTTCCTTTGGAGGATCTCGGGTAGGTTCTACATTTGTTATAAACCGAAAGAAAGAGTGAATGGAACATGATTGTTTTGTTCTTTCTTTATAAATTTCTTACATTAAAATGAAGCAAAGTTTGTCGTAGATCGATGATGGGCTGTTGGTATAGATCTATAAATATCTTTTCTTTCAGTTTGAATAACAGCCTGAGGTCATTTGTTGTTCTTGTTTGTGTTTCGAGTCAGTTTTGATTGTTTGGAAAAGGTTTAGTGTTGTGTTATTTGTTGTTGGTCGTTTGTTATAGGATAACATAGTGTAGTTTGTGGAGTGGTGAAGATGGTGATTGTCGGTTACTTCAAAATCTAACTGAAAGCAAATGAAAAGTTGAGATGGAATTGATACAGTTAATGGTGAGCAAGTGAATGTTTTTTTTTTTTTTTTTTTTTTTTTTTTAAAGATGAGAAGTTGTTAAGAGTCTTTTGATTTTCTTTTTTCTTTGCATTTAGTTCGTGAAACTGTCGAACAATTTCTCATAATGATTAACTTTTAGTAGTATAGATTTGTACATTATGCTTTACATTTTGTATTAATTGGTGATGGGGTGTATTAATTGTTTAGAAGAAAAACTATTGTTTGTATTTATACATTGTGTTTTACATAGTTGGACATTGTGCTTTACATGGTGGTATTTGCTTAAAATTCTATATATGAAAATCTTAAAATAATTAATAGGAGGGAAGTTCATCCTCTATTATAAGATAGTTAGATTAAACTTGATCACGATACAATATAATATCGATGAGTGAAATTTAAATAACAACATTAACTTTTCATCAATTAAATAAAATTAAATCTTGAGTTATCTAATGCTTTTTTACAAATATTTTATCAAATTCTATTGGATATTAACGATAATGAAAAACTCAATGATAAGTATTAGTTGTACTTATATCACAAATTTTATAAGAAATTCTTATATGTATATATTTAACTAAAATGTTAAAATAAATTTGATTTATGTAGAACTTCGTGCGTACCTAAACTTATAACTATATAATTATATGCAATTACCTTTAAAAACACAATATTGGATTATCGTAATAATGTTTTTGTCAAAACCCGTCGCGGCTTGTATTATAACTAGTTATTAAATATCACAAAATGTATAACGACCGTTAGTATTTAACGGAAAATGACTAATGACCGTTAAATAATAAAAGGACGGACTATAGATGAAAATAGAGGAAAGAATGTTATGAAAGCCCTTGTGGGTTTGTTTGGCCGATCGGTGAGAGAAAGGGGAAACCCTAACCCATTCAAAATTGTCCTCCAAGTTATTCATACTATATATACAAATCTTAGGGTCATTGTTTGGTACCTCTTGTGCACACACACAAAACCCTAAGTGTTTTCTTCTTTGTTTTTCATCTTGGCCGATCGACAAAACCTCCCCATAGGGCCGATCAGTTTTCTTGCATAAACAAAACGTATGGTTTAGTTTTGTGATTCTTTTACTAACATAACTTTAATTCGTTATAGTACGTGTCTACAAGAATGTGATTCAATCACACTATTGATTGAATCTTGGATTGAATTACAAAACGTTAAGGGGCAATTCTTATAATCCAAATAAAACCTAATTAGGGTTCATCTTTTTGATTATTGGAGAATTGATTATTGTTTTGCTAGAATAAAAAAGGTACGCATACTTTTATGTTTGGTTAACTAATTTACATGTTATATGATCTATTCGCTTCAGCATGTTTACTTTTATGTTTATTGTTTATATTATGAGTTGTCATGTTATATAATTCCAACAGCTCTTGAGTCCTTGGCCGAAACAATGTATACATGTATAGCTGTTTAGGCTCACGGACGGAGCTAAAAGTGATCGGGTGCACAATTTAACAAAAAGGCAAAACCTTTAACCTCGCTCTGGAGAACGAATCATTTCATATTATTAAACCTATAACATTTAGTCATTTTAGTGCTTATACCATAATCGTAGAATACACCTTCAACCAAGCATCCACTTTGTTTTTTTACAGCCTTAGATAATTTGAAACGCATATAATATACACCGTCAAACCCATTCATAAATGGACTTTATATATTGTCAAATACCCTGAAAACAACTCCAGCATGGAGTACTAAGACTGAATCTATGAACTCCCTTAATATAAATGATCAAGTGACCAACATGGAAAGGCTAGCACAGCACCTACTAAGATGACTTAAAAGAAATCAGACACCATCAAAACTCTAAAATGTTGTTCATACCGCTTGGATTGAACTGTTACTGTTTATAACAAAAATGAACTTGTATTAGACAAGTAGCAGGTTGCTAATTTATAACAACAGAATTGCACAAGAAACCGATGTAATACAACTTGAAAAACATCTTCAGTATTTCATAATGCTTGGACAATCATTTGTTCAAAAGCAAGCAAATTCAAGTTTAATCAATACAACCTATTCAAAATACATTAAGCCACACTAAATAGGTACCAGTAACACTTAAAAGTTTGTTACACAGAATAAGTAAATTATAAACTCCTAAAATGAAAAGAACTTGAACGCAGATTCTCTGTGAAAGATCGCCATTTGTCGAGATGCCTTATTAAGAAAACCTAACAAGAAGAATGGATATGTCAATTATATAATGTAGAAATATACAAAACGTAACTCACTTAAACCACAAGTTACGCCTATACTAACATGATATCTAATTACTTTTATAAGATAATGAAGATGGAGAAAGTACCTTAAGGGATTGATCGGTTGAAGTGAAGACGCCACTCATCAATATATGCCATCTTATCATCATCCATGCTTGGTAGTTCAACTGTCTCTAGTCGTTCTATTATCTTTGTTGTCTTCCCAAGAAGCTTGGCTGCAACCTTGACACTTGCCTCCCGTTTCTCTATCAGAGTTTCATGGCATCTCATTGTTATGACTTGTGGTATGTTGGTGAAGCAAGCAGAAAATATGTCTGCAATCATGCCATTTAAAAGGGCAAACAACTGCTTTTCGCTAAACGGTTCTGTGTTGCCTCGCTCTTTAAGCAAGATTGTTTGTGCAATTCGGTACATTGAATTTGAAGCGATCAACTCCTTAGGAATGTAGTTCTGCACCATTATTCGATTGTAACTTTTGCTGACCTCTATAAAAATTTCTTCAGCTTTATCAGCAAAACACTTAAGAATCTCTATAGCCCTCTTCCCTTCAAAAGCATTTTTTGATAGACTATTATTTAACCACTTGCGGTTGCTTTCGACCTCATGCCATAAGGTCATAGTGGCCTTTCGAATATTTACATATTCAGTTGAAATATTGAGGCTTTCCTCCACGAGATGGGTGTATGATAGACCTTCACCAACACTTTTCAACAAGCTCTCGACTTTGTCCTTAGGAATATGCGGGAGTGAAACAGCGATACACGTCAAGGTCACTATTGGTAAGCTCCAACTGTTAACTAGCTCAAAAGAAAGCAGAGGTTGAATTTGATCCGTGTCAAATTGCTCTACTCCATCGAATCCAGTGGATTTCTTAAGAAGCTCTAGAAGACCGTTGTCTTGTTCCTTTTCAGCCTTTAAGACGAAGGAATTCATAGAATTTGAGATGCCTGTAAGTGTGCTCTCAGCAAACTCCATCTCATCTTGAATTTGTAAAACATACCTTCTAAGGTCTTCGTTAATTTCGCCAGTTCTTGATTCGATGGGTGGAGTAAACAATTTTGCCTTAAGTGACTTCAAACAATATAAGCAATAGACAACAAGTTTTAGAACGACTATCGAGATGAGCCATATCACTTTGCACAATACGATTAATACCTTTTGAAATCCAATGAAAAGGCTCAAAGCGATATTTTTCAAATTACAGAGGACGGTTCTTGATCTACGGCTGCTTGATAGAAAAGGTATATGATTTTGTTTCCACTCATACAACTTTTGGGTCCAGTATTTCTCTACTTTACAAACCATCAAGTGATTCCTATCCAATTTAGTGACCAATCTGAAGCTCAAAACTGAAAAACATCTAAAAATAGGAGCAATGGTACCCACCACAACCCCTATGGACTGCGTTACCCAAATGAAAATTGTCGACCACTCGTACACTGACATATATGCATTTTTAAGTCGATTCATACGAAAAGAATTTAGCATATAAAACATTCGAAGTGATTGCATGAATAAAACAACCACACAAATTACTCCAGAAGTAGTCGATAATGGACTACTAGCTATTACAAATTGAGGGCTACCCGTTTCTGCCATCACCCAAAACCTTCTAACATGTTCTCTTAGTTTCTCAACCTTAGACATTTGGGTTTGTTGTTGCTCAGTTGAAGATGTTTTGTTCAAGGTTTGATACTTGAATTCTAATATTTTCTTTGAGGTTGGAATTGCTAGAGATGAAGAAATCATTATTAATAGTAACAAAATGATCATAGCCGAATAGATGTACGCGAACATGCGGCAATTAAGGATGAAATTGTATCCATAATTGGGATACGCAACATCAATAACACGCGTATTTAGCTGTATGATAATATTCACAATCACAGTAATGACAAGAATAGACAAACCTATGACATTAGCAGGAAGAGTCTTCTTGTCCATAGATGCCAAAGAAGGCATTAAGTTAACCATAATTGTGCACATGAAAGCCAAACTCCCGATCTTGGTTGCTTGGTCCACGTAACCTGGCATCTGACTAGTCAGATCCACGGGCAATTTCATGGCAACAGTTATCACTGTAATGGATGCAGCATTGAGAGTGCAAAATTTACAAGGAAACCATAGCTTTTTATTTCGAAAACCATGCAACAAATCCGCAGCCATGGCAAGGGTGCAAACTAATGATGCTATTGCAATATAGATCCCAATCCACACCATAGGCTGACTGGAAACCTTACTTATATATGTACCATGGTCTGCATCCCAACAATATTGGTTTAAAGCTTTCACATCGTGTATATCTGTGGTGATGTTTGGAGTGAAAGTGGATTCGTACCTTCTAAATATGGGGATGCTGTCACGTAATTTAACGGCAAACTTGAAACATATGTTATCAAGATTTGGTGTATATTGAGTCATTTGTTTTATATCAAGTATTGTGTAAGCTAATTGCTTATAAGCATCCCTTTTAAACAACTCACAGGTTGTTTGTAAACTGTAAGGAGAAATTTCAAGGTAGTTGCAGACAAACTTCCTTCTGCAATTGAATGGCCATGGACTTATTAGATACATGTGGGAGACTTTCACTTTGAAATAAAAGTAGATATTTTAAAAATAATGAGATTAAAAAAAAAAAAAAAAAAAAAAAAAAAAAAAAACGAAAAATGAAACGGAAGATTGTCATAAATGAGGAAAAACTATTCATTTCTCTAGAAATACAATTAACATCATAGCTAGCCTGTTAAAATTACATTATAGTTAGTAATTTATACTCGTACTATTTTGTCAAATATATAACTATTCCGTGAAATCAATTTTATCTAAGCTGCAAATGTACCCGTGACAACAAAATTTATATTCTTTTTTATAGGATGAATTTAGTTTTAAAAAATGTTATTTTGCTCTACATGGTAGATATAAAGATAGAGTTTTGATAGGAAATGCCTAAGCCACACATTTTTTGTTTGTTTGTTATAGTTTGTATTATTTATGGCAGAATATAAATTTTAAAGTACAAAAGTCCATCAAGAAAACTAGTTAATGACAAAAACTTCCAAACCTATAAAACTTGCTTGCAAGGGCTTATCGTCCATTGATACGAGCGAAGGCATCAAGTTAGCCATCATCACGCACATGAAGGCCATGCTTCCTTGTTCGGTTGTTGGTTTTATGGATATAAATTAGTAGGCGTGAGTTAGGATCGAACTCGAGACTATGGGATTGCACACTTTACGTATGAGAATTTAAAGTTAATAATTAAATATAAATGTTATATTTATTTATTTATTAAACGAAATAACTAACGGACGTTAAGTAATTAATGTAATGGACTAACGGTCGTTAAAGGTATTTGGAAAAGGACTTAATTGCAAAGTTTGGAAGATTCGGAACCCTTGTGGAGGCTTAGAACCGATCGGCTAGGGGTAAAGGAAACAATCCAAAACTTGTTCACCAAGTTTGCTTGGGTATATAAACAAGGCTAGGGTCTTGTTTTTGCACCTCTTGTATTCACAAGCTAAACCCTAAATTGTTTGTGTGTGTTTTGCTCTCCAAAACCGGTCGACACCCTATAGGGTCGATCCAAAGCTTTCCACAAAACCAAGTTATTCGTTTACTAAAACTAGCATTACTTTAATTCGGTTTAATGCGTGTGTACAAGAACATAGTAATAACACACTATTGTTATTATCTTGGATTGAATTACAAAGCGGTGAGGGTAATTCATATAATCCTAACTAAATCAAATTAGGGTTCATCCGTTGCTAGTTTGTGGATTTGATTCTTGTTCGGCTAGAATCAACAAAGGTACGCATATTCTTTATGTTAATTAATTATTCGTTAATACATCCTAAACGCTTCCGCAATATTACTTTGATGTTTTTGTGATTATTTATTTGAATGTCTTGATATATAATTCCAACAGTGGCATCACGAGTCATTGGTTTTAATGAGTAATTAATTACATAAATGCGTAATAAAACAAATACTTGTATGTTGTTTGCTATGTTAATCTAGGGTTTATGCTTATTTATGTTTTGGTCGAATTTTTTTAAATTGGGCGTACCATATTTTTTTTTAAATCGACATATACATAAATTTTTTAGGGTTTTGAAAATTGTTTGCTAACCTTATTAAAACCTAGAATTAATATTGATTACGTGATAAATTCATGAATAATTTGTTATGTGTCATGGAATTTTTATATGCGATCTTGTGACTTACTTGTATAAATTGTTATGATGTCCATGACTATACATGCATGTTAGTCATGGATAAGTTGCTTTGATATATTGTTTAATTGTTGAGACATATTTATTTATGATAAATCTTGAATTGGGAAGACTCAATTAATATATTAATGAATCAATTATGTGCAATTTGGTATAATTAATTAAGGGTTTACGAATCGATTCATCGATGTATGTGGCTCACTTTCTATTCTTGGGGTGAAAACCCTAAATTAATATATACATTAATTTAACCTAGATATTGATTATTAATAGGATTTTATCGAATAAGTTGCATGTGGCTACTTGTTTACGTATAAATTGTTTATTATGTGTGCATTGTTTTTAGTAGTTTATTTTTATTTGTTACTTGTTTGTTTATTATGTTAGGCAGTTTTAAGCAAAGGGTAATTTTGAATAGAAAATAATACGGACTAAACAATGGCGAAATTTAATTGTTTTGGAAGAGTTAAGTTGTCAAAATAGTTTAATTGATTGGTGACTTTGGTACAATGGTGAGCAGCTCACCCATTCGAATGAACTAATAAAGGGGTTTAAAGAAGTGCGCATAGTCACCTTGAATGGATGTCTTAGGTTGTGCTTTAGCGCGTGCACAGTCCTCTGCCCTCTGTAAGTTCGAATGGAGCTACTTAGTAAGCCATATAATGTACAAGCTCATCTTAAGGCGAATTAGTTTTAATTCCATGCGCCACTTGGTGGTAATTATCCGAAACACTAAGTGTTTACACTTATGCAAAAGTACGGTATAATGGATGATAATTAATACTAAATTCCTTGATTGGTGAACCCAATACCTCAATCAAAACTTTGATAATTTGATCTTTATGAATTGGTAATAAAAGTTTTTATTAAATTTATGCTACAAGATGAATGCATGACATCTTTGTACATATTTGATTTGACCACATAAAATCAAAACTAGTACCCTTTTAAATTAAGAATATGCCATCTAATTAAAAGGAACACTTGAAGTTGCAATTTATGTCATGAGAGTACTTGGCTAGATTGTGATGGAGAGGTAAATCTCTATGTAAAGTGAGATCTTGCATGGACATATTTGCGTTCTTTAAGTTAGACACTTAAGTTGAGTAGGAAGTGAGATCTTGGACTCAATGGCATAAGATGGGATAAAACATGTTTATATTTGCAATAGCGTTGGAAAATATAAATCCCATAATGATCTAGGAGTTGGAAATTGTTTGCCAATTAATGTTCGACAGATTACCTTATTATATCGTTTGTTGCTAGCGGATCAAGCGATGTGATGAACCTATGATAATTTGGATCCTAGTTTTCGAGAAAATTATATGGTTATATGTTTATATTACCGTTGGGTATATTTATTTTCTTGAAAAGTGTATTATCGAAAATACTAATACTTGAACTTTTTACGTAGAAATGGCTCAAAACACCGATAACACTAACATCGCTCTAAATTCTGCGTTCAAAAGTTTTTTGATCGAGAAAAGTTATTAGCTCTAAGAATTTCAATGATTGGCACCGCTCTTTGAGAATTGTCTGTAGAGTTCTTGATCGTATGAAATATCTTTATGAACCTTGCCTCTTGAACCAACTGGTCTGAAGCTACTCAAGCTCAAAAGGACAGTGGAAGCTGAGTATAAGCGTCATAATGATGTGGCTTGTCTTATGTTGGGAACAATGGAATCGCTCTTCAAAAGCGGTTCGAACATTATTTCCCATATAATATGCTCAATGAACTTGAACTATGTTTGAGAAACCAATGCCGTCGAGATTTATGACTTGACCGACGCGTTACAGTTTGTGGGCGGGGAGAGGTAAACCGTAAGTGCTCATGTCTTTGGAAATGAAAGGTTACATGGACCACTAAAAGCACTTGGCAAAACTTATGAGGATGACATGGTCGTGAATCGATTAATCGATCCCTTAACAAGGATTTTAATGGTTTTGTCGAAATTTCAATATGCACCTGCGTGGGAAGGCGATTCTTGACCTACACGCATTGCTCATTGATTATGAGAAAGGGTTGCCTCAAAGGTTCCTACCGCCCGGTACTTGCTATTCGGGTGGAAGAATTAATAAGCCAAAACCGCGTGCGAACAACAAGAAGGGAAGGGTAAGGAAAGGTTGACAAAGGCAAACGGTGATGGCCTATCAACCTCAACCCAAGAAGAACCCTACTCCTAGGAAGGATAATCCTAAAAGGATCAAGCATGCCATCACTTGTAGGCGTTGGGCATTGGAAGAAAGCGTGCTCTCTATCTTGATGAATTGCGGGCAAATAAGATGAAGTATGAAGGGTGCTGGCGCGGTACTTGAGTAATTTATTTGTCATTGAATTATTTACTCTAAATCATAATAATTCACGGGTATATGATACGGGTGTGGTATTCACATTTGTAATACAACTGCGGGGTTTAGAGTGAAGAGGAAGCTTGCCTATGGGGAGCAATATCTGCACGTGGGAAATGGCGCATCACATTTGTTGAAGCCATAGGAACGTTTAGTTTAGTATTGCCTTGGGCTTAGTCTTGTTATTAAACAATTGTCATTATGCACCTTCTATAATTAGAGGTGTTGTTTCCTTTTCAAGTTTGTTGGATGATGGTTTTACTCATACTATTTCAAGTAATGGAATTGATGTTTCTTTAAATGGTGTATTTTATTTTAAAGCAATTCTTGTGAATGGTGTGTTTGAAATTGATATGATTGAAATGAATCTAACAATAATAATAATTCGATGTTTAGCATTAACAAGAAGATAAAGTCGACGTGAATTCTTCTTATCTTTGGCATTGTAGACTTGCTCATATAGGCAAGGCTCGCATGCATAAGCTACAACAAGAAGGGCTTTTGCAAAATATCAATGATGAATCATTTGATAAATGTGAGTCATGCATATCCGGGAAGATGACTAAGAAACCTTTTCATAGCAATATGGAGAGGGCTTCGATCTACTTGGTCTTATTCATCTTGATGTGTGTGGACCACTTAGACATGTGTCAAAGAGAGGTGCTAGCTACTTAAACCTTCTTGATGATTTCACCGTTATGGTTATGTTTATTTACTTAAGCATAAACATGAGGTGTTTGAAACATTTAAGGTTTTAAAGTCAAGTAGAACGCAATTGGGAAAGAAGATTAAAGCTCTTGATCGATAGAGGAGGCGAGTATCTAAGCCAAGAGTTTAAAGATTACTTAGGCGAGAATGGAATTGTCCGAATCTCACTTCTCCATATACTCCACAACAAAATGGTGTATCGAGAGAAGAAATCGTACATTGTTGGACATGATACGATCTATGTTTAATCTTACCACTCTACCTTTATCCTTTTGGGATTATGCTTTAGAATCTGCTTGTTCGTATTCTAAATATGGTTCCCAAAGAAGGTTGATAAGACACCATATGAAATATGGCATGGTAAAGCTCTAACTTTGTCTTATTTAAAGGTGCGGGGTTGCGGGCGTATGTTAAGCGTGACTCGGAGATAAACTCCAACAAAGATCGTAAAGTGTATCTTCGTAGGATACCCTAAGGAAACTATGGGTTACTACTTTTACTATCCAACCGAAAATAAAGTAATTGTTGCTAGGTATGGAGATTTTCTTGAAAGAGATCTCGTATCTCAAGAATTCGATGGGAGAGTTTATGATCCGGAAGATGATCATGAAGATGCATTACCTTACGAAAACACTAACGTACTTCGGTAGAACACGATAGTCCGGGTCCTCCACCGAAGTTGAAGTGATTCCGTTCGTGATCCGTAAGGAATATCGTGCACCGAACGTCTATGTCTTAACGTAGAGGTTGAGGAAACTATGTTAGGAGATCTTGGAGAGCCTACTAGTTATAAAGCGCCATGGCAAGTCGACAAGGCGAAATGGCGGTTTGCAATGAATGAAATGCAATCCATGAGAGAAAATGAAGTGCGGGTAGAGGTTGACTTACCTCCAAACGCCTCGGTGGTTGGGAGTAAGTGGCTCTATAAGATTAAGACCGACATGGATGGCAATGTACACGTCTATAAAGCTCGTCTAGTTGCGCAAGGTTTTACTCAAACTTATGGCATTGATTACGAGGAGACCTTTTCTCCTGTAGCGGACATTAGAGCTATTAGAATTCTCATAGCTATAGCGACATACTATGACTATGAGATATGGCAAATGGATGTCAAAACCGCCTTCTTAAATGGTCGCTTAGATGAAGACATCTATATGAAGCAACTTTGGGGTTTGTGAATCCACAATTTCCAAACCGTGTATGCAAACTTCAAAGGTCCATTTATGGATTGAAGCAAGCATCAAGGCAATGGAATAAAAGATTTGATGAAGAAATCAAAAGGTATGGATTTGTTCAAAATCTTGATGAGCCATGTGTATATCACAAAGTTAGTGGGAGTGATGTAATTTTCCTAATTCTTTATGTCGATGACATATTAATTATGGGAAAAGACATTCCAAGTATGCAAAATGTTAAGGCATATCTTGGGAAGTGTTTTTCCATGAAGGATTTAGGAGAAGCTGCATACATTATGGGAATTAAGATCTACCGAGATAGGTCAAAGCGGTTAATTGGTTTAAGTCAAAGCGCTTACATTGATAAAATATTGAAGAGATTCAATATGCAAAATTCCAAGAAAGGATATTTGCCGATGGAAGTAAAGCATGGCTTATGTAGCGAAATGTGTGCTTCAACACTGCTTGAGGTGGCACGCATGCGAAAGTTCCTTATGCTTGGTGTAGGGATCTATTATGTATCTTGTGAGATGCACAAGGCCGGATGTGGCGTTCGCTCAAAACATGACCGATCGATATCAACGAGAATCCGGGTGATCTTCATTTGGATTCTTTGTTATTAGCATATTCAAAGTATCTCGAAATACTAAAGATATGTTTTAGTGTATGGTGGAAATCCGGACACGAGCTTGATGTTACTGATTCTTGTGATGCGTCTGGCAATGTGATAAAGATGATACGAAGTCTCGAGACGGGTTATGTCTTTGTCATCAATGGAGGAGCGATTGATTGGAAGAGCAAGAAGCGATCTGATTGCGATGTCTGCGAAGAAGCGAATACATAAACTGCTTGAAGCGCAATGGAGGTGTTTGGATTAGGAAATTCATTTCGGGCTTGGTGTTATGCCTTCAATTGAATCGCCTATTGATATGTATTGTGACAATTCTGCGCAATCATATTTGCCAATGAACACAGGTCATGAAGGGCACGGACATTTTCTACTGAGTATCACTATGTTCGGGAACAAGTCCGGAAGGTGAAATAAATCTCTTGAAAGTTCACACGAGATGATAACTTAGCTGACCCGTTCACTAAGGCTTTAGCTAAAGACAAGCTTGTAGGACTTGCCAATGGAATTGGACTTCGTTTAGCTAAAAGTTTCATGCATAACTGTGATTAGTATTTGGATAAAGGATATTGTAAAACATTTATTATTTTGATGAAATAAAGTTTGGATTATGTTTATTTTCATTTATAATATTGTTGTCCTATATTTGCATGTTTAATCCGTGAATAACTAAGTTATTCTAAATGTCCGTTGTCGATTAATGATATGGGAGTATCATTAAACTAGAGATGTGGTAGAATATACTTGGAAAGTATATTGATGAGAATGCATACCAATTTCAGATGATATTCAATGAATTGAATATAGGACTTATCCCAACTACATAATTTATTTTATGGATATTGTTATAAGTAAATTATGAATAGTTATCCTCGGACTTGAGATACCGGATAAGTGTCATGAATGTAGTGCATTTACGTGGAGCAACTTAACGCTATCGTGGCGGTAGTCATAAGGGTTGTTTTCGAAATGTTGCAAAGTTTGTGGGTTATTCTTGTAGTCAAGATAGAATTTGTTCCTTCAAATTTATTTGGAGTTTAATCTTCTTTGGGCCCTCGTAGGGTTGACAAGATGTTTGTGCGGCCACCCAAATCTCCCTAAATATGTTTAGATGATTCGGTAATCTTGGTCAATCACTTACAAACGAGAAATGAATAGTTATATAAAGAATGACTTAATTCCATATCTTTATTTAACGTGGTATTAGAAACAAAGGATAATAATAATGAGAAATCATTAAAAGGTTTTCCGGAGCCTTGCTCGAGTTGTACTAGAGGCATCGAAGTGTTGCTAGGCGCTAACCGAATGTGATCACTCTATTAAGATATATCCAGTGGGGTGTTGGTTTTATGGATATAAATTAGTAGACGTGAGTTAGGATCGAACTCGAGACTATGGGATTGCACACTTTACGTATGAGAATTTAAAGTTAATAATTAAATATAAATGTTATATTTATTTATTTATTAAACGAAATAACTAACGGACGTTAAGTAATTAATGTAATGGACTAACGGTCGTTAAAGGTATTTGGAAAAGGACTTAATTGCAAAGTTTGGAAGATTCCGGAACCCCTTGTGGAGGCTTAGAACCGATCGGCTAGGGGTAAAAGGAAACAATCCAAAACTTGTTCACCAAGTTTGCTTGGGTATATAAACAAGGCTAGGGGTCTTGTTTTTGCACCTCTTGTATTCACAAGCTAAACCCTAAATTGTTTGTGTGTGTTTTTGCTCTCCAAAACCGGTCGACACCCTATAGGGTCGATCCAAAGCTTTTCCACAAAACCAAGTTATTCGTTTACTAAAAACTAGCATTACTTTAATTCGGTTTAGTACGTGTGTACAAGAACATAGTAATAACACACTATTGTTATTATCTTGGATTGAATTACAAAGCGGTGAGGGTAATTCATATAATCCTAACTAAATCAAATTAGGGTTCATCCGTTGCTAGTTTGTGGATTTGATTCTTGTTCGGCTAGAATCAACAAAGGTACGCATATTCTTTATGTTAATTAATTATTCGTTAATACATCCTAAACGCTTCCGCAATATTACTTTGATGTTTTGTGATTATTTATTTGAATGTCTTGATATCTAATTCCAACATAATTCAACAGGAATCTTGGAATATATCTCATAGGAACTACTTAATGAAGTCATTTGGTTTATATTTAGCCAAGTAATGTGTAAGCTAATTGCTAATAAGCAACCAATTCATAACAATTCACATTTTTTTTTACTGTAAAATTCCAGTGCAGTTGCACCGAAACATCCCTTTAATGTAGTGGGCAATAGACTTGGATGGAGTAGAGACTTAGACTATTTGATGAAAGTAGAAGAAAAAGATGGACTAATAAATAACCCAAAATAGAACTATCAGTTAAATGGAGTAGAGTTTGACTATTAATTAAAGGTAGAATTCATATAGTCTGTTAAGATACTACTATATTAGTTATTCGCAATTTTATCTCAAGGTTCTTCAATCTATTATATATGGATTCATTACAGATTACAAAATTCACATGTAGCTTCACTATGAGTCTACAACAACTAGAACTTGAATTAGATAAACCCTTCCTCACAATCCATCCCTCAACCCTGCTTTTAGTACTTACAAGGCGATTATTGTGCATATTAACTTACTCAGCATAAGTTATTGCAGGCAATATTCATAGAGGTATGAGGTATCATGTCGAATACTAAGGGCCATCTTGAACCTGATAACAACTAAATTTGTAAAATATATCATAATTCAGGGAATATTAACATTTAACTTTTTTCAACAGTCAAAATTGTCATTAGCTGAGAAGATAGCTAAATTACAACAAAGATAGCTACTTAAAAACCACCAAAACAAACAAAGGAACCAACATTTGCCATCTTATTAATTCTTAAATTAACGACCCTAGCTAGACAATCAAGCTAAAAACTCAACGCAGCTAAAAGTGATCGGGTATGGAATCGTGAATGACTGGATGGTGCTCTTTAGTCCTCGGCCGAAACAAAGTATACATGTATAGCCGTATAGGCTTAGGGACGGAGCTAAAAGTGATCGGGTGCACAATTTACAAAAATTGCAAAACCATTTGTTGGCCCGTTTTTCTGGATCTTTAATCAAAATATACCAAATACAATGAAATAGACATTTATTTCTACAAATCTGTCATCATGTTTATACAATTTATGATCTAAGTATAAATACTAAATGAATGGGTACAATGAACCGTTGTGATGGTTCACCCATCCGAACGCTTATGACAGCTTATTTTGTAATCATTTTGTAATCGCTGAGAAAAGCCGTCGTTGTTGATTTCGACTTTCTTGTTTGACTTTTGGTTGACCGGTCGTTTTGGGTATTGTGATGGGTCGATTGGGATTAACCCAATATTCTCCCCCTTAATCACAATCGCTGCGACGTAGGTCTTTAAGTATTCTAACTTCATCTTCTGGTTAAATCCACCATCTGAGCTTTTAATTTCTTGTAGTGCTTGTGATCATCCTTATATCCAGGTAGATCAATTTTCCTTCGGCTATTTCCACCTTTTCTTCTGTGATCTTCATTATGTCCATGTTGATCTGGTTATTTCCACCTTTGTGATCTTCC
Source organism: Chrysanthemum lavandulifolium (assembly GCA_022545495.1). NCBI lineage: Eukaryota > Viridiplantae > Streptophyta > Magnoliopsida > Asterales > Asteraceae > Chrysanthemum > Chrysanthemum lavandulifolium. The sequence continues at coordinate 60,351,451 of CM040246.1, forward strand.
TTAAGTCCAAGTTGATCATGTTCTGTTTGTTATTTCCACCTTTGTTGTTGTGATCTTCCTTAAGTCCAGGTTGATCATGTTCTTCTAGTTATTTCCACCTTTGTTGTTGTGATCTTCCTTAAGTCCGGGCTGATCATATTTTCTTGGTGCTTCTTCAACAGTTGCCATAAGCAATGTTGGTTCTAAGTCTTCTTCAATGAGATTAGACTGTTCTTCTTTCTTTGATTTACATTTGTTTGCAAAATGCCCATACTTCTTGCATTTAAAACACATCACCTTACTCTTATCAAGAGTAAATTTATTTGAGTTGCTGTTTGATTTTTCCTTGAAATTATTTTCTTGGCCTCGCAACAAATCATGTCCACATTTTTCACAGTGTCTTCCTTGAGTAATGTTATCGTTGTGACGTGTAAACAATAACTTATATTGATCGTTATTGTCCTTATTCTTCTTAAACTTTATTCTTTCCTCGTACATCTTGAGTCTCCCAATTGCTTCTTCCATAGTCATTTCACTTAGGTCGGAATATTGTTCTATAGATGCGACTATTTGCAGATACCTATAGGGTACAACATTTAATAGTTTCCTTACTAAGGTTTCATCTTCTATGGTGTGTCCTAGACTAGCGGCTTTGTTTACGAGAGTTGTAAGTTTTGTAGTGAAGGTGTTGGATATTCATTAAGTTCTAAAATGCTGAACTTATGTACTTTTAAGACTATTTTCATTTTGTTTGTAAATGCTAAGACATATTGCAGCCATGATCAAAATGATCATGTGACTGCAGCCTAGATTAGATGTGGCTAGAGCCACTTAGATATGACATTGACCATGCATTGATGCGTTTATACTGATTATTGAAGGGACGATTACAAATGCCGCTTAAGGTTGTTAAAGGGCATAACTGCCTTATCCTTTGAAACATCACAACCTTTGGTCATACCCCTTCATAACCTATATATAGGACATTGTAATTTAGTTTTATATTATCAATAACAGTTTTATTTCATGCTTTAAATTTCCCTCCATATTTTGCCTGCACAATTTCTATTTGCATACAACAAATCACAATAACACTGCACATTTAACACCCCAATTTCGTGATACGCAATGAATTCAAACTGGTGTTACTTCATGGCACAACAAATATAATAATAGAAAACGAACTCTAATGGAGTCGTTTTAAAGATTTATCTTCGATTTATATAAATATCGAGTTTACAAAATGAGGTCCCAAATGGTTCCATGTTTACAAAATACATTAAATGGGTTTTGAATGATAATAAAATTTATAGCTTTCTTGAGTATCCGTGCTCCTCCGTGCCAGCCTCGTACAATATGGACCTGAAATACATGCTTAAAACTGTCAACACAAAGGTTGAGTGAAATTCATAGAGTTTGTTTGATGGTTGAACACATTATGTTTGTAGTGTGAGTTATAAATTCACAACAATAGTTTGAAAACAAAACGGTTATTATTCACTAAGCATCATGCAATCAAGGCGTTAACATGCTCTAAAATTAATTGGTGAAACTGTTGATACGTGCCCCAAGTAGGTAAAATTTGCCGTTTTACCTAATGTACTCAAATATAGTGCGTTTGTTTACCGGACCTGGTCAAACAAACGGGATTCGTCAATCCCGATAGATCTATCCACAATATTCGCGCTCACTTCACTCGTGATTAATGATTCATGATTTAGGGACTTAAGTTTGGAAAATGCGGTAACTTGGTGCAAGTAAAATAATCAGATAAGTATACAGTTTGAAAGCAATGTGTTCGGTTTAAAATAAAGCATGTATCTCCCCCAAGGGTTTATAAAACAATTAAGTAATAGAAAGTGGGGCTATGAACTCACCGTGAGTAAATGATATCAATGAATATGCCGTGAGAACTTCTACGAGCAACCTAGAAAAGGATGTTGCGACTTAGGTTTCGAATAATGTTTAGGAAAACATAAACCATCCTATATATGTCTCTATGTTGATCATGATGTAGTCAATTATCATTTTATGTTTATAGTAAGATCTATAATATGTGAAAACGTGTTTAGTTTATAGATATCGTACTACCGTTCGGGCCATCATAATTTAGAGGTCATGTAGTAAACGTTCGAGGAGCTAGGACACTTTAAATCGTAAATCCAACAACTCGTCGATACGTTTTACTCAAATGAAACCCCTCACATGAAGCTCCCTAGTATTGTAGCACTTAGTAGATAAAACATATGCTTTGTTTATATATCATAAGTGTCATATGGTTTATAGCATAAGTTACAAGGTTGTTTGGTTATGATTAAGAAATCATAATGGTTATCACAAGTATCGTCATAATTTATGTCACAAGTGTTTAAAGAAAAGTTTACAAGTTTCTAAATTGTAAAGTTGGTTATTACAAGTATAGTTTCATGGTTTATCGAGGGAGTAGATCCAAATTGTATTGTATGCGTTTAGGTTTGTCAAGGCTAAGGCCTTTGGTTTACGGTCTCGGCTTAGGAAACCTCGAGGCTTTAGCCATGGCCTTGCCGTGGCTTTGTTCTAGGCTACCATGGTCTTGAGACTCAGCCTTGGCCTTAGCCGTGGCTGTGGTCTCGGCTTAAGGCCTTTAAGCCTCTTGGTTTGCTTTTAGTTGTCACAAAAGTATAGTTATGAGACCATATAAAGGGCAGTTTCTATTTTAGAAAGATAATGGCCTGTTTATGCGTTTTCAAAGTCCGAGCTTCTTTAACATTGAAGGAAAACGTCGTTCCGGACAACTTTAGTGTTTTAACGTTTTGATGATTCGGACCAGAAGTACCACTTTTAGCACGACCAGACCCTTAACAGCAAGCTATTTGGCAGTTTCGGCGTTTTGGTTTTGCTAACTTCTTTTGACTATAACTTTTGACTCGTTTGTCCATTTCGGGTGATTCAAGTTGCTATGTTTACCTTTTTATCTTGTATACCATATTATGTAAGTTAAAAAGTCCATATGTGTAACACCCCCAAAATTTCACAGCGGAAGCGTTCGGGTCATGGGGTGCTACTAAATCAATATACACAACACAAGGCAATAAAGAATGAAAATTTTATTCCATTTTCAAAATATAGATTAATTTAAGAAATAGTTTTACATCGTTGTTTCAAAGTGCGGAAGTAGAGCCCATAAAAATATATGTTGTCCCATTAAAAGTTGTATTAAAATGTTTGGAAACACTCGGATGCCGGTCTTCAACGAATGCCTTTGCCATTGCCCACGCCATAAGTAAACACGAGAAAAACATGCTAAAATATCAACACAAAGGTTGGTGAGTTCATAGGTTTAAGTAATCAAGTTTTAAAGTTGGACCACGATTGCACATATAGCATCTCCGTGAATGACACTATATGCAAAAGGCTATTACGCTAGTACCAAGTTCATGCGACCGAAACTACGACGGTGTGCATACATCTAGAAGCATGATAAATAAAAGGCCGACAAGTGTATTTCCAGACACTCAATCAATACGATATGATATCGCTAGGCGTTTGCCTATCCGGTCAAACTCGAGCGGGGTGTCATCCCAATAGATCTATTCATAACAATCGCGCCTCCCAAAGGGAACTAACGGTAGCATAGTTGGGATTCATGGTTGTTTCATGTAATAGTGTTTTCGGTTTGGTCCGAAAAGAGTTTTGCATGTTTCTCACCCCAAAGTTTTATAAAGCAAGTAAATAAGAGTAAAAGTGGAGCTATAAACTCACCTTAGCGATTCGGTGAATAAAGCACAAAGAGATCAAGTAACAAGTAGTTCCAACACGCATGACCTAAATCGGTCGTCAAATCTCGCTTTTGATTCCAAGTTAAATAAGTCTATCTTCTCTATTTAATTTATATGTGGTGTTGTTGTTGTCGTTGTTGTTGTTCGCGTGTCATTTCATTTTCAAGATAATAAAGTATATTTTGATTTATAAAACTTGTTTTGAAAACAATAACGAAATGAGACTATTTCGGCTAAAAGACGGATAAATATAGTGTACGGAAAAAAATGAAGGAGACGTTCGTTGATAAGAAGAGTTCACTTATATATATTTATATGTAAATATTTATATGTAAAGCGTATATAAAAATATATACTTTTAAAGTTTTGATTTTGAAAATATAATAAAGTATTTTTTATAAAATTCAAGATGAGTTTAAAAATATATCGAGTTAAGTTTATTTGGAAAAATAGGTTTAGATATATACACGTTAAAACTTGGTTCCGATAAATGTATACATATATATATTTATGAAAATCCCGAGTTTTCTCATTAAAAGAATTGGTTTATTTGTATACATTTAGTTTTGGAAAAGAATGTCATTTGTTTTTTTTTTCATGACTCAAAATCTATGTTATAAATTTGGTTTTCAAAACATTCTAATATGGAGGTCATTATATTTATAAATTTGTATTGTGATGAAGAGTATATGTCGAATAGTATTGTAAAATATATAAAGTCGTGCATGTCGAATTGAACAAGTTGTAAGGGTTATTTTGAAATATCGGCTCGATATTGGATGACAGTTTAAATGAGTGTTTGAAAAGGAATGGGCCTAGTAGCCCAGTTTTCTACCAAATGGACTCTTTTTATTTGTGGACTAAGCGGCAAAAAAAAAAAAAAGAAAAAAAAAAGAAAGAAACGGGTTGAGAGAACACCGAACGGGCCGAATGGCCCAACAAGCAAATTCAACACACAAGTAATACTTTGGCAGTTAACTATGTAAAAAAAAATTTTGAAGGTAACACGACTAGAAAATAAACCGGAGTCGAGATATGCGTTCTATGTTTGGAAAGGCATTTTTGTGACTCGAAAATTTAATCATGAGACGCCGACGAGCAAAAGGGAGAAAGACTAATGTATGTCAAACTAGTAGACCTATCCGAACCTAGGTGCTAAAGAGTTTTTCCAAATGAACCGAAAATCATATAGATGACTAATAGTAATTTCATCCTAAGCCGAAAAATGATCAAACAAATGACGTTATGAGAACTTAGCCGCAAATTTGGAAAATTAACAATAAGCTAAACATAAGTCAAAACTAAACAAGAATATTATAACAAGGTTTTCATGTTTTCTTTTGTTTTTCTTTTTGTTACACTGTATTACAACAACAACCATAGCAAATAGATATATTTGGCCAATCAATTACAGTAAATCTATTATACACTTATAACTTTATAACTTTCATCTTAACCAAATTTCAATTATCATTTTAAATTTTGTGGTTTCTTTCCTGTGTTTTACTGTTAGCTAGCGACGACAACAATATAACAACAACATCATTTCTTTAAATATTCCAACAATACCAAATCAAAAAAAAAAAGAAATTCGAAATAAAGTTAAATTAACAAATTAACTTGATATTAGAATAACAATAAAGACATGATTCTTACAATCCAAATTTCCGTGGGTCGAATGGGATTAAGAACCGAACACCAAAGGGCTCCAATTGGAAGAGACTCGGAGTAAATTGGAGCAATTAACCACTTAGGAAACCTTCCATATACTTCCCTAAGCAAAACCCCTCAATCAATTTCGAAAACCCCTTTGATTTATGAAACCCTATTTTTTGATAAAAATTGATGAGGAACTGAGTTTGGGGCGTTTGCATCTCTACTAGAGATAAAGGAGTATTTTGGGAAGGATCTTGGCTATCTTTCTCTTTTGAGACTTGGTTTGAAGCTTGAATTTGGTTAGCTTCCAAAACCTTAGGCGAATCTTGGACTTGCTCAAGATAGATTGAGGTGAAGATATGATTCTCTTGTGTGATTTTATCTTGATTCTCATTGGATTCGTACGAGTTGCAACAGGCGCATCAAAGGAGGATTTGGAGAGACCAAAAACTTACATGGTTTTGGTAAAATAGAGAAGGATATGATGGGATATCATGTTGGGTTTTCCTTCTTTGGGAGATTCGATCTAGGTGGGTAGCTAAGAGTAGAGGTGGAAGATGAGATTTGCTATCTTCTCTCTTTTCCTGGTTTTGTATTGTTTTTGTCGTGAGTGGGGAGAGAAGGACAAAGAGATATCTCAAAGTTTTTAATAAATGTTTTCTTTTATGCAATATGTGTTTGTATATATGTATTTTACTTATAGTACAATTTGTGAAAATGTATGTATATACATTACACTTAGGTATAAATTGTATTTGAGTTTTATAAAAGTTATTGTTTAAGTGGTAGTGTGTTAAATACTTTGTGTCCCGCGATATTAAATTGTGTCCAAAGTATCATTGTTTGATAACTTTTATAACGTAGTATCTTATTGGTACGAGTCTGAATTATTTTTATCTTTGTAATATTCCATATCACGGACATTTGTCATTTCTCGTATCAAGTCCTTATCATAGTGTCGGATGCTGCGTGCGGTGTGGTCGGTCATCGGGAAAAACGAGATAACCTCTCGTCTTACAATTTAATCATAAGACAAAATTGAAATATTCATGAAATGAGATGAATGAAAAGTGATGCAATAGTCTCTTTGTATCGAGTTAACTACTCAAATGATCGAGCAAAGCTTATGAATACTAAATGACTAGGTTTAGTAATAATAAATTACCATTTATTATTTAAAATGAGTGAAAGTTTACCGTGTGTCACATGCTAGTTTATGTTTTATATTTTAACTGTAACTGGTCACGATTATAGATCGAAAAGAAAGAAAAAAAAATCTAGCCGCGAAAAATCAGTAGGAAAATTTACGGGTTGTTATAATATGTAACTGGTTTTAATGGTTTCAAACATATAGAATATGACTAGTTTACTATTTTGTTACTTTTACGACAATATGTGAATTAAAGCTTGTGATTGAGTATATGTACATCATGAATCAACATAGTAACTATATATATAGCATGAAATAGTTAAGATTATGAATAATAAAGATGAGATGATGGTGGTGATTAGTTGCTTACAACTTTTGGCTTTCTATAAGAAAGGAGTAACTTAGTAAGAATAGGACTTTGATTGATCACTTAAGACTTTGGATTGAGCTAGCTTTCCACACCTTGGCACCCTTGCAAACTTGAAGAGTTGGTGATGAAGTACTAAGTGACTTGAGTGGATTTAAACTCAAGAAGATCACTTAAACTTGCTAGAGATTTGATGAAGTAGCTTGATCTTTGGAACTTCTTTGCATAAACACAGGTTTAAAGATCAAATGATGGAAGATGTGAATGCTTTAGTGTATGAACGACCCAAATCAGTTTGTGAAGGTGTTTAGGATGTATTTCACTTCCTATTTATAGGAGGGTAAGTTTGGTTAACCATATATTGGGTTAAATATTAACCATGGTTAAGTTAGGACACTTGTAATGATTTAAATGAACCATGGTTAGGATTAAGCCACATGAATGATGACTCCCCCCCTAGAGGTGGTCACAATTGATGAAAAGGCTTAGATGATAAGTCTTGGTCTTATCTTGAGTTTAGAGTAAGTTTTGGTTCCGTTAAATGCCAACCGTAAGTTGTTAAGCCATAAAACGTAAAACCGGGTATCGTAAAAATACGAAACTTACAGGAACGATGAGACTCATCATTATACTCCATCTAAAAATATAAAATGGGTGATAAGTCTCATTGGGTGCAAAAACGTTTCTTAAAGCTGGAAATACGGGTCAAAAACGAGTAATTCACAGTTTATCGGAAAAGAACGAAATTTCATGGAAACGACCGTGAATTTATTTAGAGTAGACTAAAATTAGTCTAGAAGTGATATGAGATGTTAAAATGTGGTTTTCGTCATCGTGGGATAACTTAGCATTATTCGTGAAGTTTAAAAGTTCTGATTTAAGCAAAATGTAGAGCGTACAAGGTTAATTTCTTTATGGTCAAAGGAGGAGGAAATATGTTTGACTTTTCCAAAAATGTAAAAGTGTCAAAACATGTTAGAAACACGATGCATGAATCGTTAAGTGCGGATGTAAGTAGAATTGTTTAAAAGCGTAAGTTTAGTTTAAACAAATGTGAGGTTTATTTGGTAACATAAAATAAATCTTAAAAATTCTCAAATTAATCATGAGTGATCTAAAATTTATCGATGTGAGGAAAATTATCGAGTTGATTTTAGTTATGCGGCGTGATGTTTAAGCGGTGTACGCACCAAAATGAAACTTTATAACGATGTTTTCTTAATAACTTTTGAAAATGATCGGCGATTGTCAAACTCTCGGTATTACTAAAATAATTTATCTTACGAGAATGTGAAATAAAAATTTTACGGGATGAATAGTGAAAGTGAATAGTAAAGTGAATAGTAACTTTTCAAAAATATGAAAAGTTACCCGTAAAATGAGCGTTGTTACAGTCTCACCACCTTAATGGGAATTCCGTCCCGGAATTCAATGTGTGTTACTAATGTTGAAGTGTTTAGGAAAATATGTTTATATGTGCCGAATTCTAATCTTTGTGTTCTCAAGTTTCTGGTCATAGAATGGGTTATGTACCATGTGGCTCAAGTTGATAACCTAAAGGGTTTTGTTAAAATCTTATTGAGTCCAATATACCTCAAGTTTGGCTTTTCCCAATTCTCAAAACGAATCATATCTTATTGTATCAAGGCTTTCAACAAAACCTTAATTTCTAACATGGAGTTTTTGTTAAATTTTAACACCTTACATCTATGTAACTTTTGTTTCTTGTAATAGTGTGCGGCATGGACCCTAATTTGTATTTGTATGGTTTCCTTAATTGCTTCGTGGGTGATCCCTAAACACCTTAGTTCAGCAAATGATTAACTAAAACTTTTATCGATTTAGTGCCTCAAATGGAATAGTTTTTGTTTGTCGTTAGGGTAACTGTTGTTAATCAAAGGTGTAAGATATTGTTGATGTGAAATGGTTTGTAATGATGTGATAACTGTCATTGTAGGGAAAGTCTTGTTAGTGACAAGTGATTATCCAAACTATTTCCAAATTTTATCATGTCTTAGGTGGTTTCGGGATGAGGGCTATATCGTATAGTGTTTATGTCTACTAGTGTTTAGAAGAAACGTGGTACTGTGAAGTTTTACATACTGACTTATAATGGAGTTCAGATAATGATGTGATATGTTGACGATTAGAAGAGTGTAGCGTACGCTTACCATTATTATTAGGTAGAGGTGTCAAGTTTGTTTTAAAGTCAAAAGTGAATTTTAAAGGAATATGGCGGAATGATATCCTTGAAACCTAATCAGGCTAGTACTTCTAAGAAATGACGAGAAGATATGATGACTATACCTAGATAGTAGTTTGGATTATTTCATGTATGAAAATTTCAAGAATGAAATTAGGTAAAATAAGATGTTAAGATTTTCTTTGAGTGGTAAGACACTATCGTGTCTCTAGATCTTTTAATGAATTACGGTGGTTTATCGAGTTTAAGTAGGAAATTAACTGAATATAACCCTTGTATAAGCGTTTCTCGGTGTTTGAAAAATTTAAGTCGCACATAGTTAATCGGACTATGTTCCACTATCCTAGGTTAAATATAGGTGATTAGGCTATATTTAGCGGGGTTCGATAAATCTTTCAAATACCTAAATTAGGTATACTTGTGATATGTCCATAGCTTTTGAGAATTGTCTACTAAGCAAAGGCGATATCAAACCATCCAGATTGCAAGTCCCGCCATAAAAGACTTGTAACATATGTTTTCATTCCATTGCTTAGAAGATAGTATGGGTAGATACGTGTGGAAAGGAAATTTTAAGTAATTCTAAAATAGTCCATACTTGGCTAGAATCACGAACTTTTAACAATGAAGGTTTGAGAGAATTTTGATGAATGTAGAAAGTTCTTGAACTTGACTTTGTAGATGATGAGTCATTTATCTTTTAGAAATCTCATTTCTTGTATTTCCATTAGGAAATTGATAGTGTGATGGGTTTCATGTAAAAAATATCATATAATGTTTATAAGATAATTTTAGAGACTTTGTATAACTTACAATGTCTCGTGAAGTAAATTAAACCATTGTGTAACTCACAATGTCTTGAGGAAAGATGGAGAGGTCATTGTGTAACCCACAATGTCTTGAGAAGTGATAGAGAGATCATTGTATAACTCACAATGTCTTGAGAAATGATGAAGAGACCATTGTGTAACACTCACAATGTCTTGAGAAATGATGGAGAGACCATTGTGTAACTCACAATGTCTTGAGAAATGATAGAGAGACCATTGTGTAACCCACAATGTCTTGAGAAATGATAGAGATCATTGTGTAACCCACAATGTCTTGAGAAATAAATGAGACCCTTTAGGATTTCACGATTGTCTCGAGAATGTAATAGAGACAATCATAGGATTCTGATTATACGAGAATGTAATAGAGAACAACAGAGGATTTACGTTGTGCGAGAATGTAATAGAGACCCTTTGTAGGATTGAGAAAAATGAATGAGACCATTGTATCTCACAATGTCTGGGAAGTAGGAAAGACCATTGTAGTCAGTTACAATGTCTTGGATAAAGTTTCGTAATCCTAAAATGCACGAGTAGATACATGATTGGGAGATTGGAAAAATATGATTGTGCCGTAATGCCTTAGAATAGTCATACGGAGATATGTTGAGCACTTTGTTTATGATTGAAATTATGTCAAGTGTATATATCAATATACTAGTATGTTTGTATAGCTTAAAGAGCCTAAAAGTCACATAATCTTCTGGAGGATGGAAGGCACGGAGAATAATAACTTATATTTATCGTTATTGTCCTTATTCTTCTTAAACTTTATTCTTTCCTCGTCGTCTTGAGTCTCCCAATTGCTTCTTCCATAGTCATTTCACTTAGGTCGAATATTGTTCTATAGATGCGACTATTTGCGATACCTATCGGGCATTACTGACATTTAATAGTTTACATACTAAGGTTTCATCTTCTATGGTGTGTCCTAGACTAGCGGCTTTGTTTACAAGAGTTGTAAGTTTTGTAGTGAAGGTGTTGGATATTCATTAAGTTCTAAAATGCTGAACTTATGTACTTTTAAGACTATTTTCATTTTGTTTGTAAATGCTAAGACATATTGCAGCCATGATCAAAATGATCATGTGACTGCAGCCTAGATTAGATGTGGCTAGAGCCACTTAGATATGACATTGACCATGCCTGTTGGTCGTTTATACAGTTATTGAAGGGACATTTACAAATGGCAGTTAAGGTTGTTAAAAGGCATAACTGCCTTATCCGTTGAAACATCGCAACCTTTGGTCATACCCCTTCATAACCTATATATAGGACATTGTAATTTCGTTTTATATTATCAATAACAGTTTTATTTCATGCTTTAAATTTCCCTCCATATTTTGCCTGCACAATTTCTATTTGCATACAACAAATCACAATAACACTTGCACATTTAACACCTCGAATTTCGTGATCTGTGATAATCAAACTGGTGTTACTTCATGGCACAACAATCATAACAATAGAAAAGCGAACTCTAATGGAGTCGTTTTAAAGATTATCATTCGATTTATATAAATATCGAGTTTACAAAATGAGGTCCCAAATGGTTCCATGTTTACAAAATACGTTAAATGGGTTTCGAATGATAATAAAATTTATAGCTTTCTTGAGTATCCGTGCTCCTCCGTACCGACCTCGTACAATATGGACTGAAATACATGCTTAAATTGTCAACACAAGGTTGAGTGAAATTCATAGAGTTTGTTTGATAGTTGAACACATTATGTTTGTAGTGTGAGTTATAAATTCACACCAATAGTTTGAAAACAAAACAGTTATTATTCACTAAGCATCATGCAATCAAGGCGTTAACTTGCTCCATAATTAATTGGTGAAACTGTTGATACGTGACCCAAGTAGGTAAAATTTTCCGTTTTCCCTAATGTGCTCAAATATAGTGCGTTTGTTTACCGGACTGGTCAAACAAGCGGGATTAAATCAATCCGATAGATCTATCATCACACCCCAATTTACTGTTTGCGGGAATGGAATTCTGAGGATTGGTTGTCATATCATCACAATCACAGTTATATTGAGCGACCTAAAGTGTCGTTTGAAAAGAACATCGTTTGATTTAATAAAACAATCGAGTTTACAAAGTATAGGTCCCAAAAGTTTATAAAGTTTGCGGAAATATAAATATATTACAAGTCAAACGATGGTTTTGAAAGAAAGTGCCAATGTACAATAATGTAAGTCGACGCGACTCGAAAGGGTTCATTAACCATGCCATGATGAGTATGCCTTAGTTAGCGAAAATACATTGCTAAAAGTGTCAACACAAGGTTGGTGAGTTCATAGGTTTATGTAAATGTTAATCGACTACCACAAGTATAATCGGGTATGACAATGATGTCACAAAAAAATGTTACGGTATGACAATCATGTCACATAAAATGTTACAATTGCTTAGCGCATGATACCGAAGCTCCGGTGATGTTAGCCCCCAGCAGTGTCTTGCCAAACAACTCTAATAATGTTTATGAATGAAATGCATCCGTATGACTAGTTGGGATTCACCAACCGGATGGAGGCGTCACCTCGATAGATCATCCACCACACACGCTTCTAGGAAATTAACTGGCTCATGCATATGAAATGGGGACATTTAACGGCAACGTGGTAACTTAAGCAATGCAAATGAATTTAACATACTTGGTATCGTAATAAAAATGTTGTGCAATGTATTCTCCCGTAGGTTTGAAATAAGTAAAACTTGAATAAATCGGGCTATGAAAACTCACTTGATAAGCGGTATGATGACAAGAGTGAGTACAACGAGGTATAGCGTGATACTTTAATCTGGACCTATTACGAATGATATGATATGTAATGAGTTATGATGTAATGATATGCATGCATTTCGTATGTTATTTATACCATTTGCGAGTTTTGAAAAATAATACTTATCGTCGAAAAATACTCTTTTGACGTCTTGACCATTCTTAAATCACTTTACAAGTATTTACGTCAAAATGTCATCCTACGATAGTTTCGTAATGATTTATTGTGAAATTATCACTTTTCGTCGTAAAATAATGTCGTCGGAATTTTTATGAAGGTGACAAAAATGGCTTCGAAAAGCTAGTCGTAAAATGGTGTACGTCGAACGTTAGAAAACGAACTCGACGGTTTTGGAAAGTTTGTATCAAAATCTAGAAGTTTTAGTACAGGAGTTTTCGTCATAGAGGTCTCGAGCATAAAGATAATAAAGGTTAAAGATGGTGATTTTTGTCCAAATGTTGTGTAAAAATGAGTTTCGGCAAAGTTTAAGCAACCGTAAATAATTTATTACAACTCCGCTATACAAACGGTTGGTCGTTTTGGAAAATATGATTGGTGATCTCGATTTTATTAGAAGACATCTCGTTATAAAAAGTTCCACATCATCGTTAAAAACAGCCTTCAACATGGTCGTTTTAGTTACCGTAACACTTGTCTCGTAAAAATAATATAGTTTCTCTAAAAAATATAGTTACGGCAATTTTATGAAAGCGTGCATATCTTAGTCGTTTCAAATCCGTTTTCTCATTATTATCGTCCTTAACCCGTATCAAAGTATACTAATATATTTTGATAAGTGAAATAATTTATCAAGCTTAGGACTCGTTTTGACTCGTACAAAACAAAAACACTTTGCTGAAATTTTCGGAAATTATATATTTAAATCGTCAAACTTGAAAAATTCATAACTTCTTCGTTATAACTCCGTTTAATCCGTTCAGCGACCACGCATTCGTTTTAAAGTATATTTTCTAAATATTTAGGCCAAAAATTCGTGCCTCTGTCGGATTTTCCAGAAAAACAAAAGCGAGATCAGACCACTTTTATAACTTGTCGAAAATAGTTTTCTCGTACTAAACCTATTCCAATCCTTCAAATCAACTCCAAAGCTATACTAATCCTACCATACACCTTCTTAGGGTGTCATGGGTTCCTAGACATCATCAAGACCAATATATAATAAGGAATAATTATAGGATGACCTTTTATATATAAAACTCTAAAAATCAATGTAAAAATGGTATAAATATACACAAGTCTTGCATGTTTGCTAGAAAAATGATGAAATAAATATGAAATGAAAATGAAAGATGTAAAATGAGAGTAATATGCTTACAAGCTACTATGATGAGGTGCAAAGAACAAAGGTTTAGCCTAAACACCCTAGGTTTTTATTTCAAAACCTTAATAAGAGTGTGATCTAGATTGTGTTAACTTGAGCTTGAGAAAAAATTTTATGATTTCCTTGTACACCCTTGAAGAACCGGTTTGGAGAGAAGCAAGACCAAGGGAGAAACTTTTCTAACTTTTTGAATTTTTTTGGTTGAATGAAATGAGTGAAATTTGCTTGGAGTATGAATATATACAATCAATGAAGAAAAATATTACCAACATTTAATACCCTTGTCTTGTAGTGTCGGGAAGCATTATCAAATATTTTTTTTTTCTTTATAATGTGTAATAAAATTGTTAATAAGTGTATGAAATTGTACATGTAATAATACTTGTAAGGTTTAATATATATTTGTGTATTTAAGGAAATTTTAGGTAAAAGAAATTTTTAATAGATCAAAGTAAAGTATATTGTAGTTATAAAAATTGTAAAAATACATTTCTTGAAAAATTTGAGTGATATAATAATTATCGTGTAGTTTTTAAGAAAAACGTCGTAATAATATAAATTTAACGATTTATATACAAAATAAATTTAAAACACTAGGTAAACTCAAATATAGTTTTTATGAACTAAATGTAAGTATAAAAATATGTCGGGATCATTTTAGAAATAGCGGTTAAATGTTCAAAATAATAACTCACGCGATAACGTTTATTTAATATAAAATTTACGTTTAAGGTGAAATGCAAAGTCATGAATGAACTAATATGATGCAAATGATGCTAATGAAATGTAGACTAAACTTAGTCCATATGAAATGTTCGTGATGATGATGATCATGAATTACGCCGCTAAACCATTAAGGTTCTGCAATTTGGAACACATGAAACCTAGTTTACGATAAATGTTGAAATTGTGAAGCATGAATTGTTTTGAGAAATGACCTGAAATTGCGAGTTGTCACACTATCCACAATATTCACGCTCACTTCACTCGTGATTAATGATTCATGATTTAGAGACTTAAGTTTGGCAAATGCGGTAACTTAGTGCAAGTAAAATAATCAGATAAGTATACAGTTTGAAAGCAATGTGTTCGGTTTAAAATAAAGCATGTATCTCCCCCCAAGGGTTTGTAAAACAATTAAGTAATAGAAAGTGGGGCTATGAACTCAACGTGAGTAAATAATATCAAATGTATAATGAGAATGATGAATATTCCGTGAGAACTTCTACGAGCAACCTAGAATAGGATGTTGCGACTTAGGTTTGGAATAATGTTTAGGAAAAAATAAACCATCCTATATATGTCTCTATGTTGATCATGATGTAGTCAATTATCATTTTATGTTTATAGTAAGATCTATAATATGTGAAAACGTGTTTAGTTTATAGATATCGTACTACCGTTCGGGTCATCATCATTCAGAGGTCATGTAGTAAGCGTTAGAGGCTAGGACACTTTAAATAAATAAATCCAACAACTCGTCGATCGTTTTACTCAAATGAAACCCCTCACATGAAGCTCCCTAGTATTGTAGCACTTAGTAGATAAAATATATGTTTTGTTTATATATCATAAGTGTCATATGGTTTGTAACATAAATTACAAATTTGTTTGGTTATGATTAAGAAATCATAATGGTTATCACAAATATCGTCATAATTTATGTCACAAGTGTTTAAAAAAAGTTTACAAGTTTCTAAATTGTAAAGTTGGTTATTACAAGTATAGTTTCATGGTTTATCGAGGAGTAGATCCAAATTGTATTGTATCGTTTAGGTTTGTCAAGGCTAAGGCCTTTGGTTTACGGTCTCGGCTTAGGAAACCTCGAGGCTTTAGCCATGGCCTTGCCATTGGCTTTGTTCTAGGCTACCATGGTCTTGAGACTCATCCTTGTCCTTGGCAGTGGCTGTGGTCTCGACTTAAGGCCATTGAGCCTCTAGGTTTTCTTTTAGTTGTGACAAAGTATAGTTATGAGACCATATAAAGGCGGGTTCTGTTTTGAAGATAATGGCTGTTTATGCATTTTCAAGGCCTGAGCTTCTTTCAAATCAAAGGAAGCGTCGATACTGGACAACTTTTAGTATTTTAACTTTTGATGATTCGGACGAGAAGTCCACTTTTACGACCGGACCATATGACAAAGCTATTCGGCGGTTTTGGTTTTGCTTTCTTCTTTTGACTATAACTTTTGACTCGTTTGTCCATTTCGGGTGATTCAAGTTGCTATGTTTAACTTTTTATCTTGTATACCATATTATGTAAGTTAAAAAGTCCATATGTAACTGGTTTTAATGGTTTCAAATGTATAGAATTTGACTAGTTTACTAGTTTGTTACTTTTACGACAATATGTGAATTAAAGCATGTGATTGAGTATATGTACATCATGAATCAATATAGTAACTATAGATATAGCATGAAATAGTTAATATTATGAATAATAAAGATGAGATGATGGTGGCGATTAGTTGCTTACAACTTTTGGCTTTCTACAAGAAAGGAGTAACTTAGTAAGGATAGGACTTCGATTGATCACTTAAGACTTTGGATTGAGCTAGCTTTCCACACCTTGGCACTCTTACAAACTTGAAGAGTTGGTGATGAAGTACTAAGTGACTTGAGTGGATTTAAACTTAAGAAGATCACTTAAACTTGCTAGAGATTTGATGAAGTAGCTTGATCTTTGGAACTTCTTTGCATAAACTTGGAGTTTAAAGATCAAATGATGGAAGATGTGAATGCTTTAGTGTATGAACGACCCAAATCAGTTTGTGAAGGTGTTTAGGATGTATTTCACTTCCTATTTATAGGAGGGTAAGTTTGGTTAACCATATATTGGGTTAAATATTAACCATGGTTAAGTTAGGACACTTGTAATGATCTTAATGAACCATGGTTAGGATTAAGCCACATGAATGATGACTCCCCCCCTAGAGGCGGTCATAATTGATGATAAGGCTTAGATGATAAGTCTTGGTCTTATCTTGAGTTTAGAGTAAGTTTTGGTTCCGTTAAATGCCAACCGTAAGTTGTTAAGCCATAAAACGTAAAACCGGGTATCGTAAAAATACGAAACTTACAGGAATGATGAGACTCATCATTATACTCCATATAAAAATATAAAATGGGTGATAAGTCTCATTGGGTGCAAAACGTTGCTTAAAATGGAAATCTGGGTCAAAAAGCAGCGTGGTCGCGGTTTATCGGAAAAACGCGAATTTTATGGAAACGACCGTGAATTTATTTAGAGTGACTAAAATTAGTCTAGAAGTGATATGAGATGTTAAAATGTGGTTTTAGTCATCGTGGGATAACTTGATTATTCGTGAAGTTTAAAAGTTAGATTTAAGCAAAAATGTAGAGCATACAAGGTTAATTTCTTTATGGTCAAAGGAGGAAGGAAATATGTTTGACTTTTCCAAAAATGTAAAGTGTCAAAACATATTAGAAACACGTCTCAGGGAATCGATAAATCGGATGTAAGTAGAATTGTTTAAAAGCGTAAGTTTAGTTTACGTGCGGTCTGAGGGTTTATTTGGTAACAAAAATAAATCTTAAAATTCTCAAATTAATCATGAGTGATCTAAAATTTATCGATGTGAGGAAAATTATCGAGTTGATTTTTGTTATCGCGTGATGTTTAAGCGGTGTCTGAGCCAAAATGAAACTTTATAACGATGTTTTCTTAATAACTTTTGCGAAATTGATCGTGATTGTCAAACTCTCGGGATATTACTAAAATAATTTATCTTACGAGAATGTTAAATAAAAATTTTCACGGGATGAATAGTGAAAGTGAATAGTAACTTTTCAAAAATATGAAAAGTAACTTGAGAAAAATCTTGGCGTTATTCTGACACATCTATTCCCTAGACAATTCACTGCACAACATATGGCATACAATCACAGATTCAATTATACCAATTGGCCAAGAAGCACTTATCTCTCAAGAGGATCTGTTGGCCATTCCAATAAATGGCATCAGAGCAAAAGCACTGGGAGAACCTTGCCAATAAGATTCCAAAGAGATTTCATAGCAAGAAAGATTCAAAAGGAAAGCAGTACCAGATTTGGGAGATTTATGAGACAACTGTCTCATAAATGCAAATCCATGCTCAAGAAGAAGATGATGGACATTGAAGCCTACAACAAGGCCTTGCCAAAACCACAGATACCCAATACTGAGAGGCATAAAAGATATATATGCTTTGGGTGTGGTGTGAGAGGACATATCTCTGCAAATTGTCCAAACAAAGAAGAGAACAAGCATGATGCAGAACCAAAGGAGAAGGAGAAGACAGAAAATTCAAATGTTCAGATTGACTACCTAGAGTACATAAATTTCTCTACAGATTTCATGGTGGAATCCACTGATGAAGAAGGATGGAATGATATCTGGTATATAAGCAATAGGTTGGACAAACATGTTTGTTCAAATCTAAACCTATTTGCTAAGATCAAGGAAAGATTTTATGTTGATAAAATGCATGAACAACATAAACTTATGTTTATCCATGGGGTAGGAGAAGTACAAATTCGAATTGGGAATGATATCCTCATCATTCCTGGTGTGCACTACACACCAGATGTTTCTCTGAACATCTTGTCTGCCAAACAACTAGAGTTGCAAGGATTGGAACTCACATTCAAGGGCAACAAGTGCAGACCCATACCCATGTTCAAACAAAATGAATAGAAGGCAAAACATGTATATGGAGAATTTCTACAAACTGCTTGCAGAAAGCTCCATGGAGAAAAAAGAGGAGGATCATGAGAACACCATATCAAAACAAGATGAATCCATCTATATCAAAGGTGTAAACTATCCTATTAACATTTCCTCTTTTAATGATCTTGTTTCATTTCTTGACTTAATTAAAATAGATGCACTTATAAGCCAAGAATGGGACAAATTTAGAGATGTTTTTGATAAAGCATACATATGGTTTTTTACTGTCTATCCGAATAGGGACATACGGGCCTATTCCACCCAAAATAAGAGAAAAGGAGATCCATGATGGATCTCTACAAACTGTAATGGACACTTGGGGATACCTCGGTGTAGTCTTCACACAAAATTTGATTCAATTCTGAAATATTTGGCCTAGAAAAGAACATGGCCATGAGATTAAAACATGCTACAACAAATATTTGGATGTCTTTAAGTCTTATTCTGACCTTTGCAAGGGCCTCGGGGCCCGAAGCAGAAGGACTTGTTTAGGGAGCATGGGAAAATGCATTGGAGGGATTCCAAAGAAGAGCCCAAGAACAAGCGGGAAGACACGAGTTGAAGCATTTTGGTGTGATGCTAGAAGATCTCAAAAGCAATACAGAATCAAGCAACAAGATTTATCAAGATGAAGGAGCGAGGAAGCTAGGACATATGGAGACTATGGCGGTGTGATTTCCAATCATCATTTAATGAAACCGAAAGGAAGATCGGGACTTATAGCATTTTATCCTTAGGAGGAGCGTTGGATATTCATTAAGTTCTAAAATTACGAACTTATGTACTTTTAAGACTATTTTCATTTTGTTTGTAAATGCTAAGACATATTGCGACCATGATCAAAATGATCATGTATTACTGACCTAGATTAGATGTGGCTAGAAACGACTTAGATATGACATTGACCATGCTGTTGGTTGTTTATCTGATTATTGAAGGACGATTAAAAATGGCGATTAAGGTTGTCAAAGGGCATAGCGCTTTATCCTTTAAACATCACACAACCTTTGGTCATACCCCCATAACCTATATATAGGACATTGTAATTTAGTTTTATATTATCAATAACAATTTTATTTCATGCTTTAAATTTCCCTCCATATTTTGCCTGCACAATTTCTATTTGCATACAACAAATCACAATAACACTGCACATCTATTCCCTAGACAATTCACTTCACAACATATGGCATACAATCACAGATTCAATGATACCAATTGGCCAAGAAGCACTTATCTCTCAAGAGGATTTTTTGGCCATTCCAATACCATAAACCTCGCTCAGAAGAAAGAATCATTTCATATTATTAAACCTATAACATTTAATCATTTTAGTGCTTATACCATAATCGTAGAATACACCTTCAACCAAGCATCCACTATGTTTTTTTACAGCATTAGATAATTTGAAACCCATATAATATACACGTTAAACCCATTCATAAATGGACTTTATATATTTTCAAATACCACGAAAACAACTCGGTATGGAGTACTAAGGCGAATCTATGAACTCCTTAATATAAATGATCAAGTGACCAACTGGAAAGGCTAGCCTACGACACCTACTAAGATGACTTAAAAGAAATTAGACACCATCAAAACTCTAAAATGTTGTTCATACGCTTGGATTGAGCTATTCACATATATAACAAAAAGTATTAGACAAGTAGCGAGTTGCTAATTTAAAACAACGAATTGCACAAGAACCCGATGTAATACAACTTGAAAACATCTTGATGTTCATAATGCTTGGACAATCATTTGTTCAAAAGCAAGCAAATTCAAGTTTAATCAATACAACCTATTCAAAATACATTAAGCCGCACTAAATAGGTACCGGTAACACTTAAAGTTTGTTACACGGAATAAGTAAATTATAAACTCCTTAAAATGAAAAAAGCATTGAGCCTTGATTCTCGTGAAAGATCGCCGGTAATGTCGAGATGCTTGGTTAAGAAAACCTAACAAGAAAAATGAATAAGTCGATTATATAACATAGAAATATAAGCAATATGTAACTCACTTAAACCACAAGTTACGCCTATACTAACATGATATCTAATTACTTTTATAAGATAATGAAGCTGGGCAGAGTACCTTAAAGGATTGATTGGTTGAAGTGAAGACGCCACTCATAATTAGTTGCCATCTTACCATCATCCATGCTTGGTAGTTCATTTGTCTCAGTCATTCTATTATATTTGTTGTCTTCCCGAAAGCTTGGTGCAAGCAGACACTTTCCTCCGTTTCTCTATCACGTTTCATGGCATCTCATTGTTATGACTTGCGGTATGTTGGTGAAGCAAGCACAATATATGCACAACATGCCATTTTAAAGGGCAAACAATAGCTTTTTGCTAAACGGTTCTGTGTTGCCTCGCTCTCTAAGCAAGATTGTTTGTGCAATTCGTTACATTGAATTAGAAGTGATCAACTCCTTAGGAATGTCATTCTCCTCGCTCTCTAAGCAGGATTGTTTGTGCAATTTGGTACACTGAATTAGAAGCAATCAACTTCTTAGGAATGTTGTTCTCCACCATTATTCCATATCAGCAAAACACTTAAGAATATATGTTGCCCTCTTCCTTTCGAAAGCATTTTTTGATAGACTATTCTTTAACCACTTGCTGTTGCTTTCGACCTCATGCCATAAGGTCATAGTGGCCTTTCGAATATAACATATTCAATTGAAATATTGAGGCTTTCCTCCACGAGATGGGTGTATGATAGACCTTCACCAACACTTTTCACCAAGCTCTCAGCTCAGTCCTTGGGAATATGCGGGAGTGAAACAACTATACATGTCAAGGTCACTATAGGTAAGATCCAATTGTTAACTAGCTCAACAAAGTGCAGAGGTTGAATATGATTCGTGTCAAATTGCTCTACTCCATTGAATCCGGTAGATTTCTTAAGAAGCTTTAAAAGACTGTTGTCTTGTTCCTTTTCAGCCTTTAAGACGAAGGAATTCATGGAATTTGAAATGCCCTAAGTGTTCTCTCAGCAAACTTCATCTCATCATTAATTTGTAAAACAAACCTGCTAAGGTCTTCGTTTATTTCGCCGGTTCTTGAGTCCATGAGTGGAGTAATCATTTTGCCTTTATTGACTTCCAACAATATATGCAATAGACAACAAGTTTTAGAGCGATTATCGGGATGAGTCATATCACTTTGCACAAAATGACTAATAATTTTTTAAATCCAATGCAAAGGCTCAAAGCGATAATTTTCAAATTACATATAGAGGACAGTTCTTCATCTACGACAGCTTAATGAAATGGGTAAATGACTTTGTTTCCACTCATGTAACTTTTGGGTCCAGTACTTCTCAATTTTGTGCACTGACTCACGTTTATAATATAAACCCGTGAAATGATTAGTATCCCATTTATGACCAATTTGAAACTCAAAACTGAAAAACATCTAAATAGAGGTGCAATGGTACCTACCATTCCTATCAAGCGTATTACGAAATGAGCGATGTAGACCACTTGTACACCGACTCTCGTTTATAATATAACTAAGTTGGATATAAATTTCCATGCATAAGTTCAAACATGCAGAGTGTTTGCATGAGTAAAACAACAACACAAATTATGCCAGAAGTAGTGGATAATGGATTACTAGCCATAACAAATTGAGGCCTACCAGTTTCTTCCATCACCCAAATATTGTCTTAGTTTCTCAACCTTGGACATTTGGGTTTGTTGTTGATTAGTTGAAGATGTTTTGTTTGTGGCTTGAGTTGATACTAGAATTCTAAAAGGTCCTTTGAGGTTGGAATTGTTACAGATGAAGAAATCATTATTATTAGTAACAAGGTAATCATAGCCAGATAGATGTAAGTGGCCGTAATATAATTAATAAAGGAGCTGTAATTATTATTCATATCAAAATAATCAATAACACCGGTATTTATCTGAATGACAATATTCACAATCAAGTGACAACAAGTATGGAAAAACCTATGACATTTGCAGGAAGAATCTTGTTGTTCATAGATGCCAAAGAAGGCATTAAGTTAACCATAATCTTGCACATGAAAGCCAGACACCCGAGCTTGGCTGTTTGGTCCATGTCACCTAGCATCTCACTAGTCAGGTCTATTAGTTTTATAGATATAAATTAGTAGTCGTGAGTTAGGATCGAACTCAAGACTACGAGATTGCACGCTTTACGTATGAGAATTAATGTTAATAATTAAATGTAAATGTTATATTTATTTATTAATTACATGAAATAATACAACGGACGTTAAGTTAATTAAGTGTAATGGACTAACGATCGTTAAATGTTAATTAGAAGGACTAGATTGCAAAATAGAGTTTGGGAAGGTTCCGGAATCCCTTGGGATAAGCCCAACCGATCGGCCAAGGGTATTCCCCAACCCAATCCATGCTCAACTTGTTCACCAAGTTATGTTGAGTATATATACAAGGCTTAGGGTCTTGGTTTTGCATCTCTTGTACTCATAAGCTAAAACCTAAAACTGTTTGTGTGTGTTTTTGCTCTAATTGATCGACCAACACCACCTTGGGTGTCGATCCACTTGTTTTCCAAAACAAAATTGTTTCGTGTGATTAAAACAAGCGTTAATTTAATTTGATTTAGTACGTGTGTACAAGAACGTTGTACTAACATACTTTTGTTGGTATCTTGGATTGAATTACAAAATCGGTAAGGGGTAATTCTTACAATCCTATAAACCCTAATTAGGGTTCATCACTTGCTAGTTTTGTGGAATTGATTCTTGTTCGGCTAGAATAAAAAGAATACATATACTTTATGTTTATTAATCGTTCTATCTCGCTTCGCATGTTTTCTTTGATGTATATGTGTTTTATATATGATTGTCATGTTATATAATTCCAACAGTGGCATCACGAGTCATTGGTTTAATGAGTAATGAATTACTAAACACGTAAAAAATGAATATTGTATGTTGTTTGATATGATTGTTCTATTGTTTTGGTTATGATTATGTAAACCCTTGCTTAAGGGTTAGGGCTTTTGTCCTATTTTTTTTTTAACTTTTTTTTAAGGATCGACCTAAAATTTTTATGGGTCGATTCCCAGGTACAGTGATTTATTTAAAATTTTTAGGGTTTATATATATTAATTGTTATGTTAACCATATTTAAACATAGAATTAATATATTTGTTACGTGATATATTCATGAATAAAGTGTTATGTGACATGGAATTGTATGCGATCTTGTGACTTAATTGAATAATTGTTATGTTATATCCATGATGATACATGCATGTTCGTCATGGATAGTTGTAATTTTTTTTAATTGTTAAGATATTTTATTACATGTTTGTTTTGATAAATCATGAATTGGGAAGACTCAATAATATATTAATGAATCAATTATGTGCAATTTGGTATATTTTAATTAAACACACAATCGATTAAATCGATGTATGTAAGCTCACTTTTAATTGTGCGGTGAAAGCCCTAGTTAATATATCGTTAATTAACCTAGACATTGATTATTAATAGGTTTTATCAAATAATTTGCATGTTGCTACTTGTTTACATGTATTAATGGTTAGTTATGTACGCATTGTTTTAGTTATTTATTTTTTATTGTTTACTTGTTTGTTTATTATGTGTGAAGTTTAAGCAAAGGGTAATTTTGAATTGAAAAATAAATTGGACTAAACAATGGTGAAATTGATTTGTTTTAGAAGAGTTAAATTTTCAATAAGTTTAATTGATTGATGATTTTGGTACAAATAGTGAGCGGCTCACTGATTTTGACGGACTAAAGAGGGGTACATGGAGGGCGCATTAAATTGTGACCAGAAAGAAGGAGTCATAACCAGTGACCAAATTCTCCGCTTATTTGCGAGTTAAATTGGAGTTACCAAGTAGCTATAAGTACAAAATCATCTTAAAGCAATTAGCTTTAATTTCATCGCCACTTTTGTGGTAATTATCAAAACACTAAGTCTTTAGAGTTATGCAAAAGTATGATATAATGGACGATAATTAAAGGTAAATTCCTTAATTAAGCAAAACCAATAAGTCAATCAAAACTTTGATAATTTGATCTTTATGAATTGGTTAATAAAAAGTTTTTTTATTAAAATTTATGCTACAAGATGAATGCATGACATCTTTGTACATATTTGATTTGACACCATAAATTAAAACTAGTACCCTTTATATAATTAAGTTAGTGTCATCTAGTTAAAGGAACACTTGAAGTTGCAATTTATGTCATGTGGGAACTTGGCGAGATTGTGATGGAAAGGTAAATCTTTAAGTAAAGTCAGACCTTACATGAATATATTTGCAGTTCTTTAAGTTAGACCACTGATGTAATGAATCTATGACATTTTGGATCTTAGTTTTCGAGAAAATTATATGGTTATATGTTTATATTACCTTGGGTATATTTTATTTTCATGAAAAATTGTATTATCGAAAAATACTAATACTTGTACTTTTCTATAGAAATGACTCAAAACAACGATAACACTATCCTCTGCACTAAGTTCTGCGTTCAAAAATTTTTGATCGAGAAAAGTTGGTGACTCTTAAATTTCAATGATTGGCACCGCTCTTTGAGAATTGTGCATGAGAGTTCGGATCGTTTGGATTATCTGTGCCGCCTTGCTTACGATGAACCGCTGGTGACGCCTCGGCGGTGAAAATTGCGTGGAAAGCCGAGCTCTAAGCGTCATGATGTGGCTTGCACGATGTTGGGAATGATGGAATACGCTCTCAAAGCGGTTTGAAATTACTTCCATACAACATGTAATGAACTGAGAACCATGTTTGAAAACATGCAATTTGTGAAAATTTATGATTTGATCGATCCTTCACGCATTGCCGAGGAGAGGGTAAACACGTAAGTTCTCATGTGTTGGAGATGAAAGGATACATGAACCAATTACAAGCACTTGCAAAGTTTATGAAGATGACATTCTTTGTGACTTGATCAACAGATCCATAACAAAGTTTCAATGGTTTGTTGGAACTTCATATCGCGGCTGCGTGGGGAAGGCGATTCTTGACCTCTGGCATTGCTAATTGATTATGAAAAAGGGTTACCTCAAAAGGCTCTCACAGTACTTGCTATCTGGTGGAAGGATTAACAAGCCAAAAGCGTCAGCGTCGCGAACAACAAGAAGGGTAAGGGCAAGGAAGGTTGACAAGGTAAACAAGGTATGGCTATCAGCAGAACCAAAGAAGAACCATACTCGAAGGAAGGAAAATCCTAAAAGGATCAAGCATGCCACCACTACAAAGTGGTTGGGCATTGGAGAAAGCTGTACTCTCTATCTTGATGAATTGGAAAAATAAGTTGAAGTATATTTGGGTCCTCGGGCTCAGGTCCTTGAGTAACTTATTTGTAATTGAATTATTACTCTAAATCCTAAAATTCTTGGGTATATGATCTTGGATGTGGTATTCGCATTTGTAATACTTGCATGGGTTTAGAGTGTAGAGAAAGCTGACTATGGGGCAATATCGCATGTGGGCAATGGGGCTTTTCTGCGGTTTGTTGAAGCTAGAGAGGTGTTTAGTTTAGTATTGCCTTGGACTTAATCTTGTTATTAAACAATTGTTATTAGAAATTTAATAACCTTTAAAGCCTATCTTGTCAAGAATGGCGATTAGCGTGTGAACTAAAAAAAAACTCTTTTAAACATTAAAGTTGACATTTTGTCTTTCTGCAAGTATTATGATCATTTTACCTTGAAAATATTTCAAAAAATTTGAATAAAAATTTGAAATTTCAAAAAAAAGTATTTGAAAAAAAATTCAAAAAATTTTGGAAAAAATTTGAAAAAAGTATTTAGAAAAAAAATTTAGAAAGGTAAAATGGTCATAATATGGTCATAATAATAAAGAAAGACAAAAATGTCAACTATCTAAAGTTATTTTTCAATTATTCTAACTCGTCTTATGATGAAAAATAATGCTTTAAATTATTAACTACTATTATTATCACACCTTCTATAATTAGGCGTTGTTTCCTTTTCGATTATTATGATGGTTTTACTCATACTATTTCCGTAATGGAATTTATGTTTCTTGAATGGTGTATTTTATTTTAATGCAATTCTTGTGAATGGTGTGTTTAAAATTGATGTGATTGAAATGAATCTAACAACTATAATAATTCGATGTTTAGCATCAATAAGAAAATGAAGTTGGACTTGAATTCTTCTATCTTTGGCATTGTAGACTTGCTCGTATAGGCGAGACTAGCACACAAAAGCTTCTAGCGATGAAGAGCTTTTGCAAAATATCAATGATGAATCATTTGATAAATGTGAGTCATGCATATCGGGAAGATGGCGAAGAAACCTTTCATAGCAATATGGAAAGGCGTCGATCTACTTGGTCTTATTTATCTTTGATGTGTGTGGACCACTTGGACATGTGTCGAAAGAGAGGTGCTAGCTATTCTTAACCTTCTTGATGATTTCGGCCGTTATGGTTATGTTTATTTACTTAAGCATAAACATGAGGTGTTTGAAACATTCAAGGTTTTCAAAGCGAGAAGTAGAGCTGCAATTGGGAAAGAAGATTAAAGCTCTTGATCCGATAGGGCGGTGAGTATCTAAGCGAGAGTTTAAAAGATTACTTAGCTAAGAATGGAATTGTCTACAATCTCACATCTCCATATACTCCACAACAAAATGGTGTTTACGAGAGAACAAATGGTACATTGTTAGACATGGTGCGATCAATGTTTAATCGTACTACTCTACCTTTATCCTTTTGGGATTATGCTTTAGAATCGATTATTGGCATTCTAAATATGGTTCTGAAGGTTGATAAGACACCATATGAAATATGGCATGGTAAAACTCCTAACTTGTCTTATTTAAGGTGCGGGGTTGCGAGGCGTATGTTAGGCGTGACTCGGCAAATAAACTCCAACAAAGATTTGTAAAGTGTATTTTGTAGGATACCTAAAGAAACTATGGTTACTACTTTTACTATCAGCGAAAATAAAGTAGTTGTTGCTAGGTATGGAGATTTTCTTGAAAAGGATCTCGTATCTCAAGAATTGATGGGATAGTTTATGATCACGGAAGATGATCATGAAGATACATTACCTTAAAAAACACTAACGTGCTTAGGTGAGACACGATGAGTCTGGGTCCTCCACGAAGTTGAAGTGATTCCGTTAAGTAGATCTTGTAAGGACTACGCGCGTGCTGAGCGTCTATGTCTTAGCGTGAAGTTGAGGAAACTATATTAGGAGATCTTGGAGAGCCTACTAATTATAGAGGTGCCATGGAAAGTCACGAAAAGGACAAAT
Organism: Chrysanthemum lavandulifolium; assembly: GCA_022545495.1. Lineage (NCBI taxonomy): Eukaryota > Viridiplantae > Streptophyta > Magnoliopsida > Asterales > Asteraceae > Chrysanthemum > Chrysanthemum lavandulifolium. The sequence continues at coordinate 60,379,552 of CM040246.1, forward strand.
GTGGCTGTAATGAATGAAATGCAATCCATGAGAGATAATGAAGTATGGGAAGAGGTTGACTTACCTCCAAATGCTACGGTGGTTGGAAGTAAGTGGCTCTATAAAATAAAGATTGACATGGATGGCAATGTACACATCTATAAAGCTAAATCTAGTTGCGCAGGTTTACTCAAACTTTTGGCATAGATTACGAGGAGACCTTTTCTCTACATGTGAGACATTAGAGCTATTAGAATTCTCATAGCTATAGCATATTATGACTATGAGATATGGCGGATGGATGTCAAAAGCGCCTTCAGATGGTCGCTTAGATGAAGACATCTATATGAAACAACTTTGAGGGGTTCGTGAATCCACAATTTCAAACAGTGTATGCAAACTTCAAAGGTCCTTTATGGATTGAAGCAAGCATCGAGGCAATGGAATAAGAGATTTGATGAAGAAATCAAAAGGTATGGATTTATTCAAAATCTTGATGAGCCATGTGTGTGTCATGAAAGTTAGTAGGAGTGATGTAATTTTCCTTATCCTTTATGTCGACGACATATTAATTATGGAAAAGACATTCCAAGTTTGCAAAATGTTAAGGCATATCTTGGACAATGTTTTCCCATGAAGGATTTAGGAGAAGCTGCATACATTAAGGTCGAATCTACGAGATAGGTGAAAGTGGTTAATTGGTTTAAGTCAAGCGCTTACATTGATAAAATATTGAAGAGATTCAATATACAAAATTCCAAGAAAAGGATATTTGCCGATGGAGAGTAAAGCATGGCTTATGTAGCGATATGTGCTTCGCTTTTTGAAGTGTACGCATCGTAAAAGTTCCTTATGCTTCGACGGTGGGATCTAATATGTATCTTGTGAGATGCGCAAGGCCGGATGTGGCGTTCGCTCAAAACATGACGGTCGATATCAACGAGAATCGGTGAACTTCACTTTGAATTGTTGTTAAACATATTTTGAGTATCTTAAATCGAAAGATATGTTTTAGTGTGTGGTGAAAATCGGACCGCGAGCTTGAGTGTTCTGAGGTTTACGTGATGCGTCTGGCGGTGTGATAAAGATGATCTGAAGTCTCGGACGGTTTATGTCTTTGTCATCAATAGAGGAGCGGTTGGTGGAAGAGAAAAAAGCGAAACGGCTGCGATGCTCTGTGAGGCGAATACATAGTTGCTTGAAGCATTGATGGAAATTTGTTTGGTTAGGAAATTCATTTCGGGGCTTGGTGTTATGCCTTGATTAGATCGCCTATTGATATGTATTGTGACAATTACGCTACAATCTTGTTTGTCGATAAACACAGAGTCATGAAGGGCACCAGACATTTTCTACGGAAATATCACTATGTTAGGGAACAAGTCCGTGAAGGTGAAATTAATCTATTGAAAGTTCACACATATGACAACTTAGCTGATCCTTTCACTAATGCTTTACCTAGAGAAAAGCTTATTGGACTTCGTTTGGCTAATAGTTTCATGCATAAATGTGATTAGTATTTGGATAAAGGATATTGTAAACATTTATTATTTTGATGAAATAAAATTTTGATTATGTTTATTTTCATTTATAATATTGTTGTTGATGTTGCCAAACCTAAGGTGTGCATTCGATATGGTGTGTCGATGTACAAGATAGATTTGTATTGGGTCGAAAGGATATTGATATCCTTGTTGATGTTGCCATAAGGCGGATCTCCTTAGGAATAGGATAGGATAATGTAGTGTTGGGTAGTAGTTCCTCCTTTGTAATGGAACTGGTATCTAGTGTCTGGGATAAAGGTAGGCGGCGTTGTGATAGGTTTGGTTCTACCGTGGAAGAACTTAGATATCTAGCCTTGTCTGGGATAAAAGTAGGCGATGTTGTGAAGGCTTCTCCTTGCCTAAGGATTTGGTGTTGTGTAGTGATTACGAACTCTCAGTAGGTGACTCGGGGAGTAGAGTAGGAAAGGAAGGTGTCTTTGTAGCGAACCTATAAATACTCACGTTGTGGTTTGTGCTTACACTCTTTATCTTAGCTTTTATTTATCTATGCGGCGTACATCAATATCCAACACACACGTTTAAATAGATTGACATAGAGTCTATGTGAAAGTATTCAACACACCGCGAGTTTTCCACATGAGAGATGTGGTAGAATATACTTGAAGGTATATTGATGATAATGCATACAATTTCGGATGATATTGATGAATTGAATATAGGACTTATCGATTCACATAATTTACTTTATGGATATTGTTATAAGTAAATTGTGATAGTTTTCTCGAGACTTGAGATACCGGATAAGTGTCATAAATGTAGTTCATTTCCGTGTTGGTAACTTAACACTATCGTGGCTGGTAGTCGTAAGGGTTGTTTCAGAGTGTTAGAAAATTTGTGGGTTAGTCTCGTGAGTCGAGATAGAATTTATTCACTTGAGCTTAATTGGGTTTAATCTTCTTGGGCCCATGTAGGGTTGACAAGATGTTTGTGTGGTCGCACCAAAATCTCAGTTGAATATGTTAGGAAGATTTGGTAATCTTGGTGAATCAGCTTAAAATAAGAAACAAAATAGTTGAATAAAGAATGACTTAATTCCATATCTTTATTTAACATGGTATTAAAACAAAAGGATAATAATAATGAGAAATCATTAAAAGGTTTTTCGAGGCCTTGCTCGAGTTGTCTAGAGGCATCGAAGTGTTGCTGAGCCAGCAGATGTGATCCTCTCTGATAAGATATATCAAAGTGGGGCTGTTAATTTATGGATATAAATTAGTAGTAGTGAGTTATGATCGGGAACTCGAGACCACGGGATTGCCGCTTCAGCATGAAATTAAAGTTAATAAGTAAATGTAAGCGTTTATTTATTTATTAATTACGAAATAATATAACGACGTTAAGTTAATTAAGTGTAATGGACTAACGATCGTTAAATGTTAATTGGAATGACTAGATTGCAAAATAGAGTTTGGGAAGGTTAGGAATCCCGTGGGACAAGCCCGACCGATCGGTAAGGTATTCCCAACCCAATCCATACTCGACTTATTCGCGAGTTATGTTGAGTATATATCAGCTTAGGGTCGGGTTTGCATCTCTTGTCTTCGTAGCTAAAATCTAAAATTGTTTGTGTGTGTTTTGCTCTAATCGATCGACCAACACCACGCGGGTGTCGATCCTTGTTTTCAAAAACAAATTGTTTCGTGTGATTAAAACTGGCATTACTTTAATTTGATTTAAATGCGTGTATACGAGCGTGGTACTAACATCTTTTGTTGGTATCTTGGTTGAATTACAAAATCGGTGAGGGTAATTAACATAATCCTATAATACCTAATTAGGGTTCATCCTTTCTAGTTTGTGGGCGATTATTGTTCGGCTAGAATAAAAAGAATCATCTGCTTTATGTTCGTTAATTAATTATTTATTAATCGTTCTTATATCGCTTAGCGTGTTTTCTTTGATGTATATATGTGTTTTATATGATTGTCGTATTATATAATTAATGAGGGGTCGCGAGCAATTTCATTGTGACATTATCACAATAATAGATGCAGCATTGAGGTGAGAGAAAGGTGCTGAGAACCAAAATTTTTTATTTCGTATACCATGCAACAAATCCGCAGCCATGGCAAGAGTGCACACTAATGATACTATTGCAATGTAGATCCCAATCCACACCATAGGTTGACTTTCCAAATTACCGTTCTCCGTGTTATGGTATTCATAATAACAATATTTCCTTAAATTTAACACATTGTTTGTAGATAGGGTTATGTTTGGAGTGAAAGAGGATATGGAAGTATGAAGGAAGCTGTCAACTAATTCACTCGCAATCTTGATACATATATTATCGTATGTAGTCATTTTGTTTGTATTAGACATGTAATGTACGTGTAAGCTAATTGCTTATAAGCATCCTGTTTATAACAATTCACAGTTCGTTTGTACCAGAAATTTCAAAGTAGTTGCATATAAATTTCCCTTCTCCAATTGAATGGCCATGGACTTATTAGATGCATGGGAGACTTTGACTTTGAAGTAAAAGTTAAGCTTTTTAAAATAAAAAGATTTTGAAAAAACAAATAATATAAAATAGAGAAGAGTTATTTTGAATCACAGAAATTTTAACATAAAGGGCTAAATACCATGATAAAACAAAAGAAATCGATTTAAGCGGGTAATCGTTAAGTGAAAATATTTACTGGTCATGAGAAGCGTTAAATTATCTTTACATGTGGACGGATGACTTTGATATTTGAAAAGAAAAAAATTCGTTTTTTTCACGTTTTTTCGTCTTTTTTTACGTTACTTGAAATTTGCATGAAAAAAATCATATATGATTAAACACTAATTTGAATATCACATGTGATATTAGTGTTAAATCATATATGATATGTGATATCACATGTGATATGATATGTATATCATATGTGATATTACACTAATATCACATGTGATATTACATATCATATATGATATAACACTAATATCATATATGATATAACACTAATATCACATGTGATATTCAAATTAGTGTTTAATCATATATGATTTTTTAATGCAAATTTCAGTAACGTAAAAAAATGAAAAAACTTAAAAAAAAACGTGAAAAATACGAAACTTTTTTTTTGTCGAAAGTATATTAAAGTGTCTATCTATAGAAAGATAATTAAATGCTCGTCGCAATGATATTTTTTTTTCCGCTTAACGATTAACGGTTTTAAAGTTATTATTATTTGAAAAAAGAGGATGAAAGTGGGTTTTTTAAATTGTTGTGATTAATCTCATCCATTAGATCAAATAAAAATGAATGGTGAAGATTGATCCCGTAAATGATCTTTTGTCCTCAAATGATCTTGTATCTATAAAATAATATGAAAGATTATCATAAATGAGGGAAACCTTATGCAACTTAACATCTCCTGTAAAAAGAAACTATACATTTCTCTAGAAATACAATTAACGTCATAACCTTTTTAAATTACATTAGATTTGAGTAATTTATACTTTTTACTATTTTGTCAAATAACTATTCCGTGAAATCAATTTTATCTAAACTACAAATATACGCGTGACAACAATTTTTTATCCAAGATGAAAGACATTTTTATGGGATGAACTTTGTTTTAAAAAAATGTTATTTTGCTCTACATTGTAGATATAAAGATAGAGTTTTGATAGAAAATGCCTAAGGCACACATTATTTTTTGTTATAGTTGGTATTATTTATGGCAGAATTTAAATTTTAAAGTACAAAATTCCATAAAAAATACTAGTTAATGACAAAAACTTTCAAACCTATAAAATTTGATAGCAAGGGCTTATCGTACATCGAAACAAGTGAAGGCATCAAGTTAGCCATCATCCCGCACATGAAGGCCATGCTTCCTAGTTTGGTTGGTCAAGTGCACCCGGCGTCGCACTTTTTAGATCTAGAAGTATTTCTTTGTGACGGCTAAAACTTGTATTATACTAAACTTCATGATGATCCCTCAACCTATAACATTAATATGCAAATGCGATCACTCTGCATGAACTTGTTTAACACAAGTTCTTACTGGCATATACAGGTAGTATGCCAAATAACAACTTCAACGAAAGAATGTTATCCATCGTTATATCAATCTGAATTTGGAGATTTTGCATAAGAAAAAACGAAAATGAAAATTAAAGGCTTATCAAATTAATTAAAAGATTTCTGCAATCGGACTTCTAGGTACATAAGGTAATAAGTTGGTTCTTTTTAATGGTAAATACACAACTCTATTAATTAATAACATAACATACAACACTAAAGCGTTTCTATTCATACATTACAATTTGAGAACCAAAAAGCTCTATGCAGATATTTGTTTAGAAACTATTGCGACCACAAAAATTTCATTGAAATATTCTTTTGCACCGCAATCCAAAATTGAAATTTTGCATAATATGACAAAAATTGAAAGATTATTGGAGCCTATCAGCTTTTTAGACTTAGTCCAACCCAAGTGTTACGTGTATCGAAGAAACTAGACCAGTAACATATTTGGACCACTAGAGTCAAGTCGTTTAATTCAAGAGTGCAAGTTGTTCTATTAATCACCACGAGTGTTTCAAAATATTCAAGTGTTGTGGTTAACACTTATTGTTTAGTCAAGACGTTGGATTTCAAGTGTTACGTTAACACTTATTGTTTCAATGGTCCATGTGTAATTTCTGAGTCTCAAACGTATAATCTCCAATGAGGGTCTTGTTGATCTCATTATCAATATAAGCACAACCCCCACATGAATAAGCACATGAGAATCTTTTTTATGATTTAAGTAAAGATTTTCACCAAGTCGCAAACTCCAACTTTGCTTGAGAACCTAAAATAATTAAGGGCATATTGACATTAACTTTGTACTATGAGACTGGCAAAAAAAAAAAAAAAAAATGTGAGGCCTGCAAATCTTTGACCTGGAAACCCTCTACCGAGGTGCCGGGAATGCTAGTCTTTGTGAGAGGTCTGTTTTGGGCTTTATCCGAAAGCTTTGTCATGATGGCCTTGGTTTTGGGCCCATTATATACATACCTTATGAGAACCAACATTTTCCTTTGATCCAATTTTTGATCTAAAAGCTAAAACATCTGAACGTACTACACTTAAGCTTGGTAAAGAAAACCATTGCATTGCATGATTCATATATTATGACAGAATATACCATCCATAATTTTATAAATGAGATTACCATTGATGGCATGGTTAATGACTTGATTATTTGAAAGATAGTTCTTGTAACGAGATTTCTGTTGTAGTAATTAACTTAAGCATATTTATTTGTAGTTCTATTAGCACAATCAGCTTTTATTACTTCTAAAAACGGATTACAATAAGATGGCAGGCAAACGGGCAACAAGCTGTGCCGCAACCCCCTTTTGAATAGCAAAACCAATTCTACTAAAAATGAAATTTTGTGACTTAGGGGTCGCAAAATTACTTTGCACAACCCGTTGAACCCTAGTCAAAAACTCCACAGCTGCCGAAGCTAGGAACCCAAATGTATCAAAAGCAAAAGGGGTAAATACGTGTTGATTCTCTAAACAAGCTTTCTCGTGTTTAGCAACTTTGCTCGATTCCGCTTTCAACGCCGCTTGTCCCGCAACAAACCCATTGTCCCTTAGCCCAACAAGAGGGGACACTCCAGTAAGATCCACACAAGCATGTTTCCCCCCGGCCCATCCAAACACAAGTATATCAGCTGGCCGTAAAGTAGACCTCCCTTCAAGCGGATCTGTCAGAAAGTTCACGGGGGCCTCTTTTTTAGAAGAAATTCCTGCTCGTTTAAGAACATCATACAGAACATCCCTAACCAAATCATGCCTGTATTTGAAACCCGGTAACTCCTTGCAATGGACCGCATGCTCGCCAAAGGAATCTATTATAGTGATCATAAAAATATAACTGGTACTACGTTATGGGTTATCTGTGACAATCTATACTACTTTATAATGGATTTAGGACTTTCTATAAGAGGAAGTCTTAAAAAAATAAGCCTACACACTTACTATAAAAACACATAATTAAAAGTTGATTAATTGTCTTAAATTGTTTGAACTTGTAACATCAACCCATTTCAAAAACATGTAACAACCCACTTTATATTGGGTATTTATGTCTAACTTTAGACTTTAAGTTGCAAACGTATTTATGATTTTAAAGTCAAAGTACTAACTTTCTTTTTAATAAGTACATTAATGTTCAAAAAAGGTCTACCAAAAGTTCAATAATATTATGCATTGATACGGAAACACTTGATAGAAAAATATGTTTGATGTTTGGTTGAATTGGACATGACTTGACCCGACCCGACTCGTTAACTATTTGAGTTGTCGAATTTTTGCTAAAGATGGAACCACTTTGGATTTACGGCTGAAATACTACGCCATCGTCAAAAATTACTTTGAAAAAGACCATCGCCGAAAAATATATAATCACACGGGTACCCGCCGCTGCAACGTGCGGGTACCCGGCTAGTTATACAAAAATAGTGAGGGCTTAAGTGTAACACATCTATGAGATTTTTAGGTAACAATATTGTGATGAGGAGATCACGGAAAAGTGATAGATAATGAGTGATCTTGTATATAATAAGATACGTACAGTTATATATTCAAGATTTACTTCTGTATGTCACAAAAAAAACACCCATATAAAAAAGAAAAGTCCCTATCTATCTACTCATCTATCATAGTGAAACCAACAACAATTACATCATTTTAACAAGAAAAACATCAAATCTTCTCTAGTTGTATCATATCTTTCACTATTTAGTGTTTTCCCTTGATTTCATCACAACATCACTTATGTTAGGTTCACGTTGATACATGCGTAATCTACATTAAATTGTTAGGTGTTTTTATTTACTAACAAATTAGTTATAGAATCAAGAATGGTTTGATTTAATTCATCATCAAAATGCATTCCACTATGCATATATTAGTTCCACTACTAAAATTTTGAAAAAATAATAATCAAAATGACGTATTTTTTAGTGATTTTTTATGGTTTCGCATGTATGCTTAGATATGAGACAACCCCATATTCACTTTTCCCTAATATATATATATATATATATAGAGGATAAATATCAAATAAAAAGACAAATATCCGTAAAAAGATAAAAAGATTTTTTTTTTTCAAAAAAAGTTCTGGAAAAATTCCAAAAAAATTTCACAAGATCGGGTATGATGGTGCATGAAAAAGTTGTGAAAAACTTTTTTCTAAAAGTGGATATTTTTTCCAAAAAAAAAATTATAAAAAAATACGTTTGGGCATTAAATCCTTTTTTTGTGCATCAAAAATTGGTTTTTGCACCCAACTTCTTTTGACTTTTTCATCAAAATAACATTGCGCATATAACTAAAAAAAGTTAAAAATTTGTGCATCAAAATTTTTTTGCGCATCAAAATTTGTTTTTTGTGCATTAAAAAAACGTATCAAAACTCAAAATTATGAAAAATGTTTTCACAAAAGTTTTATGCACCAACATACCCGATCTTGTGGAATTGTTTCGGAATTTTGGGAGAATTTAAAAAAAACAAATCTTTTTATTCTTTTTACGGATATTCGTCTTTTTATTTTAACTTTACCCTATATATATATAATATATATATATATAATATATATTATATATATATATATATATATATTATATATATATATAATATATATAGTGTATCTTTATTTTGAGAACCTTATTAAGTGCGCGAACTACGGAACTCCCATTGACCAATCATAATTTAGTAAACAATTTTCATTTAAACTAATATAATTAATTTGTAGGGCATTGGTGGTAACATTCATACACTTTTAACTCGATAATTCAAAATTTTCCTATAATCATGAAAAATATCGGTTTCTTATGTTTCAAGTTGGTTTCCAGATTATTTCTCTTCCATTCTCAAAACCCCAGCCACCGGCCTCCATTCTCCATTATCGCTCCATCACCACCATCATTAATAGCCTTCGTCTTCATCACCATTAAACCTTTTTACCTTCGATCTGTTGCACCTGCTTTGTGTCTTTGACTAGAGTTTATTATATTGTTCAAGGTATGCGTGGATCTATTTTTGAAAATGGTTTGTCAATTATGTATGTTTACAGATGTCATGGTAATAGAAAACGCATTTTAATATGAATGACTGTCACTCTTTTAGCATATCATATTTTCTTTTGAAATAACCAAAGCAGGTCATCATTGGGTTATATGTTAAACTATGATGAAGATACAGGTACTGATGTTATTTTAAACATTAGGTTGAGTTACACTGATTAATATTGAAATTATGGGTAAAGAGAAAACTGCACCAATTAATCAATTTATCATGTTTTTAACTCATCCATCAATAGGTTATTTATTTATCCAAGTTATTCGTTTTGTTTTACTCTTGCGAACAATTATGTTTGATCTTGTTCACCTCGCATGTGCCTCAATGTTGTATTCGTATCGAAGTTAGAGAATTTTTTCTTTAGTATGCATATGCGGCTTTGGTAGTATTATGATTTCATAGTTTATAATATATTAGTCGTCTTATCGAAAGTCGATCAGTAAGTAATTGAAAACATATTGCTACATGAAATAGACCAGCCATTTCCTCCACTTCCAATAAAATATGATATGGTGTACACGAAACCTTTCAATATGTGAGGTATCTAAATGGTTTATTTCCATCTGCTGTATATGGGTAGCTATTCGGTTTATTTCGATCTTCTTCAATATGTGATATAAAATAAATATGATCTTTGTTCAATATGTGAGGTTAATATGATCTTGTTCAATTTCGATCTTGTTCAATACATGTTCCATATGTGATATAAAATAAATAACAATTCGGTTTATTTTGATCTCGTACATTTATGTCAATAACAGGTTTGTGGAAATCGATAGTTCAGCCAAGTCAGGCCTAGAGGAAACTACTGGTGGTTCTTGTCCAAGTCAACATATTGGAGTGGTATGCCACTTTATTATACTTTTCTAAATACTTTATCAGACAAATATGTAGTTTCTTTAAAATATGGATAACTTATGAGCTCCTAATCACACATACCTGGCGTTCATATGTTCATCCCTACAAGATATTATATCATTCTTATGTTATTTACTGTACAACCATTATCTTAATTTTATGCTTGAATCAACTGATGCTATTAGCTTTTTGTACATGATCTACTTATTTAGGTTGATATACTTATTTAAGTTGGTGTTGTTTATTTTATTTAGTGTATTATGGGTCAAAAATCATGATACAATAAATAATTAAGGAATGGTCAAGTCAAACTAGTAAATTTTGAAATAAATCACATGCCAAATTTACATTCTTGAATGGGTTTTGAAAAGATACATATATGTTTACGTATAAAACATATATGTTTTTTTAGATAATAAAACATAGTATTGTGTTTGGATTATATGTTTACGTTTAAAACATATATGTTTTGTGTTTTGATTATATGTTTACGTATAAAACATTTATGTTTTGTGTTTGGACTATATATGTTTTGCATACATAAACAAATTGGTTTCGTGTTTATTTGTGTTTTGCTAGTTTAAGCTTGTGCATGTATGTTATGTTATCATGACTTTTATTTTAAAAGTATTTAATCTTGACTATTATGTTTTCTAGGCGCGACAATATGTTCTTCAAGGCTTCGCATATGTTTTAGCGAATTTGATGAGAAACCGGAAGTACATATATGTTCTTGGAAGGCGTGCATGTATGTTTTGGAAGACATGCACAAATGTTCAAAAGAATCGATGAAACTTCAAACACATATGTTTTGTACAAAATGTTCTTAGAAAGTGCGGTATATGTATATTCAAAAGGATGCTGTACATATGTTGAAACTTAAGACTTTGACAACTACGAGTGTGCATATATGTCCGACTTCTAAAATGTTGATAACAAGTAGTGTGCACATATATACTGTTTATGTTAAATATTACATGTACACACATGTATGATCGAATTAGATTCATGTATTTACCTTCTTAGAAATTTGTATTTAATTGTATATCAATCGATATTGGTTTTGTATTTAACATGTATCTTCTTGGTTTCATATAAACTTATTTATCTAGAAAACATATATGTCGAAAAAACTATTCCAAAAACCAAAATAATAAAATTATTTCATAAAAACACATATGCACTAAATCAATTTTAAAACATGCATGTTCGGGAAAAAAAAGGCCAAAATAAATTAAAAAAAACGAAAATTGAATGTTTTTTAAAAATAGGATGTATTTATTTTAAAAAATCAAAAATAATATAAAATTGACTTTTACTATTATACCCTTTGGATTAAATAAAATGGTTTAATAATTCAAAATGCTATGTTGCATTGATATGTTTGCACAATATGCTTTATTAGGAGTACATAAGGGGTTCTCGCAGCTTCTTACATAACAGGTTCTCAAAATAAAGGCCCTATATATATATATATATATATATATATATATATATATATATATATATATATATATATATATATATATATATATATATATATATATATATATATATGTATATATATTAGCTGGTACCCAGCTTGTATTTGCACTGAATACCCGTGTACTATTACTGGTGATAGCAGGTTTTTTCAATGCATTGCTTTTAAAGAATGAAAAAATAATAACTTGGATTGGAACTCTTGGATGAAAAATCCTAATTCCGTAGCATTATAAGTCTTTCTAGCGCCTTGCTAGCTTAATAATATCGCCGTTCAAAAAAAAAAGAATGAAAAAATAATGTCCAACACATAGGTTATTAATTGGAAATTAGTTTGTTTTCTTACTTACGTGTTTAGTAACATAATAAAAAACTTTTATAACAACGTGCCTATGCGATTATATGTTTTTCATGATGTTAACTTAACACATAAGCGTTAACAATGAATTACTACCGCACATCATTGCTTTAAAAATGGCGGACATACATCACAATGCAACGACGATATATTGCTAGTTGTTTAGGACGTGTAATATTATATATCATTTTAAAATAAATGGTGTTTTAAAATAGCGCTTTAGCACCATCAGTGGTGTCTATATTCTTAAGTTGTGGTAAATGGTAGTCCGTTGCGCTAGTCGAAAGATGGTGTCGGAAAGTCTCGACTAAATAAAATATTAGTTTCTATGATCCACTTAATGATTTATAAATTTTATTTAGCGTGTGTTTAAAAAGAAATAAAATATAAGATGATTTATGCGCTATTCTTGTACCATGTGATATATTAAGTGTACTTTAAAGTGAAGTAGTATTTTAATAATATCATTAATCAATTATAAAATTCATTTAGTGGGTGTTTGAAAGATGTAAATGATAAAATGATTTATGCATTGTTGTCTTGTACAATTTGATATATTAATTGTACTTTTAAGTGATGGAGTATTTTAATTATATTATTAATGATTTGTAAATTTCATTTAATGAGTGTTTTAATGAAAAACAAAATTAGATGATTTATGCATTATTGTTTTATACCAAGTGCTATATTAATTGTACTTTTGAGTGAGAGTATTTGTATGATATCATTAATTCTTGCATTAATATACACAAATGTTTATATGATTTATGCATTATTGTACTTTTTTGAATTACAAGTTTAGTAGGTTACTTTTTTAGAAATGTTTTTGCCTTAAAATTTTAAGACTCCTTTATTTAGAATGTCCTAAACACTTTATAAAGTAGAACAAAATATATATACATATATATATAAAATAAGAGCCGATTACTTGGAGGCACCTACATTATAGAGATTGCGTCGTGGCAGTGACGGTACCCGTGTGATTATATATTTTTCGGCGATGGTCTTTTTCAAAGTAATTTTTTACGATGGCGTAGTATTTCGTACCGTAAATCCAAAGTGGTTCCATCTTTAGCAAAATTCGACAACTCAAATAGTTAACTAGTCGGGTCGGGTCAAGTCATGTCGAATTCAACCCACTCACTTATGCCAAAACATCAAACATATTTTTCTATCAAGTGTTTAGTATCAATGCATAATATTATTGAGCTTTGGTAGACCTTTTGAACATTAATGTACTTATTAAAAGAAAGTTAGTACTTTGACTTTAAAATCATAAATCGTTTTCAACTTAAAGTCTAAGTTAGACATAAATACCCATTATAAAGTGGGTTGTTACATGTTTTTGAAATGGGTTGATGTTACAAGTTCAAACAATTTAAGACAATTAATCAACTTTTAATTATGTGTTTTTATAGTAAGTGTGTAGTCTTATTTTTTAAGACTTCCTTTTATAGAAAATCTAAAATCCATTATAAAGTATATATATATATATATATATATATATATATATATATATATATATATATATATATATATATATATATATATATATATATAGGGTAAAGTTAAAATAAAAAGACAAATAACCGTAAAAAGAATAAAAGATCTGTTTTTTTTTTAAATTCTCAAAATTCCAAAACATTCCAGGGTATGTTGGTGCATAAAACTTTGTGAAAACATTTTTTATAATTTTGAGTTTTGATATGTTTTTTAATGCAAAAACAAATTTTGATGTGCAAAAATTTTGATGCACAAAATTTCAACTTGTTTTAGTTAGATGCGCGATGTTATTTTGATGAAAAAGTCAAAAGAAGTTGGGTGCAAAAAACCAATTTTGATGCACAAAAAATGATTTAATCATAAGCGTATTTTCATAATTTTTGGGAAAAATATCCACTTTGAGAAAAGTTTTCCTAACTTTTCATGCACCATCATACCGATCTTGTGGATTTTTCGAGAACTTTTGAAAAAAAAATCTTTTTATCTTTACGGATATTTGTCTTTGGTTCCATTGAGAATGTTTTCAGATTGAGAAAATTGAGAAGAAATCCTAATCATCCAATTATAATTACTTTGAATCATTTAAAAGGGCATTTAGAATAGTTGTAAGGGTAAAAAAGTAATTAGATTAAGCAACCTATTAATGTAATATTAAAGACTTACAATTTTGGTCTCCCTACTACTCGAATTGTAGTTTTCTTTTTCCGGTATTAAAGGCACCTTAAATTCACACATTAATCATTCTTAAATTCACACGTTAATGTTTCTTTCTTCCCTTTTTTTAATAAATCTTTATTTTTTTTATCTATGTTAGATTATCTATAAAAAAGATTTAAAATGAATCAAAGATAGATCCACGATTAAAATCCGAGAAAACCATATCATTATATTTTTCTTACTAGATCATATATATAATGTGAATCGTCGAATTAATGAATCACTAAAATTGAATCACTAACAAATTGTGATAGTGAATCGTTAAATCATTGGAAGTGAATCGTCAATAAACTATAGTCTTTTAATTTTGAATCATAAATTTGTGAATCACTAACAAAAAATGTTACTTCTTTATATGAATCATGTAAGTATCATATATAGATGAGTGCATATCACAAAAGTCCGATAGCAATTCTTACATCTTATTCAATAATGACGTCAAATATTGTGAATCACAAATAATTGACAAGTGAATCATAAATAAATATATGAATATTAACATAATTATTCTTGGGTGGCCACTTTGGCACAATAAAAAAAGAAAAAAAAAAGTTGAATCAAGGACATTTTAGTGAACCATTGTTAAAACATGTTATGTGAAAGCTATTAGAGTGGCCAGAGTATCTTGCATTTTATTTATGAATTGAAACACATGACTATTAATAAAGATATAAAAGAAACAAAAAAGAGAAGGACCAAAATTACTTCGGGAGGCCAATTTCACATTAAGATCTTAATGGAGCAATGAAATGAAAAACGCTTAGATTATTAAATGAATAAGAAAAGTAATTAATGAAAATTGTAAATTGCCAATCTTACCTTGACTTTGTTTAATGAGATGAAGGACAAGATTGTTTCTCATTCTTCTCAATATTAAACTCTTCTCAATCGATCATATATATATATATATATATATATATATATATATATATATATATATATATATAGAGTTAGGATCAAATAAGAAGAGTTAAAATAAGAATGATAAGAAAACCACAACTTACTCATTTCGGATGCACCTACAAAATAGATGCATCTCCCATAAATTCTCCTCTTATTTGAAATGTGCTAGAAATTCTTCTGATTCTTCTTTTTTAGTTTTTCTTCTTCTTGGATCCTTACTATATATATATATATATATATATATATATATATATATATATATATATATATATATATAATCTAGATCAAATAAGATCAAGCTTAAAGTTGTTAAAATGAGATCCAAATAAAATTTGACAAACAACACTCTTTACAACAAAATAAATTTTATTAACTACAACTAAAATTGTTAAAGTTTGATAGATTTCTTTTTTAAAATTTACGAAACCTAGGTGATACACTTTGATTAGAAGTGTAATATATATCGAGTTTTGTATGTATCGAGTTTGGAAATTTTATTAGTGTAATGTGTATCAAATGTATCACTAATCCAAACTCATATCATTTGGTTATTAGTTGCTAAAATGTTAATTTGTATTAAAATATTATTTTTATGTGTATTATTATTAAAATTATTATTTATAAATGTTTTAGTGGTTTTTTAGACTTGATCTTATTTTTACAACTTTAAGTTTGATCTCGTTAACTCTCCCATATATATATATATATATATATATAATATAGTGTGAGGTTATTTTGAACTAGAAAAAGGTTGAGAAGCTGCGAAGGCCAGTATCAACCATTAGATTAATTGATCAATGGTCAAAATTGAATGTAGCATTTTGTAAATAAAAGAAAACAATATATATTTAATAAAAGGAAAAAGGGTATTGTTGTCATTGCATAAATGATATTATATTAAATATTTTCCACGTGATTTAAACCACGCACAAACACATACAAACACAATCATCACTTCACCACCAACTTTCTCTCTCACCCTCATACCCAGCCATCGGACGGAAAACCTCCACCGCCGCTCCACTTGAAACCACCTCACCTCGCGCCTACACCAAAGCGTTCCTCCATCTCTCTTTTCCAATCCACTACAACACGAGCCAAAACACCCCTTTGACAGTTCGTACTACCCCGCGCCACTCACCTTCCAGCACTTCCACCGTTTGATATCTCGAAGGATAAAAGGTAGGGTCACGCTTGATGAATAAGGAATTTTATATACCCACTTTAACCTAAAACACTCATCTCTTTCATTCATTCATCGACCACTTTTTTTTTTTTTTTTCATTTTCCTCTTTACAAAAACCACACAACCAACAAGCGAACACGCACTATAACACGATGACGATTCAAGGAAATAATTAAATCTTTTATCCAACACTATATCTAAATGTTGTAAGTTCTTTTATGTCTAAATCGTTTTTTAATTTAATATGTGTAGATCAGTTTTTTTTTCGATCTGATTTTTTTAAACTTTAGATCTGATTTTTTTTTCACTTCCGATCTTCATTTTTAAACTTTCGATCTGATTTTTTTTTTGACTTTCGATCTTAATTTTTTTATCTGAAAATGAAATATGGGTTTAGATCTATATGTTTGATTGACAATATGATGTTATGAATGCTTTGACACAAGTTGTTTATTCGATCTGATTTTTTTTGACTTTCGATCCTTTTTTTTTGGTTTTGGATCTGCTTTTTTTTTGGTTTAGGATTGGATCTGGAAATGAAATATTGGATATGGTAGATGATAATTTATAGCGGAATGCAACTGGTTGCTGCTACTGCTCCACATCACACTTGGCCTGAGTAGTCGATTCATCTTTCACAGGGATGTACTTTTTGCTTTTCATATTACGATGTATGAAAAGTATAAACTATGAAGCGTGATATAAGAAAAGAAATAAAAAAAATGATAATGGTCAAGATTCTCTTATTATTATTGTAATTTGTTGTGTGATGAAAAGAAAAAAAGGAACTAGTATGCTAACTTGTGTGATGATGTACCTTTATATTATTGTTGTAATTTGTTGTTAGGCTTTTATTACGTTACTCAACTATCGTGTAATCTTAATCATTTAACGTTTTAGAAAACTGGTACTAGAATGCACATGTATTTACGTGATGAAATGAGAATTTGACAATGAATGCATATGTGTTTATATCTCAACACGAGTGTTTGAAACGAATACATGTGTTTTCGATTGTGAATTTGAAACCTTCTATGCATATGTGTTTCTGAGCTTTATGAACTTGTTTCTTTGTTTAATTTGAGTTGTTATGAAAGGATTGTGCATATATGTTTTGTTAGTTGTTATGATTATAATTCCTCTACTATTTGTTTGTGATTACGAGTTCGAGTATAATGAGCAATATCAAGAATGCACATACGTATATATAAGGGCATATGGATACAAAGAGATCGAGTGGCCAATGACGAAAAACATGTGCTAAGGATAAAAACCACATATGTAGATTTCATGGGTTAATTATTATTAGTGCACACATGTATAATCGATATATTGTACTTGCATTTTTAGACATATGTATAATGTTTATGTTATTGAATTTCAGGTTTTGAATATTAAAGAATTATACGCTAAAACATATGTGCAATTATCTTCTTAAGTGAAACACATCACGCACCATACTTTTAAAAAACATAAATGTTCAAAAAACTTTTCAAAATATAAGTGGTTTAAGCAATTGAACTATTAAAAAAACACATATGCACCTTGACTTATATGAGAAAACACATATGCATCTTACTTTTGAAATCATGAAAAAAAAATTCCAAAAAAAAAAAAAAAAAAAAAAATCCTAAAATTTAGGAACTAAAAACGTTTTTATTAAAAAAATCAAAAGAAAATAAAAAATGTACTTTTACTATTGTGCCCTTTTAGATTAAATAATAAAATTAAATATCCAAAAATATGATTGGTTGATCTTGGTTCTGCATGATTCTCGACCTTTTCTTGGTTCTTTGAAAGAACCTTCCCTATATATATATATATATATATATATATATATATATATATATATATATATATATATATATATATATATATATATATATATATATATATATATATATATATATATATATATATATATATATATATATATATATATATATAATGCATTTAGGACATTATAAATAAAAGTCTTAATTTTTAAGTTTACACATGTTACTATATTTAGTAATTCATACAATTAAATACTACACTACACTAATTACATTATAATGTACATTAATGAAACATTAACTTTTAGTATTAAACTAGATGTTACAAACCTACAATAATACAAATTTAAGTTCTAAAATTTGTCATATACATTCAATTTTTACTAAGTTCAAATGAATATAATTATGAAAATCTATATTTGTATTAATATATTTTATGAAAATTTAGACACACATTTGTTTTTTAGAACTATCAAACTTGGTAAACCGTTATATACGAATATCATTACATGCCGCTAAAGGACAAAAAGATACGAGAAAATTATATATTTGATATTCATTCGCTTTCTTGCGACCGTATTATCAAGATATATATATATATATATATATATATATATATATATATATATATATATATATATATATATATATATAGGGATTAGTTCATTTAAAATTGATCTCGGTAGAAAAGTGAGAGAAGCGACCTTAACCATTAGATTAAACCACCATCCCCTCCTTTTTTCCCCTCCTAACTACAAGGACCACTTTGTAACTCAGTAAACTCTTTAAGGGTTGTTTTGTAACTTTTTAATTATCATATATAAAATGTATTTCTTTTCATTTTTTCTCTTCCTTTTTGTCTTTTTCTCTCTGATCCTCTCACTTTTTCACGATTTCTTCTTCGTTCACTGATTATATCCATCCGATCAACATGATAGATATTGTTTATTATCATATTCACTTAATCTTCCCGTCATGATTCTCAAATCGAAGATTAAAGTAAATTATTTAAATGATTTCGATTACAGTTTTGTTAGTTTTGCTATTTGAATTCAAATAGAAACGTTATGTACATGTTTGTTAGTGTTTATCTGCCTGAATTATTGTTCATTGTGAGTTAGGGTTTTTTTTTGGTGACCTGATATAGTGTATTAGTTAGTTATTTGAAGTAATTGAGAAAAAAAAAAAAAGACTTTGGAATCATGTTTGTAAGAACTACATGAGTGTTTGATAAAATCCCAAATGAAATTTCATAATCGTGATGCACTAATTTTACACTTGTGGTGCATCAATCGCTTATCTATTTGTTTGGTCATTTTCTTAGTGGGACGGGCTTTGTATGTTTGATAAATACTTAAATGATATTTTATAAATCTCATCCATTAAGTTCTTTTATAGCAATTCTCGATTAGTACACAATTTTATGATCGTCTACTAGTGAGGAGTTGCTATAAAACTTTCGAAGTCGTGGTAGATTATGCCAAGTTTTTGCTTAACGTTTCTATAATTTGATATTTGTAACGAGTTAAAGGGTATTATTACAACATCTTAGCAGTTGGATAGTGCATACAAGCCAAATATTACCAAATTAAGCATGATTGTTGTCTTGAGCCATTTAGAGTGCTTAGGTTAGGGTCTAATAAAAATATCAACTTTCTATTTGACTAGCTACTAATATGTTCTGGATCACTGGACTTTTATACACAGGAACCATAAGCTGGGTTTTGGTTTGTTAATAAAAATGTATAGCATGCTTTATAAATTAATAATAAAAACTTTAGTTCGGGATTATTTAACTTCGGTATGTTGCAACTAAATTCGTGCTTCTCTCTTTGTATCGGCGGTGAAGCAGATGAGATCTATAAATTTTGCAGTGTGATATGCAGCCCAACAAAAAGCTCATGGGCTGAGGGACTTGGGCTTGCACGTGGTATCAATTATCACTTTCCAGAGGTTGTCTTTTCTTTGTCATCGTAAATATTTCTTATCAGCTGAATGGAACTTTCGATTTCAATTTGTTTTTAAGATTATATTTGTTATATATAATTTTTTAGCTTGCTTGCTGGCGTAAAACTTTTTGCACTGCTACCATCTGCAAGCAAGGATGCCATCAATTTAATAGCTGTAAGCATTGTTTCTGTTATTTACCACCACATCAAATTTTCACCTACAACTTGTATTGGGAAGTAAGAGTTAATGATATTTGTCATCTGCTATGTAGTTACTTTGTTTGTAGGATCCGTGTAAGAGGCCAACAACATCTGAAGTTCTTCAGCATCCTTTCTTCCAGGTAGGTACGCTAAAAATATAATGCTCGTATCTATTCTTTATTTAGGACTTGTTAGATTATTATGTTCTTTTGCAATTATATACAGTTGCTACTATGTTCCACCTTCTTTTAGCCCTAAATATACTG